>OU343225.1:81590130-81663481 GCA_910596185.1 Chrysanthemum makinoi | reverse complement strand
GGAAACCACCAAAGAACAACAGTACAAAGCAGCCAACGACCCAACCACGACGACATTGCGTAACTTCCGCAAATAGCTCCCCATTAATCAAGTATGGTAACCCGCATACACTTTCTCCACATTTTAACATTAAATTTTATAATGTCTTAACCACAATTAAACAAAGAAGAGGAAAGCTTTACTGTTGAGGGAGTTATAACAAAGATTGAAGAAAACATGGAATGGTACATGAACAGATGCAAAGTTTTAAATGTGTGCAAGCTCAGCTTACAGGTATCCAAAAACTTTACAAACTCATAAATATAAATCACGTTTTTCCAACACAATCATTTACGGATACTAACTATCTTTTAATTTCCAGCATCGTTTTGTGCTGTCAGCAGACGTGCCACCGAAACATGGTCATTAGCTTTTAGCCCATAGGCTCACTCGCTTTACCACCTTGCATAGAGCTCATCGGGCCACGATCGGATACGAATCTTACATTTTGCTCCGATAATCGAGAGACCTTGAGAGGACAAAACACCGTTCAGAGTGCATTTCGAACGTGTAGCATAAAGGGTTTCCAAGACTAATCTTGGACCATGCTGAAGATGCAACACCACTCAAGGTATTCTCGCTGAAGAGCCAATCGATCAACTCCTCACAACACTTACGCCACCCCCATCGCCGGTGGAAGCCACAGAAAAGAAATCTCTTATGCTAACAAGTATCAACATCCAGTGTCAGAAAACAGCTGCTCGAACCATCGAAGAAGAAAAGGACCAACCGAGCCGAAAAAACATAAAGCGATTAATGAAGCTGAAAACCATAAACAGTCAAAAACTAATGTAACTTTGTAACGCCATATAAGTGTCAAAAACGTATCTCAACCAGTAGGGATCTAAAAAATATAGGCGCACGGCTATGTGCATATATAGCAGGTAATGTAGTGGAAATGTAATAGCCTCGCACCTTGTAAAACCCAGTGACCACATCAGATGATGTATTAGCTGTATAAGCAAAGCTATAGTTGTGGTACCTTACTACCACAACAATTTTGAAAAACTTTTATAAATGTTGCATTCACGGTTAGCCACAAGAATTTCAAATGTACAGGTATATCCACCCATATACAATGTGTATATGGGCGGAATACTTTTAAAACCTTACAAAGATATAAATGAATACATACAAACCTCTTGAATCGACAAAAAATAATAAAAATAACCAAACATAAAAACATAACTGGAACTAGAAGCTAACAAATGGCGACAAGCAAACACAAACTAAATTCAAACCTACAACCGCTTACTGAAATGCGGTATTCTTACCATTGGATAAATGATTTACTAAAACAAACCAACAAACTGCTCAGAAGACAATAACACCATAACAAAAAAGTACATAAAACTTACGCCAAAAATATCATAACTTTCCATTCGAAAAAATATACTTATAAGTGGTTGGAATGAATGAGTGGCCCATGATCATCAAAACAAAACTATAACGCATAAAAGTTACATCCACCCATTCACTATAATGCACATTAGTCATCTTAATACAACACTAACAAATTTTACATAAACAACCTAACCGACTGACACCAACATTACCATTAACCTAGAAATACCTAACACGAAACAAAGGAACCGACAACACACCACTAACCATCGAAGACCCTTCCTCCAACTCCATAAACGCCCTTCTCGGCTATACCATCACGAATAGCATCGATCAAAAACATTAACAAGCATAATTTGTCGATCAACACGTTTAAAATCCACCAAACCTTCCAAACCCGCAAATGCCTTTTTCGTTCAAACGAACGAGTCTCGATAATCGTTTGCTCACGCGAAGTTTCCCAACCAACCGATTGCGCCCCGCTCCATACACGAATCACAAGATTACGATCCTCACAAACGTCATCGCTAAACAAGAACTTAAAGGCAGTTGTAAGATCATCGACGACACCGCCATTAACTCTTCCACATTACGTTTGGTAGCCATTTGAGGATATACATTCAGGATAGATCCAGACCTAGGCTACTTAAACACATTCTATTATTTTTTTAAAAAGGGTTTCCTAAAAAAAGCAAGTCCAATATCATTATCCAAATTCTTAAAAATAGAAGCCCATTATACTACAAAAACCAATTACCAAACTAAGGATCCATTTGGTTTTTTTCTAGGAATGACAATGGGTGTCGGATTTTGAATGACATTTATTTATGTTTGGTCGGTATGCTATGAAAAAGTATATAGATATTTGAATTTTATAGTGAAAAAAAAGGGGCCCACGTGAACGGATTTTGTATACACCAAATTGATATGTAATAAATCTATAATTAATATGCGATTTCACAGAGCCCATAAAACAAAATAAAACAAACACCGATTATGACTTTGAAAATTATAGTCTCATTCCCGTTTATATTAACTAAACGGGCCCTAAGAGTTAAAAAACAAAAACAAAACACACCTACCGAAAAACCTAACGATTTAAGACGCCGCAACGCGCGGGGTAATCACCTCGTTTGTTATATACCTATTGGAATGTAAATTGTTTTCTATTATTTGTTTTATACATATTGAGTGTAAACCGCTTAGTTTTTATCTTTTCAGCGTGAAACCGTCGCTGAAACATAATTAAAAGCTATATCTCTAGGAAAATTTGTCAAAGTGTGACTCGAGATAGAAACTTATTTCAACTTTGTTGCAGATTATTACAACTAAGATATTGAATCATTTGTTGCTGTTTTTACTATTCTGCACATACTGCACAATTTTTTTTATATATATATTCATCATTTTATTTAATAGTTTACTAATCTCAAAATGTCACATAATCGACCATATATTCTCGCACACACCTTTCATATTTTTGAAAATTACACCGTCTTCACCCTCGTGATAAGAATCCTAATAACCAATCAAATGAAATGGTCTAGTGACTGTTCAATCATGAACTAAAGGTTTAATAGTAAAACAATTTATTTATAGGAGGTCAAATATTTAGTCTTTACTAAATACAATCCGTTTTAATATTATTGTTCACATTTCTTTTATAAGATTTTTAAATTGATTGTCCACAATAAAAAAATAGATAAGAAAATTTGATGTAGATTAATATAGGGCAAATGGCACAAAAATGTACTAAAGTTAGGGTGCATATTCAATCAAGGCATTCTTTATTTTTTCTTGCACAAAAAGGTTGCCAACAAATGTTTTGGCGGATTTGGTTTTTTACTAACTTAACCCACTTCGTTAGTAAATTTATATATTTGGTCATTGATTTTGTAGAGTCATTTTATGCACCCCCTCTCTCTCTCTACTATCCACCACCACCCTCCTCCTCCACCAACACCGCTCGCCACCATAACCCGCCAACACCAACCGCCACCACTACCACCGCCCACCACCACCACCACCACCACCACCACGAATGAACCAAACTATCAAAGCAACGATTAATTACCAATATAAACATACCAAATTGGTCAAGACAAAAGACAAGAAATCATAAGAATTAACAATTTATAATCAAAGTAAACCGACGTATAGTCCAAGTAATATTGCACCACATCTAGTTAACTTATTACTAGTTCAAGCACGCCAAAGCTTACAATGCTTATTCAAAAGAGTCTGTTAACAAATGAACAAACAAACACCCCCCCAACAGCTTATTGGCAAACTCAACAACACTTATTGCCAAAGCTTCTTTACAACTTCTTATTACTAGTTCAGAAGTTAATCCAGTAATATTGAACCAAACCTTTTGAATAAGCAGTTTCAATCTGCTATTCAAAACAAGTCTGTTAACAAATGAACAAACAAACACCCCTTAATGCCTTATTGGCAAACTAAAACCCCTTAATATTGCCAAAGTTTACAATCGCTTATTACTAGTTCGGAATCGGCAGCATAATATTGAACCAAACCTTTTGAATAAGCAGTTTCAACTGCTTATTCAACACAATCTGTAACAAATGAACAACAAAAACACCCCTTAAAGTTTTATTGGCAAACTAAAACTATAAAATAAGCAATATAAACCAATGATTGAGCAACACAGTTGTAAACTTGTAAACTAAGATTATGCCATCACTTGGGCTGCTGAGGCTACTGAGACAGAACCAAAAGAGACACAGTGGTGCTTTTAAGATCATAAAAAGCTGTTAAAAAATATTAAAAATGAACTAAAAATACTAGGTTAAAGACTAACTTCCAAACTTCAAATTCCCCAAGTTTCAACAAGTTTGAGCTTGAAATGAAGAAATTAAAAATGTAAAATAGACCTATTTAGAAACTGTATTGATATATATATATATATATATATATATATATATATATATATATATATATATATATATATATATATATATATATATATATATATATATATATATATTGAAAAGCTATAAAACTTTAACTAAACCTGTTGAAGACTCCTTGTGACACCTAAATTGATCAAAATCGTAAACTGCAACGTTAAACTTTTGTTCGAGGTATTTTGGCGTTGTTTTTGTCAGTAGCATCAACATTTGTTCTTCAGAACAATGAGATTAAAAAATGGGAAGCTTGTTTTTCCACCTAAATTAGTATCAAGAAAAGAAAAATAAAAAGGTGCTTAATATTTTTTTTAAATAATCGATATGGTTTTGGCTATATGCCTTCTACAGCTCCATTGGTCACCGCCCGGTTTTACCATAAGATTTTGGACTGTTTTGTTTTCATATTTTTTCAGTATTTTACCACCAACATCTGCAAATAACAGAAAAGGAAGCTTAACACTAATAGATATTAATTAATATTAGTGGAAATAACATTGATGCATCATTAAACCAAACATAAAACAAATTAGCAACAACAAAAACACCAAAAACAACAAATAAAACGTCAAGATACCGTAAATGTAAACCCAAAAATATGAGAAACGACATGCAACACATAAAAGAAACGAAAGAAAGCGAGATATGTAATTTTTTTTAACCAAAATTTAAAATAAAATATTAGAAAGTGTTAAATATATATATTTTTTTAAGAAGTTAACTTTCATGTTAGTGTTGGGTTGGGCTTATGGTTTGGTACATAAGTTAATAACCTAGGCCCATAGGATATATCTTGTTACTTTGTTAGTACCGGTTTAGTGATATAGAGCTGCCTTTGCCAAACGAAGTCATGGCAAACATCTGGTTGTATCTTATATTTTACAAAAATTGCTGTTTGCAAGAAGGTTTTTGATATATTAAGGTGGATCTAATTCTGGTTCCATAATGATGCTGCCATTGCGACAACATAAATGGTACTTAGTTGTACGACCAGGAGAGTTTTTAATCCTTCATACCAGCTCCACAGATTTCACAGATTTGCAACGTTGATCACAATTACCCAAATCTTCGATTCGATATATTACATCTGTAATAATACATTTTAAAAATTATTAGTATGGTTGGACCAAATACTTTACCAGCTATAATTGTAAAGTTTTTTAGAATGTATTACGGGTGCTGTAGAAGTCGATGGTTGTATAGGATTGTGACTATCGCTTTCAGATGCGCCTAACCTTTAGAATGGGATGGTATAACTTGTTTTGTTGTGTCCCTTTTGTTTGCAATTGCTGCATGTAGCAGTTGTTTTACGCTTTCTTTTTTATATTACTATTGTATGTCAAAGCTGCAAAGAAATTTTTTAACAAATTTTAGCAAACTGGTTATTCTATATATAATGTAGTAAAACATTTATTCAACATAACAATTTAATAGGTACAAACGTTATACAGTTCTCTTGCTAAACATAGTTGCTAAATGCTTTTATTTATATAACATATAATATATAATAATTGAGCAAAGCGTTGCAAACAAATCAGTACTTACCACTTTCGTTTTGTGAACTCTGTTGCGTGCTGTGATTGACACAACATATATGCACACCAGTGTTGGGAATAGCAGTGCGAGTATGTCTGTTAGTTTCTTGAGCAATATTCTGTTTGTCTGTTTGAAAGGTATCTCCAATAATACAACAAATAGTGTAGTATGTGTAATATATGATTAGTTGTTTGAAAGGTCAATGCTTGCTTTTGTAGGCTCTGGTTTCTCTGCAAGAAATCAGCCTCTGTGCTTGTTTTTGGTGCTGAATATTTGGAGTGCGAGGTAAATTATCTGAAGCGATTTCTTTATTCTTTTGGAAACAAACATGTTGTAAAGAAACCTTCTGAAACTCTAGTTGATTTAAACCATGATTATGTGCACAATTTGTTGTGTGTGTAATGTCATTTTTTTCACGTTATCTGCCTGAAATAGATTTTGATTATAAACATGTTAATCAAAGGTATTCTAATCCCTTTAATACATAAGGCCCTATTTGTCCATCCAAATAGCAATTTATTCATACCAGATATGGCACTGTATATACGTGCTACAGATTGGCCATCACTCGAAGCAGATGGTTGTATAGGATCCTGACGATCACGTGCACATGTAGTGAAATTCTGGAATGGCATGCTACAGCTTCTTTTGTTGTGGCCCTTTTGTCTGCAATTTGTACATGTAACAATTGCTCTTTTCTTTTGTACTTCATGTTCTCTAAGCACTGGATCAACATCTATAATAATTTTTTGGGTGTAGCGTTATTGACTGTGCAAGTTCAGAAGAGAATTTAAAAAAAAAACTTTATTAAACTAATTATTATACACATACTATAGCAAGACAATGTTGTCAGTTGTCACTAAAGAAAATTGGTAACTGTTTTATTTATATAATGCATGATGTATAATTATATAGAAAATTGTTGTAATCAAATTTGTACTGACCAATTTGGTTCCCTGAACTCTTCTGCATAACACTACCAGTGGTGAGAGTCTTGCCAAATTGTCCCTAATTTAACTCATGACTATGTCTTTAATATATTAGAGGGTTTTATTCATACAAAGCACAACTTATTCATACTAGATACGCCAATGGATGGACCTGCAACAGATTGGTCACCACTTGCGGATGAAATGACAGGCTGCATCATGATGCTACAATCTGCTATATGGTTGAATTGCTACATTACAGACGATGATATCTTTCGTAACTGTAGTTCGGAAGGGAAGATGTTAGGCTATACAACAGATTCTTCCTTGTTGTGAAGATTGTCATCTGTTAATGATAAATAACTACATGTTAACAGCTTTTAAGTATATGATAATTCTAATTCACTTGTCGAAAGGTTTTTAACCATAAGACCTTGGAAATTGTAATATTAGCTAACCTGAATGAAAAGGGTCGTCTGTCCTCGTAGTAGTTGTATCAGCAACATTGCAAAATGTAGGTTCCACTGATGACCCAGTTTTATAAAAGTTGTTTGTTAAATGGTTCTCAACCAAGTGAGGTTTAGTAGTCTGAAATTCAGATAGTTGCTTCGCATACATACTTTGAAACAACAATCTAAAGACAACGCTGACCAACAGATAGACGGTGTGTATTAACAATGTAAATTCAATGTATATAAGATGAGCGTTTATTAGGGTAAATGTTTTTGGACTATAGTGTTTTCCAAAAAGGATCAAAGATAAAAAAACAGAAAATAAATAAGTTACAAAAACATGATACTCAGAAATAGGGCAAACATTTTTAAAGCATTCTTTGTCCATTACATTAATTAGATAAGGTGAATAGTAAAAATTAGGTTATTGAATGATCTAAATAGCATTTAATAACGCACTACTATTCATTAAATGGTGATACGACAATAAACACTAAAAAATCAAAAGAATACTATCAAGTCCTAATTTGATAACACACATACAATCACAAATACACAAAATAAATAATCCTAAAAATACCATCAAGCCCTAATTTCATAATACACGTACAATAACAAATACAGAAAATAAATAATCCAAAAAAATTATTCTGAAGCCCTAATTTGATAAGACACATACAATAACAACTGCACAAAATAAATAATCCAAAAAAAAGTATGAAGCCCTAATTTGATAACACACATACAATCACAAATACAAAAAAAATAATCAAAAAATACTACGAAGCCCTAATTCTTTTATAACACACATAGAATCTAGTTAAGAAACAGGGAAACTAAACCTAGATTGTATCTTTTTACTTTCATTGCAGCAAAATCAAACGAATTGCGTCCCAAAAATATATATATATATATATATATATATATATACAAACTCATAAATAGAATAGGAAAACATATCTTGTGGTTAGTTTGGGAGGAGACACTGTAGCATCAAGTTGGTGGCAAAAGAACAGTCGGTCGTACATTCGCTTACAATTAAAAAAATTGAAAGGATCGTACATCAGGGTTAACCGGAGCAAATGAAGGTGCAATTGTGAGAGAGGGTAGCTAAGGAGCGGGTTTAGAGAACTATTTTTGGGGCAGGTAAAAAGATAACCGGGTTGATCTAATATGAACAGTTGCTTCTGGGTCCATCTAACGGTAGATATTCAACGGATCCGGTGCGGGTCGAAACTTATATAATTTTATAAAACTTTTTAATATAGATATTTAATTAAATACAAGTAAAAAACATAATTTACAAGTATTTAATGAAACTAAAAAATACTATTCAACACATACAATTAATACATTGTTTAAATCACCATTTCACCAAAATGTACAACCATTTAACTGTAATGTATAATCTAATTAAGCTACTAAGCCAAGCACTTATAAATAAAGCCATTAGGCAGCCCGCAGTGATCGGTCGACCGGTTCCAAAATTGGGTCGGTTGGCTCCAAATTGCCGGGTTCATCCCATCGGCCGATAACTCACCCGCTAAAACAACACATTGCTAGAAAATATTGTCACAAGATATCCACATCGCGATCACGCGCAAAATTGCTAGTTTCAAATTATTCAACTTTGTTGCATATTATTATTACAACTAAAATACTTAATCATGTTTTGTTGTTTTTACCATTTTGCACTTGGCGCGTAATTTTTTTCTACATATATTCATCATTTTATTTAATAGTCTACTACTTTCAAAATATCACATAATCGACTATATTTTCTCAGACGCACCTTTATTATTTCTGAAAATTACACCGTCTTTATCGTCATGATAAGAATCCTTATAACGAAACAAATGAAATGGTCTAGTGACTCTTCAGTCATAAACAAAAGGTTAATTGTAGAACAATTTAATTATAAGAGGACAAATATTTAGTAAGTACTAAAATATGCTTTCGAAAACACTCCGATCTAATATTATTGTTCACATTTCTCTTATGAGATGTCTTAAATTGATTGTCCACTATTAAAAATAAATAAGAAATTTTGATATAGATTAATATATTATTCGTACTTGATATTATTATTACAAACTTTAAAAAAACAATAATTAATTAGTTAAGGGTATAATTGTTATTTTGTAAAAAATATCATAATGGTTATGATTTTTGTAAACTGTGTTATTTTTGTAGATAAACAAATATTTTAAGATGAAGAGAGTAATCAAGTAAAAAAAATCGCAAACGATCACGATATACTACCTGCTACATGCAAGTAGGGTTTAATCAAGTCAAGTACTGCTAAGCTCGAGTTCGACTAGTATTAAAAACTCGAGCTCGAATTTGGCTCGAGCCTCGGTCGAGCTTATATTTCGATCTCGAGCTCGACGTCATATAAAACTCGAGCTCGAATTTACACGACTGTCGAGCTTTATATATCAACCTTCGACTTGTCATATAAAACTCAAGCTCGAAGCTCGACTCTAGCTCATTATTTTCACATTTAAAGCTCGAACTCGAATACCGAATATCAAGCTGACTCGACTCGATTTGTACGGAAATTAAATAAATATATGTATATAAAGGGTAAAGTAATTTTATCAAAACTCGATATGTGAGCTTCAACAAACTTTATAAAAATTTTAAATACACAAACAAAAGGAAAAACTCTTTAAAAGCAATGTAACAACTTTAAAACCGCTCACACACACCATCCTCATTTCCACACTCTTTCTCACCTCACCCCAAACAAACTTTTTCATTCCCCCAATTTCAACTTATTAAAATATTTCCCGCCATTTCCACCTCCCAAATTATCACACACTAATTTCACACACTCATCAATCACCTCACTATAATAATTAAGTAAGCTACCTTCTAATCGTCACATTTAACGCTTTAATTCGTTATTTTTTAGTAATTTTAACAGTTTGATTGTTAATTATTGATTTAATTTTTTCGTAGCGTTGATTTTGTGACGTCATCAATCAGCTCAACGATCGTAATTAAGTAAATTACTTCTAATCGTTACATTTAACTACTTTAACGGTTTAATTGTTAATTATTCATAAGTTGTTATGAATTACGGTTATCTAATTGTTTCATTTCGTTAATTTTTAGTAATTTTAACGGATTATTGTTAATTATCAAGCTGTTACGAGTTTCAGTTATTTAACTGTTTCGCAGGATTTAGTGGATTTGATTTGATTTGTGGATGAATAAGTTAGTTAGGTTTACGATCTGGAACCCTAGGTTTGTTAAATTAGTTATCGCGTGTTGTTGATTCATAATTGGGGATAAAATTAGGTTAGATTCATGTTTTGGATAAAGGTTTCGATTTGAACGTGTTGCGTAAGTTGATTGTCGAGTGTTGTTGATTCATAATTGGAGATAAAATTAGGTTAGATTCATGTTTTGGAAAACAGTTTCGATTTGAACCGTAAGTCGCCTAAGTTGATTGTCGAGTGTTGTTGATTCATACTGGGGATAAAATTAGGTTAGGTTTAACAGTTTTGTGAGTTAAATTTTAGTAATGGTTGTTTTGTTCGTAATTGGGATAAAATCGCTAGACGATAGTTTTGTATGCGAATTGTTTATAGCGGTTTTGATTCGACAGATTTGAAACAGTAAGCTGCGTAAGCTGGCTATTGTGTGTTGTTGATTCATAATTGGGGATAAAATTAGGTCGGACGCAACAGTTTTGTTTGGTGAGTGTTTAATAAAAGTTGTTAGAAAATCGTAATCTGGAACAGATACATGCTAGTCGTGGACGGTTTTTTTTGTTTATAACGGTTTTGGTTCGAAACGGTATGTTGCGTTAGGAGGTTGTTGTGTGTTATTAGATTCAGAACTGTGAATAGAATCATGTAGATGCAAGTTACTGAGTTTGTGTTTTTTTGTTACGGTTTTAGATACCTGTTGTTCTGAGATCTGGAATCAAGCTGACGAACGAAGATGCAGACGGAACGACAACGGCGCTGATGTGAGTATCTGTGGATTTTTCTGATCATGATATGCACATATTTTGCATCTGATTGAGTTGATTTAGGCTTAGTAGGTTGTGTATGGGTTTCGTTAATGGCATGACATCATTGCATGGGAAATTTGTTTAGTTATCTTCGTAATAATGCGTTCAATGCTTAAGTTTTTTATGGACTGATTTACTTGGATATTGATCTGTTACGCTTATTTCCACGTATTTGTTTTGTTGCATGCGCGCGTGTGTTTGATACTGTGTTTCTGGTTGAAAAGGAATAGTTTCACTACCATGATTATTGTTTACTTCAGACAAAAATAGTGGGCTTACTTGACTAAAAATTGCTTGCTAGGATCATATGAGTGGGTATCTGTGTATAATTTAATCATGTTATGCTAATTTTTTGCATCTTGTTGCCATGATCTGAACTTAGAGTTTGCGTGATGGATTTCGTTATGTCTTGACATCAATTGATTTGAATTTGGTTAATCATCTATAATATCTGCTTTGAATGTTTTAAGTTGATAACCGACCGCTACTGATATGGGATATATTGTACGCGCCCTGTGTCTTTTTTTTTTATGGTGCGATTGTGTTCTGCTGCATTTCTGGTTGATTGAAAACATTGTTGTTACTATGATCTGATTTGTTTGCTGAAGTTGAGATAAATATATAAGCCGTATTTGACTAAAACTTGTTTTTGATGATGTGAGTGGGATTCTGTTTACTTGTCTTCTGGATCATGAATTAATTGTATAAGTTGCTCACCAACCGTATAATGGGATATTGTTCTGTTTCTGCTTGTTTCACCTTATTTTGCTGCGTGTTTGTGAGTGTATTAAACTGTATTTCTGGTTGAATGTAAACAAATTGTTCTTACTATGATATGAAATGTTTACTATAGTTCATCTAATATAGAGGCTTAATAGAACCAATTGATTGTGTGCTAGGATCATATGAGCGGGAAGTGGAGTTTTGGTAGCAATTATCAACCATGTAGCCAAATGAGGAAGATGTCCATAGGACTTCTAGTTGATTCCTCTCAAACAAAGAGCAAAATTGGCAGTGGAGTTGCGGCTGAGTTGCATATTTCAGAAAATGTAAAATCTGAGAAAGATGTTCCTGCTGAAAGTAAACGCGAATGGAAAGAAGGCATGTCTTCAGATTTGGGAAGACAGAACAAGCCTCCACGTCAGGAATCATCTCCACTGATTCGAGAAAACCTCTGATCAAAACACAGCATATCCAAAAGTCTTGAGCTTGCCTTCTACTAACAATGTGCTCTTGCAACCAAGTGGTAATAAGATAATTGATAATATGGAGGCTGGTTCATATTTTGCAAACCAGAAATTGAATCTGCGTGCCAGGGATGCTAATGAGAAGAAATCAAAGAGTAACTTAAACCAAAGGGAGGGAGACAATCATGGTACCTTGGGCAGGAAGAGTCTGCATGTAACTCCAAAGAAAGGACCGGAGCCAGAGAAAGGAACAGCAGAGCAGGGAACAAGTGAAACGCGGAACAGTGGAAACATATTAAGAATGAAGGTTCAGGAATTACTTGGAACTGTTATATCTTCACCGAATAAGACACAGCACAACTCAGAGCCTTTTGGAATGGATGTAGATAATTTGAAGCAGCAGTCCAAAACCAATGAAAATGATACTCCTGCTGCCATGGATAAACAGCGTTTGCATACAAGGGAAACCAACTGAAGTTCGATACACAAACCAAACATCTTCAAGAGATCCAACACTGATGCCATCCCAATTTTAAAACGCTCAAGAAGAAAGGAAAGAGATGAATTAGAGACCAGGCCAGTGAAGACACGGGCGAAGAGGTTCATAAAGATAAGAGTCAGAAAGCTAATGATGGGAGAAAAACAAAAGCTGCTGCCACAAATACATCATTAAATGTAAACAGAAAACGAGACAGTGAGATAGTTAAGCAAAATACTGAAGGGGCTATCAAAGATAAGACTCAGAAAGCTACTGATGGGAAAAACAAAAGCGCTACCATGAATGCATCATCGTTTGAAAATAGAAAACGAGACAGTGAGGTAGTTAAGCAAAATACTGAAGAGGCTATCAAAGATAAGACTCAGAAAGCTACTGATGGGAGAAAAACAAAAGCTGCTGCTATAAGTGCATCATTGTTTGAAAACAGAAAAGAGACAGCGGAGGCAGTTAAGCCAAATACTGAAATGAAAGAAAAGGCTCGCAACTACTTTGATGATCTTATGACCAGTTGTCAGCCTGGAGGTAATAACGGGACAACGTCAAACAACGATGTGGATCAGAGTCCTTTTGCTAAACGTTCCTTCACGACTAATGTAGACCCAAAGAGCCCAACATTTGAGTTCAAATCAACTACTGGGATGTCTTCCCCTATATCTTCGTTTGAAAGTGACAAGGAAGACCTTGATGTTGATAGCCTTGAGAATTCCTTCAAAACAAAACAGTCCCACAGCAAGGGATTTTCAAAGGAAGGCCACTACTATGCAAACACAGAGGTACACTAATCTATATCCTACCATCTTTCTGGTCTTAGCATATAAATTGCTATAAGATTACTGGTTTGCTATCGTAATCTGTACGTATATCAATTTTATTCCCAGAATCCTTCCCCGGGCCTTCCAGACTCTCCACCAAGTCCATTAATCACAGGGGGGCACAAAGAAAATAGTTCTGTATCTCCAAGTGAAGTGATGGAATCTCAGAGCTCTGAAGATGCTTCACCCATCAGTGGTAACATTTACTTATTCTGTTATGTAGTTGTTCTGTTATTAAATTACCATATGCTTCAAGAATAATAGATGACTTAAAACAGAAGATAAATCACTCAGTTCAACTTTATTGAAGATTCTTCTTTTTTGTAAATCTAGTGCCAATTATATCGAAGAATCGTCAAGGAAAGAAACGGCCTGTATCACCATCTCAAGAGGAGGATTCTGAGAGCTCTGAAGATGATACACCAATCAAAGGTGATAATTAGTTCATTTCTCTGCCAAAGTTCTGAACTATGGTTATTCACTGGTATACACTTGAGCGTAATTCGTTACTTAAACTGAAAAGTTTCTTAACTTTTATAGGCTTGTTAATTAGTGTGTATTCTAAATTTTGAGTTATTAAGAGCTGAGATTATTGACCCCACTTGAGTATACAATTTGGCCAGTGAGGATTTATGATCTTAGGTCACACTCACTTATAGCCAATTGATTATGAGCTGGAACCTTAGATGTTTAATAGCGTGATGTAGGTCAATTTGGATGTGTCAATGTGCAAGCTCGACTGTCTCACCACTGTACAAGGCATTGCATATCTTTTAATAGCTTATACATATGTGAATTTAACGCTAACTGTTGAACATATGACATACATAACTACGGCATGAAGTTTCACATATTTTTTGATAAGTTTTCAGATGTGTATCATATGTGTTATATTTGTTACTGACTTACTGTTATTTATCTTTTACATATTTGTTGTAATTGGACAGGGGATGGAGATAGTGACAAATTTCTAGATGACTCGCAACAGGATGGGCTTGTGGGGTAATCCATTTCAGTTCGATACTTAAATGCTCTTTTTTCTCTCTTTTGATCACACTATACTATTCTTTTGATCATTGTTATATATGTTTCAGTGCTGTAAAACTGTTCGCCTTGGCCCTAGAACGAGTTGAAAGGAAAATACATTCAACCACAAGCAAACAATCCGCTGCCATATTATTGTCTGTCTCCGAGAACATACACTCACAGTTACAAAATGCTGAATCCAAGATCCAGAATGAAGTGTGAGTATCTTTACAGTTATTTACATTTCTGATATTTAAATTCTTACACATGGTTTTTATTTTGTTGCAGTGGAAAGCTAACAAACCTTGGTAAATCCAAAAGAATGCATCCAGAGAACCAATTGCGAGGTAATAATAGAAAACCGAAGATTCAATATAAAATCTTGATGTTTTTTCCATCTGTCATAAGCAATGATTAATCAGAAGTTAATTTATATTCTACCCAATATGTTTCTTTCATCATTTTTGACCCGAGAAATCAATGCAGAGCAACAAGAGCAGCTGAAGGGCATATATGAGAAATTCAAAGGAGAAGTGGATCAGCACCTAGAGAAATGCCGAAGAACACTTGAAGGACTTGAAACACATCAGGTTCAAGTCAAAGGAATGGTAGAGAAGCAAAGTAAGATTTCCTTCCAGTTATATATCATATGCCAGTTAATTATATAAACACTAATAATTATTTAACAAGAAGTATTGAACCCACTTGAAAACTGGAATCCCGAAAGCTTCATTACAACTTGAACAGTCACATTAGTTTTCCAGTTTGAAGTTGTGGATATATGACCTAATCTGTAATTAAATCAAGCAACTAATGTTGCAGGTTGCAAAATATCGGATTATTGTTTAACTCCAACATTTTTTTGTGACAAATTATTTAATGACTAGCAACCAACCTATCATGTTTTTCGAAATTTATAACTAGTCAAAGTCGTATAAGAATCTTCTTTTTATCAAATTACCAATGTTCAATTGGGAGACTGTTTTGATTGCTCAAGTCGTTCTAACTGCTAGATTCTATATAAATGTATATGCATGTTATACTTGCAAAACTGAATAAGGAGGCACTTGGTTGTTGGCTTAAATTAATCAGATGAGTACTGCTAGTACGTATAAGGAATATGCGATGAAATAAGTTATCTTATTGCCTTGTTTTATATACAAAGCATCTTATGAAAATGACTAATAGCTAGAATGTTATTCGTATTTCCTGCTACTAGTTGCCATCCTATATGAGTTGTCGAGACAAAAAATGATGCTATGCTTAAAGAGCGGAATAAACACTAATGATTGACCGTTTGTGTTTTCAGAGCTGTCACACAAGAAGTTTCTCATGCAAACTGAAGAGGCAATAGAGACACAGCTCAATGATGCTCATAAAAGAATTGCAGATGTTCACAAAGTGAGTTTCTGTTCTTCTCGTAAACAGTTGACCCGATCTGTTACTATCCCTATCATGTGGTTGACCTTTTTATTCTTGTTTTGTTGCAGCTGGCAAAGGAGAAGATGCTTATACTCAAAAAAGGCATTGCTGAATGCCTAAAAGAGGGTTTACTCGGTTGAAATACTCGTATCCATCTATCAAACTACACTTATAGAACTTTTTCAGGTTGCACGTGATTCCACACAATTGCAGATATAAGATAGTTAACAGTATAATAAGTCATTTAAAGATTATCATTTCTTAGTTTCTTGATACTTTACTTCTGTGTTTTCCTTGTAGTATGTTTAAAAGATTCGCTTATGTATCAGATAGCTAGCAACATTGTTGAGATCTGGGATTGTGCAGGCGTTGCATTGTTGGTGCTTGCATCTATATAGTTGTTTATTAGTGTTTCGGTTATTGTTGTTAATCTTGGTATTAGTTGGCCTTTTGTTAGCTTTTATTTTATTTTCATTATGTTGTATTGAAATATAGCTCACAAGGCATTTAATCTCTGCATGTTTGATGGTGTAAACTGTAATGTAGGTGTCTTGTTAATATTTTGGTTAAGAATAGTGTTTAGCGCGTATATTAAAGAGCTATAGAAAAAGTAACAACGATAATTAAACTTAATACCGATATTTTCGGGTAGGGAGTATGACTGTCTATATCTTATCTTCTCATGCTCTGCTTCGTGGGATCGGGTATTGTTACTTATTGGTGTGATTAAACACATGTTTTGATTTTTATAAATCTAATTCATTATTAGCAATTTGTGTTTGTGTTTTTTATAAGGTCTCATAACTACATAATGATTAGTTTTTACATAGTGTTGGGTTGACCACTGTTTGAAAACCGGACTTGATCGACCAAAACCGGATCGGATCGAAAACCGATTTGGCCCAAAACACCGAACTGAAGACAGAACAAAATGTTCGTCCATATCCGGTTGTCCGGCCCATTCACTGGTTTGTCAGTCCAACAAAACATAATGGTTGGTTTTGCTTAAGACTGAATCGGACTGGACCAAGAACCAAATATGTGGAAAATAGTGATCCAGGACCGACCAAAATACGCTCAGTTCGGTCTGGTCAGTTTAATTCGGTCCGGTTTCTCTGTCCGGTCCGGTTCGCGGTCTATTATGCATAAAAAAAGAAAGATAAAAGACATGGATGGTAATGTACGCTAATTAACAGCCATATGAATCCAACAACAAAAAAGATGACAAAACACAATCCACCAACACTTAATGGTTCCTTTCACCGGCAATGGCCTCCGTGACCGTCATAGAACCACTACAATTTAAGTCAAACTCAAACTTAATTACTACTACTTCAATAATACCTCATTTCATTATCACCACATCATCTTCCAAACCATTCAAAAAACAGTTACAGTTTAGGTCAAAATTACTAGTTACTACTTCATCACCTCAATTTATATCCCTAGTGACGTCATCTTCAAAACATGATTTAGTTCAATCATTAGGTGACGGTGAAGTTGACGGTGAGGGTGATGTTAACGGTGGTGGTGAGGTTGAGGGTGAGGTTGAGATTGAGGGAGTTGAGGTGGAGATAGAGAAGGTGAGTAGGAATAGACGAAGAATAAGGTCGAAAGTGGCGATTGAGGCGAGTTTGGAGACGGTGTGGGGGATTTTAACGGATTATGAACGGTTAGCGGAGTATATACCAGGTCTTGTTGTTAGTCAAGTGCTTGATAAGCAAACTAACTTTGCTCGGCTTCTTCAGGTATTGTGGAGCTTATGCGCGACATGTAGCAGTTTTTAGGAAATACATTTTGTTGCTAGTTATAAGCTTATAGTAGGTAAACGGTGATTGGATGAGGTTCTTTTTGTTTAGTGGTTACATAGGAGGGCGAGTCCTTGACTCAGATGTAGGCGGTAATTATAGTAATGTCTACGGAAACTATTGACGATACTTGCATAAATTTTGTTACTAGTTATAGAAATTTTAGCTAAAAGAATAATACGAAAGTTACTAATTATAGTAACTTGAGCTAGATAACAATCGTATTATTGTGAAAGATGATTATAGTAACTATAAGCACATTATACGTACATTTTGTTACTGATCATAGAAATGTGAGGTAAAAAACTAAAAGACAATGCTACAAACGACAAAAACAGATTGTAGTAAGTAACCGTTATGAAATTAATCAAATTATATATACGTACAATTTGTTACCCACCGTGGCTGCCTAAGCTAAAACAATGTTGCTATCATTGACAAAAGAAATGAATGTATAATGTTATGCTATGGAAATAGTCTACTAAGATTTGTGACAAAATTGCAGATACGTGACTGTTATTGATAACTTTTGAACTTATTATAGTCTGTAAAACTGGTGAAGTATGTTGTTATTTTAAACAATTAACCTTGTTTGGAAGGACTTAAAAGTTACTAGATTTTAAAATAATGTTGAGGAAAGTATGCTGTTATGTCGATAACTCTAAAAGCATGTGGCAGTTATTGGTAAAAGTGTGAGAGTATGTTGTTATTTTGGGCAATCATCCCAAATTTTGTCGCTAAAATTTTCTGCAACCTTTAAGCTCTTATTTGAAATTATTTGCCTCTCTAAGGTTACAAAACATGGTTTTATATTCGTTTTGTGCCCCAATTTGGTATATCCAGACCAGCAAAATCTGGCGTTCGATTGAAATTCAATGCTAAAGCGCCGTCGATTGCTATGAAAAAGATTTTGAAGTTCTACCATATGGCCAAAGGCGTGATATAGACTTTAAGATGATTGAGGGTGATTTTGATCTTTTTGAAGGAACTTGGTCTATAGAGCAGGTCAGTTATTTCCACAACAACAACAACAACAACAACATACCCAATCCCGCCGAGGCAGGGTATGGGGGAGGTAGAATGTAGACAGTACCTACCCCTATCCCAGGGATAAACCCGGGTAAGGAGACTTTCAATGAGAGACCTCCGGCTGCAATAAAGAATGAAGAGAGCAAAAAGGGCATAAAGGCAAAGAAACAAAAGCAAAGCGGTAAAAGGCATAAACACGACAAACTCAAAATAAAAGCACACAAAGAAACCGGAAACAAAAACCAACCCAAGAGCAAAAGGCATCCTAAGGTAAACCAAAAACAAAGAAAAGGCAGGTGCAAAACCTAGGGAGCAAAAACAAAGGAAGACGATACCTAAAGCAAGGCAAAAAGGCAACCTAAGGGCAACAAAGGCAAAAGCACCACACAGGCAAGGTCTAAACTAAAGCAACCTAAGGGGCAACAAAGGGGCAAAAAGAACACGCTAGGGGCCTAAACTACAAGCAGGCAAAAAACCTAACACCTACCCCCAACTACCCGCAAATCCTAATTCTATCATCTCCACAAATTCTATCTGAGGTCATAACTCTGACAAGAGAGAGCACTCTTCCATGTCGAGCTTAAGTCTATCTCCCACCTGAGATTGGTCTCCTCCTTCTCACACCATCAACTACTAGCGCCGACTCTTCTTACGGCGCTGATTGTGGCCTCCCGACATGGCCGAACCACCTTAGCCTTCCTCTCATCTTTCGATAATATTCACCTCTTGCTCTCAACACCGCTCGGATCATGTCAAGCAAGGTTTTCCCAAGTCCATCTTAACATTTCATTCCCCGCCACTCTACTCCTTAGCATGCGCCTTGGAGATGGGCCAACACTTGGACCCATACGCATGACGTCTAATCGCCACCTTGTAAAATTTTCCCTTTAACTTGCAAGGGACGTTCCTATCACAAAGGACTCCTCGACAGCCGCCTAATCTGCCCCATCCAGCTCAATCCGATGGGTCACGCCTCGTCTTATCCTCCCCGATCTGTGGATCATCGATCCCGATATCTAAAAGACTCTGGTAGAATGTCCCGATGCGGATATCCAAATCTTCCTGGTGCTCTGATTCGATCCTCCCAAACTCACATCTCATATATTCAGTCTTCTCTGCTGACCAAGACCCTTATCTTCCAGTGCTTCCCTCCATTGCTCCGGCCCGATGTTTAACTCTTCCGCCGAGTCTCACCAGTAACAATGTCATCCGCGAAGATCATGCTCCACGGGATACCCTCTTGAATCCCTTTGTATAAACTCATCCAAGATCACATCGAAAAGGACTAATGGCAGATCCTTGTGAGCCCAACTTCCACAGAGAAAAGAACTCTGAGATCCCCAATCGTTTAATCGTGACACGCTGCTTAGCCCCTTCGCATATCCCATGACTCTCACATATCTCCTTGGTGTTCCCTTATCAATAAGAGATCTCCAGGATCAGCTCACCGACACACTATCTATGCCTTTTCAAGGTCAAGGAACTATACAGGTCCCTTTGTCTTTCTCGTAATTTCCATGAGACTTCGAGGAGGTGGATATTCGGTCGATGACCTTCCTGGCATAAAACCAAATTGGTTCTCAGACACCCTTGTCTCCCTTCTCAACCTTCTCTCAATAACTCTCTCCCAAAGCTTCATGGTGGCTAGGAGCTTAATGCCCCACATTGCTACCACACATCTCCCTTTGTTCTGTAGATGGGGATGACTTCAGAGTCTCCATTCGTCTGCATCTTAGCACCGAGAGTTGAAAGGTGTCAGCCTAGTCCTCATCTCCCGGACACTCCATGCTTCAATGGGATTTGGTCCGCCCTACAGCTTGTTTCTTCCCATCTTCTATTGCAAACTTCACTTCAGTTGTCTAATCCTCGAGTAGAGCACTCGTCGCCGCTAGGGTTATCTTCCCCTGCTCCTACCAATTCCCTACATTGAAAAGAGCAAAAATACTCTCCCATCTTCTTAATAACCTCTTCATTCACTATGGTCCGCCTACTGCCCTTTTTTGATATATATTTGCACCTTCCTAAATCCTCCCGGCTGCAATTAATATATCTTGAGCCCCCTCTTTGGAATCCAACTTCTTGTACAAATCTTCGGTTTTTTATATGAATTTCCGTAGCACACTTCGGTACTTATTTACATATATCTCATATATTCTGGAATTAGGTTGCATCAATTGTATTGCCTGTCAACGCCAATTTTTTTGATACTTCATCTTTGCCATACAACATTATCTGCATTATATGCTGTAACCGAGAAAGTCTTATACAAAACTCCCATCGTGTTTGTTTTTTATCCTTTACCAAAAACATTCAGCACTTCATGATACATGTTGGGTTATATTACGTAAGTGTTTTTCCTCTTATTTATAATGCAGTTAACAGACGGCGCCCTTGAACAAAGCCAACGATATCGCACAACTCTTTCATACACAGTTGATGTGGTACCAAAAATATGGCTGCCAGTTCAACTTATTGAAGGTCGGCTTTTCAAAGAGATACAAATGAACCTTTTCTCCATTCGTGAAGTAGCCGAAAAAATATCAGACACTATTTCCGCCGGTTAGTGGTCTACTATTTAATTCAATTTCTTTCATGTGCCACAGTTATCGCTTATATAGCTGTCGGACTACTTTTGGACATGGTCCGATGTATTGCTAACAGTTAACTACACGTGTAGTTTGTTACAATTATTTTACCATTAGTGAAATACCACCTATGATTTTCTTTGCAGCAATGACCGACACATATATCATTTTAGGTTTACAGATTGTCACAAATGTATTTGGTAGTATTGGAATTCTTTAACTTCATGAAATTTAGTTAAATTAGTTCTTTCTATCATCATGTATGAAAAAAATTATATCTCGCTGTTGATAGTTTGGCAAATTAAAGAACTTAATTATGTAAAAATGAGTGAAAATGATTTGGTTTATATGTACAATACTCATATACTTGGAGCATGCAGAGTATAAACCAGAGTGGTCACACGCCCACCCAGCTGGTGCCAACCTTCATCTACAGTGCATGATGCGGCACCAGCATTTTACCCACCACTTGCTGGTCTCAACTTTGCCGGTGTAGCACACGTCATACAACAAGTAGTTAAACAGTGACTATACCACATCACCAAAACCCCGTGAAACCCTGAACCGACTTTTAACCGTCCCCCTCACCCACCAGCTCCGTGTGCTCTGAGCACAAGCACATTGCAGACTGTACTCTTGTTTTGAATGTTTAATCTATACTACTTTATAATGCATTTAGGCCTTCTAAAATTAGAAGGCTTAAAAAGCCTTCTAATTTTAGAAGGCTTAAAATTAAGATAAGGAGCTTCAATCATGAGATGACATGCACACTTTCTTAACAAACCTGCCTAACTTCTAACAAACTCCAAACCTAACTCCTAACCACACCAAAAATTAAGATAAGGAGCTCCAATTATAAAATGACATGTGTCACCTCTCAACTAAAAATTCATCTTTATTTTCAAATTAAAATATCTTTTTATCTACTTATTTATATTATAATCTAATTTCACCATATTTTCTAAAATTTTATGCTCTTTAATTCAACATCCTTTTAATATATTTTATGAGTTTTAGTTTTTATATTTTTGTGGCTTTTATTTTATTTTAATTCAAATTTTTACAACTTTAACCTTTTATTTCATTTATTTCAATCATAAATATCATCGGTACCGCAAGACAAGTGCCGGGGTAATATATTATAAAGACAGAACACCTCACAAGCAAATGAAAAAGGCTTTAAATTCTGAAAGTTTACATATAATCAAGCCTAAGCAAATAATAATCTTAATAACACAAATTTGAGCAAGTTTTATCCTACAGATCTATAATCAAATACTACCTGACCTCAGCCCCTTATTACAATATCATCAGCATTACCAAGGAATGATAGCATCATTGATATTCGGGCGATTGGTAGAATGGCAGGACTATAATAAACTAAACTGATGATTGCGATAGATGGAGAGGGAGATATGTGCTGACTGTACACAAATAAGGCGCAGACATTTACACATGCAAGATCATCACTTATCGATCCTGAGGTTATTACAAAGATGACCAAGTTCAGGCCTGCCCTTCATCCATGTCGTGAATTTCATCTCTGTAGTAGAAGTAGAGTATAGGTAGGATCTAAACATGATCAGTAGAAAGTAACGCCTGTAGAGGAACAATATGTAAATAGTTTAGTAAATGTTTCGTGACTTCATATAAAACTCGATGGAAATTACTAATCTGGCCATCTAAAACTGGCTTTAAAATTATTTTGTTGTTTTGATTAAAAAAACGTGAACTATCTCTGCAATCCGTATGAATTTGGCGTACAGCAGTACAGGTGGCAATATGCGACATCCAACATGTTATTTTGTTACATAGGTCCATAATAATATATCTTTCACCCTTTTGACCCCGTTACAAGTGACTCCTACTCAAATCAACCCGTTTGTAAGTAAATGGGTCGAAATTGCCATATGCCACCTGCCCATCCTAGTCTGGTACAACTTTTATGCTTTGAAATTAAAACTAGTATTGTTTTAACCCAAGAAAATTTTTAAAAAGAGCATTATAAGGAACTCAATTTTATTGTCACTTAAAATTTACTTAATCTAACCTCAATGCTTTGATACCCATATCTATGATGTGTGCTTTACGGTCATCATCATTGCCATCAAACTTCTCAAGTTCCTTACTGTAGTAGAGAATGTCCTCTCGAAGATGCCCAGCTCCAGCACACCTGTATGATCAGTTGCATAAACTCAAGGAATTAGATTTTTTTTTTTTTTTTTTTTTTTTAAATTTCGAGAGACTAAAATGGTAATATATGTGCCCATTAACGCAGCAAAAAGACATACCTATCTATAACAATGTCCACATCTGATTTGCTCTCGGGACCATCAACTAGAACTCTGGTAAGGCTAAGTATGTCGCGATAATCACCCTTTTCACGTGCGTCAGAAGAGACTAGTTGTTGATTATCAGCTTGTGCTGGTAATGCTAACTTCCCTTCTGATTGAAGTTTTATACAATTAATAGCCATTGCATATGCAACACCCCCAAATCCCGTGTGTGAGACAAAGAGATAAGACCCTGCAGAACTGCACAAGACAAGTTTTGTGTTAAAATCATTTTTAAAGTTAAAAACTTTCAAAATATTTTTGTGCACCCACAAACCAAATAGTTAGGGTGCTAGGGAGAAAATTTCCTTAATTTCCTATTTTAGGTTCTGTAAAGAAAAGAATGGGATTTTGAAGAAAACAAAGAAAACGTGTTCATATGATATTGCTTTCCTATTTTGCACCAAAATTTTAAACCATAAATTTGGATTTAACTCTATCGAAACTATAAGATACCTATGATTTCAAATAACAAGTGCTAAACTATGGTGTAAAATGGTGTGGGGAGCAATGTTGCACCAATTTAAAACCATTTTAGTGTTTTGGCGCATACTTTATGATGGTCTTGTCACCAGGTTTTTGGGTTAGATGGATTCATAATTGAAATCATGGTTGAAGTTCAGGAAATACTTACTTTTCCATACAGTCCTGAACTGCATCAACATCAGACGCTAAAGGTTCCCTTTCCCTGGTTAATGGAATTCTTCTGAAAACTATATCATACCCATCATTTCTCAAAGCAGCATACACTTCAGTAGGTGTCTTCACGTTCTCTACAAAGATATTCTCCCAGTATCCAACTACATTGGCCTGATTCAATGTAGGGTTGAATTCTTCACGTAATAATGTAAAAGCACCGCTACGCCACATTTTTAATCTCCGATATAATATCCTCCTTTAGCCGAGCCTCCATGTGTTCTACCTGCATAAAATAATGTTCAGAAGCAAGCATTCAAAAAAAAAATTGTGCGCTAGAGCAATGACCCACCACTGAACCAGTAATCCCCACGTGTTTGAGTGTGTCTACAGGTTTATTTAGTTCCCTGAGAACAAAAGGTGTGCCATTGATGTACACAACTGCTTCTTCCCGTAGATCAGTTAATATCACTTTTTGAGGACCCTTTCCTTCTGAAGTCGGCCTTGCACCTAGATAAGCTAGCATCTCCTTGGCACCAGAAATCGTTGGAGTTGCCATGCAATAGACAGGATAACCGTCAACCTGAAAAAAACAGGTTTATAAGCAATTCTGGCAACATGAAGTCAACAAGTTACAATGAACAAAACATGCTAAAAAGATTACAAATGTCAGAAAACCAAATCCATTGAAGTCTTCTAGTCACAGAAAATGATCAAGATATTTAGTTATTTAGATTTTTTGTTGCAAGAGTGATGCACATAAATTGCAAAACGACACACATGAAATGTCTAGACCAAAGAACCAAACTAATCTGATGCCAAACCTATAGTATTGGACACATTGTAATTCGTAAGCAATTATAACTTGTCAAGACAAACGGATATCTAATAAACAAAACTTAAACAATGGACTTAACAACGATGTATGTAAAGGCTGTCATCTTCTAAATATACCTTTTAATGCACCACTTTGAAAAGAAGATTTACTCGAAGATGATGCTTTAGGAAAATTTAAAAGCTCTTCATAAATAAGAGAGCATGCAAGAATGAAACTTTTACCAGGCTCCAGGATGGCTCTGTCTTATTATTATCCTTAAGGGTTATCAATTATAGTCTACCCAACTAGTCCAGGATGAAATGGGCTTGCAAAGAGATAAGTAAGTGTCTATTAGCGGGCATATAAGTTATGTTGTCTGCCTTTATATTCAATTAGTACCTGGTTATCCTTACGCTTCCCAGTTTCATGGTTGAAAATTGGGATTTCTTATTTTAACTAGACAAGAAGCTTATGCTAACTTTGTTCTAAAATAAATTTTCAAATATGAGCAACTTATGATCATGTCAGTTTTAAAGGAAAGTAGATCCCATCTAATAGGTTCCTTGACATCCTAGAAATATTCCTTGACAACCTTAGACGAAGACACTTGGTATATCTCTAGGTTCCTAGCTTCAGGAAATATAATGGCCGTAGCATGTCACTCTAAATCAATGTCAACCTATAATGAAACAACTCTTTTGCTTTGAAAACAAAATTTTGCTTTAAAATTCGACTCCCAAAAGTCAAATGTTGGAATCTTATCTTAGGACTAAGGGAGAAAACCTTACCGCTTTTTCATTATTAAGATGATGGTGAACCAACTCTATTGTAATCCTGTGTTCGCCACTGCTTGCTCGCTATAAGAGAGTGAACAGTGGGATTACAGCCTTCACAAACAAAATTAGAACTACAACTACCTATCTGGGAAATAGTAGATAAGTAAATTGTTTCAAATTTAATTACTCCATTTCAATATGAATGTTCCGTCACGTCTGAGCTTACCTTGTAAACATGTGGAGCACCGTGGATTTGTATATTGCTAGAAGTTCTTTGACCAGGAAAGAAGTACATCTTAAGTATGGATCCCTTCCCCAGAACTGAACCATTACGTTTTTTAACAATCGACTCCATTACTGCATCACCATGTTGAGATTCTTGTGGAGCTCTCAATTCTTCCTGGAAGCCAAAAAGTGTATCAGATAAGAGTAAAATGGTAAGCTTAGCTTGATAAGAAACAAGTTCAAAAGAATATTTACAGGGACAGTAAAGAATCGTCCAGGTCTTAATCTTATAGACCATTTCATAGATTGGACTTCTGGTCTCTGACGCAACCAACTTTTAAAGGTAATCTTAGAATCTCCTTGTCCACAGAACCCATCAAAGGCTTCACTTCCAAGATATGCTGCAAAAGCAATTAATCGAAATAACGCTCCAAGTACTCAGCACCTCGGTTCAATGCCACTCTCCTTTCCCTTGGCTCAGTATGTTGTTGATTAAATAATTTTCGATACCAAAGTACAGCTTAGCGTATATTCTGCAGTGCTGAACATCTATCGATCACTGCATCTAAGGCTTCTCGACATTCCACCCCATTCTCAAAAAACCTCGTTATTTTCCACAACAGAAGGATGTCATTTATACCAAAAGCATGACTAGCATCGACTCTTGTTCTGCCCTTAGACACAGGATCAGCTCCACTTTCGTCACCACTTGATGACCCATTGTCCGACTCTCCTCCACATGCCACATCATCAAGTAAAACTCTAATAGGCCTTCCATAATCAATTCGAAGTTTCAGAAGACAAGCAATTACAGTGCCAGTAGTTGTCCTCCCTCTACCCATCTGACAATTGAATACAAAGGCTGTATCCTTGGGTGCAGATGAAATATTGAGAGCCAATTTGTCAAAGTCGGAACTTTTCGGAGCTTTACCATCAGTGGTAGGTACACGGGCATACTTAATGGGGAAGCCATCAGCTTCTAGTGATTTAAAAACCTCTAGTGGGGTCTGACTGCCAATGCTAACATGCTCCCAAGCCTCATAAATCTTTCCATCTTCAGTTTCATGAATAACCATAATGTCACCTCCGTAACGTTCAGATTCTTTTAGAATATCTTCTTTCAGTCGAGCTTCCATTCTCTCTACTCTTTCACGGGTAAATGCAAAAAATGAAATAAATAAATATCACAAGTGACTTAATATGCTATAAACTAAATAAGATGGATCAATATAATACCGTATACTCGAGCATGTTTTTGTATGGCCTTTCAACCTCACGAAGCACAAAGGGTTTTCCATTAATGTAGATAACAGGTTCTTCCCTCATGTTGTGCCAAAAAACAGGCCTGCCATTTTTAGAGCTACCTATCCGTTGAATAACAGATTTAATTCCTTCCACAGTTGGATTTGCAACACCATAAACAGGAAAACCGTGAATTTCTCTAAAATTCGGTGCTCCCTCTACTCTCTCGGGCAAATATGGCTGTTGGCAGCCAGGACAGTGATCACTTTTGAGAACAGTCTGACTTCCCAAAACCTCCCCGGTCCTTGAGACAGCAACTATGCCCATCTCACTAGGGTGGCCATCACCTTTGTTCATTTTGTTCAATGGTTTTATATTTGCATAACCAAGCGCACCCATTGGGTCCCTCCTCAACAATCTGCAATATAACTACTTTTCAGGACATAGAACATACATAATCAGACATGAATACAGGACTTTCATAGAAGCCTGTGATTCAGACACATAAATGTCAGCCCAGTTTTGTATAGAAAGAGACTTTTACCTGCGAATGATGGTATAGAGCTCAGGCCTTGCTTTCATCCAATCATAAAAATGGGCAGGGCGTAGGATGATTCACTGCTCTCTCAGTATGGAGATATACGGCAAAGCATATAAGGTAGTAATATCTTTCCAGGTACTCAACGAAAAAAGAAAGCAACGCTTCCCTCTTCATCTCATCAGGTTGACGCAAAATATTATTTCGATATGTAGCAATAGCTTCACGCAGATTCTGTGAGACAACCAGCAATGCATGCTTAACAGTTCATATCATTTTAACAACCAACTGACAGAAAAAGTTGTTATGAATAAAAAATAAATAAAAAACCTGCATGGAGGAACACTTGTCTATTACTTTGTCCACTTGCCTTTTGCCTTCAACACCGCCCTAAACACGCATGCAAATCGTAAAAAAATATCCTTGACTGCTCTAGTTAGGGAACTTTATGAATATGATCGCTAGCTTTATTTGCATACCTCTAACACCCGAATCAGGCTTCTTATGACAGTATATTCCCCTCTAAGAAGTGCCTCGTCTGTGTTTAACATGTTGTCAGTAGCATTTGAGCCAAATCTAGAAACTTGTCCAATTGAATTTATCCTTGGGATGCCTGACAATACAATAGAAAAAGATATACAAAAACTGAAAAAATGAAGTAAAAAGGAAGAACTAAATGATTTGGAGAAAGAGATAGAAACAAATAAAAAAAAAATGATGGATTGGTGGAGCAGTTGTAACATGTGTCTGATCATGCTTTAGCTACATAATTACAATGAGATGGCACAAACACCTTCTTCCTCTAATAGAAGTTTAACAAGTAAAATCTATCAGAACCAAGCAGTTTAGAGTAACTAGAATCGTCACAGAGGAGCAAATATGCCTTGTAAATCATATAACATTTGTGGCTCCTTTTTGCAACTAAACTTCAAAAATCAATACAAGACCAATAACATTATAAACAACAAACTGAATTTATTATAAAAGCATGACAACTATTAGTTTATTACATGTTACAGCATGACAGTTCAGTAACAGTTGAGCTATTCCCTCTATGATTTATGACAAGTCTTGGTTTAAATTTATGTGAAAGCACAATATAATAAGAGCATGAGATGAGTTAATTTAAACCTGAGGCTCATAATAAGCAAAAGAACTCACCAGAAGCTCCCATACGGTTGAAATAAATCAATGTAGCAATAACCATCCCTGTGGTAGTACGTCCCATTTGGCAATTAAAGATGATCTCTGTCTTAAGATCAGCTCTGGAAATTCGATCAACCTATTAAAAATGATAACAGAACCATTTAAAAATTATGTTACATTGGTGAAGAAGTTATGGGATTTTTTCCAAAAGACCTGTGACTAATACTTACCAATGTATCAAAATCCTGTTCCTTAGGTGATTTTTCATCTGTCACTGGAATGCGTTCATAGTCAACAAGAAATTCTCTTTTTTGCAGTTCCAAATACACCTACAATGGGAATGAAAATGAAAATCAGATATGAGAAGTTCAAAAGACCATTTGCATTCATAAATAGGAGACAAAAATTAGTAAGACCTGTAGTGGTGTTTTCACAGATTCGGGTGTAACCGGCTCCCACTGGTCAACCATCTGACCATCTGGCAGTTCATCAGTCACTAGGATCTTATTTCCATATCTGTTTAGTCAGGCATTGAGATAAATATAACGAAAACCAAAGAGATATGGCTAATACACACACACGTGTCATAAAGAATTACCTTGCAGCCTCTAGCAATATGTCTTCCTTTAAGCGGTCTTCCATTTGCTCCACCCTTGCCCTATTAATACCCTATTCAATACATAATTCAGATATAAATCAAAACCCGTGCACATGCATTATTGATCATAAAACCACAATACAACATCAAAAACGCTTTCCAGAACTAGTTTAACTAAAATCTACAGATCTTTTACTTATTGCTTATAAATCCTAAAAGACGATATCTATACAATTTCAGTGAAGTACGCCATCTACCACCATAAATGCCACACTATTGCCACAAGACTAACTTCCTGGTAAAAAGTACAGTCCAACTTAATGACTCCCTATATAAATCCATGAAGTAGAGCATGAGCCAGACACACACCCAAAATTAATCATGACAATAAAACTCAACCAATCATGAGGCACGTGGCTATTGCAAGTACAAACTGAAGTCCAATTTACAAATGTGAAGACCAAACTGTGGTTTGAGCGAGAATAAAAATAGAGAAAGGAAAAGCATACCGTGTATTCAAGATTGGAGAAGGGTCTCTCAACCTCACGCAAGACAAATGGTCTTCCATTGATGTACACCACCTGTTACAAGGAAAAAATTTAGCACTGTTATTTAAGGCGCTAAATGCACCAAGATTGACCTCCCTAAGGCCTGGACTGTGCAAGGTGCAAGCACACGCGCACACAAACACGTGCGTATATAAACATATACATATGTTCATCTACAAATAACACAAATCTATGTGCAGATATATCTATGTTACAAAAAGAGATATACATACACACATGCATGTCAAAAGGCCTGTGTGATCAACATTTTCTATTGTGGTTGCCAAGACTGACAATACTCAGTTTTCTCATTGCTAGGAAGAACATACTCGTATTGAGTATCAACTAACCTATTACTAAGACCTGATAACTTGAACATCAATTTTGCTGCCTGTCTATCCTATTTTGAAATCGGATTCATATTCTACAACAGTACAACATGCTTTCAAGTCTACAATATGTAATATAATTGAACGATACATGAGACAGGTTATATCTTCCTTCTCGGATGTTCCTTGTGATCGTTATTTATTTCAAGCAAAATGCAAAAACCAGAAACAGTACTGTTATAAAGTTGTTTAATTGGCTCGCTATTCATAACATCTATGGTCTCAATGATGGCTAATACAAGTGTGTTCAGCATATCAAACTAATCATCTAATCATGTGCGAAAGATAACAATGTGCATATAGCATTACTTTTTTTTTTTTTTGAAATACTTGCTGTCTTTCTAAAAAACCTCAGAACCTCAACATTTAGGTCGCTTACGTTCTGTTTCAAACAAGATTTTTTTAGTGCTTGAAACTTGTTGTCATAACAAGTGAATGCATACAAATAAACATTTGCCAATGCTTCAATATTAATGCCATGAGAAAAGAAATCATCTTACTGGTTCCTCCCTAAGGTTGATCCAAAGAACATTTGCTTGCTTCCCATCCATTTGTGCCCCAATATACGTAAGCACATTCCGTATCCCATCAATTGTTGGGATCGCAACACCATGGACATGCAATTTATCAGCCTAAGAATTTCATAGAAGAAATGAATCCCATCTTTTAATGGTTAATCAAGTAAAACATGATGCTCATAAAGCATAAAGTCTCCAACAAATACACACAACTTGAATGGTAAGAGAAGCAAATACATTATCACTTAGAAGTGGAAATTCATTGAACTAATAGATGAAGCTAAAATCAACGGGTACATTACTATAAGACCAATGATTCCTGGACCCCTACAAGTGTTCAATACTATCAAAATTTGCAGCACGAAAGCGATATGGGTTACCTCTCATTTTGACTTAGGGGGTGTTAGGGATTGCTTATCGAACTGCTTTTTTATCGGCAATTTTTATACACCTATCTCAATTATCTCACAAAAACTACTTATCTACTTATTGGTGTGGTTTTCAAAAGAAGCAGTTAAAATTAGCACCGATTTTGCTTTTTCACTAACAGTGATCATATACGCAGTTTGCCTTAGCAATCCAAACACCCCTTAAATAACAAAATGGCAGTTTATTTTTACATCAAATACTTCAAAAACAGGTTACGACAATAAGTTCAATCCTAGCTTACTGATATACATCCAAAATACTCAGCAATAAAATTACCTGACGATAATTAGGAGCACCGTCTATATGCGGATACAACCGCTTATTATGACAACCAGGAAAATGATCACTCTTAAGAATAGTCTTCTTCCCAAGCACATATCCATCTCGTTGCTTCATCACCTGCTCCGGTTCCTTCGGTATCGACATCTTCCAACCACCAAACCTATTTATCCGACTATCCGATTTCAACCTAACTCCGTAAACTATTCCAACGCGTTCCGAATTCGAAACTTCGCGCACTTTAACAACTGCTTTTATATAACTTATATGTGATACCGCCGCAAATCCAACAAGCGTACCGGCAATTTTGACAGCTTTTTATCTGGAGCAGACTTACGACCTAATTCTGCAAATTATTTCTCCCGATAATCGAAACCGGCAATACTAAAACAGAATCCGTAACATGCAGTATTAACCGCGCAATTAATTCGCCGAATTTAACCTCACACTTGATTCGCCTAATTTCGCTTTCGGAACTAACGAATCTAATTCTGCAAATGATTTCGACGACGGTGATGATGACGTCACGATCGTTAAAACCGAAGCTAATAGGACTAAATCTGTACCGTCAAATTTGACCTAATTCTGTAAATAATGATGATGATGACGTCACGATCCTTCAATTCGACACTAGTTATACTAAATCAGAACCTGCAAAGCTGTAAATGAATTCAAAGATGACGTCAAATTTTGACTTAATTATGATCTAGAGCAGACTTACGACCTAATTCTGTATATTATTTCTCCCGATAATTGAAACCGGTAATACGACTAAAACAGAATCTGTAACATGCAGTATTAACCGCGCACTTAATTCGCCGAATTTAACCTCACACTTGATTCGCCTAATTTCGCTTTCGGAACTCTATAAATCTAATTCTGCAAATGAATTCGACGACGGTGATGATGACGTCACGATCGTTAAAACCGAAGCTAATAACAACACTAAATAAACCTAACCGTCAAATTTGACCTAATTCTGTAAATAATGACGATGACGTCACAATCATTAAAACTGAAGCTAATAAGACTAAATCTAACCGTCAAATTTGACCTAATTATGTAAATAATGATGATGATGACGTCACGATCCTTCAATTCCACACTAGTTATACTAAATCAGAACCTGCAAAAGCTGTAAATGAATTCAAAGATGAAGTCAAATTTTGACCTAATTATGCAAAACTAATTAAACGATGACGTCACTTTTGACCTAATTCTGTGAATTACTAATTCAACTATAATGATGATGATGATGACGTCACGATCCTTCACAATTGAAAGTAGTTACACTAATGAATCGATACCTGTAAATAGACAGCTGGCACGAGGATGAAGAAGAAGAAGATTGATAATGTGAATGTGAAAGTGTTTGGATAATTTGCTAGTGGTGGAGGTTGTTTCTGGCAAGCAGTCTGTTTTTATTCCGATTGGTACCAAAAAAACGTGCATTTTTGGATATTCTTTTGTTCTATTTTTCATTTTTTTTAAATGTTAACACATGATACGCATTGAATGTTTATACATCAAATAATAAACCACACATTTTAAATGTTTATCAAAAATAGCGGCAGCAAAAAAAAATAAAAAAGCTGGTTGCAATTAGATTCAAAACATTTTGAGCAAAACGCTAGTTGCTTCAAAACGCTTCTAAATGTTTGTTACCAAACATATCTTTAATGTACAACCACTTTTACATCTTTTTAACTTTTAAATGTAATACTTATAGGCCTATAAATAGCAAAATTCTTTTTTTCTTAACTTATTTTTTTTTGTAGCAAGTTGTGCATCATTAAAAGTTGGTAGGTGTGTGTTGTGTGAGTTTGGATTGCCTATTGAAATTGCTTATGTTTTTTTTTTTTTTTCTATTTTTGTGAAATAGAAAAGATGGATAAGTTGGGACGAGTGTCACGCATGTGTTACTTTTGGGGTATGTTTGTGTTGTAACGAAATTGATAAGTTTTTCAGTCTATATACATTATCACTTTTTTTATTCTTATACATTTAGCTAAGTACTCACACAATGGTGGTGATGTATAGTTTTTGACATATTGATTGTTTCGATATGTTTGTGTTTTTTATTCTTGTGCATGTGTTACTTTTGGTGTTTTTGTTCTATTTTTTTTTTTTTTTTTCTTTTTCTTTTTTAAATGTTAACACATGATATGCATTGAATGTTTAAACATTTTTAAATGTTAACACATGATATGCATTGAATGTTTATTATAATAAACCATACATCTTTTTTGTATAAGCACTTTTGACCGACTTAGGATATTTTTTTGGCAAATATAGCGATAGCAAAAGACATCACCAGAAAGCAATAGTTGTTTGTTTCAATAAAGTGTTGTATATTCATAATTAGTAAGAGAAAACACTAGTTGCTCGTAAATGTTATTAGAAGTAGCATTTTGATTTGGAGCGTTTAGAAAAATTAAGAATGCTAGTTGCTTTAAAACGCTCATAAATGTTTGTTGTCAAACATACTATCTACAATCACTTTTACATCTTTTTAACTTTTAAATGTAACACTTAATTCTATAAATAGCAAAATATATATTATTATTTTTTTTACTTTTTTTATTTTTGAAATACATTACATACCAATTAGAAGTAAGTTGTACATCATTAAAAGTTAGTAGGTGTGTGTTGTGTGAGTTTGGACTACCTATTGAAATTGCTTTTTTCTTTTTTTTTCTTTTTTTATATATTTTTTTCTCTCTATTTTTGTGAAATAGGAAAAGATGGATAAGTTGGGATGAGTGTCACGCATGTATTACTATTGGGGTATGTTTGTGTTGTAACGAAATTGATAAGTTTGCATTTCAAATTTTTATGAGATAATATATCGGGTGGCCACCTATTTTTTTAAGTTTTTATCATTTATGCCACCTATTTTTTGAAAATAACTTATAGGCCACCAAATTATGTATTTATCTTCGTTTACACAAATTTCGGTCAAATTAAATCCGGATTATTATCAAACGGCAAGAATGAACCCAAAACAATTATATTAAACTAATACAAACAAAAAACCAGTCGCGAAATTTCAATTTTATTCTTCTATAGTACTTTCAATAATATAAATTCGCACTTGAAAAAAATGTATAATTGGTATTTCACATCAAACTTTTCGTTCATTTATAACCCTTGTCAATGGGTCAAAATGGGTGAAATGGCATAATGCCAAACACCCTTTCATACTTAACTATAACCAAAACACTAACAATCTAACTTCCTAACATAAACTAAATTCAAAACTAAAAACATCATAAGAACATAAACTCATGAACACAAAATGACCCATTTTAAATAATATATACCAAAACATGAAAGAAGACTCGTGGGGGCTTCTGACTTCGCTTGTTTGGACTAAAAGACATTTGACTTCTAATTTCAACTCCAAAAGCCAAGCTACTACTAGCACACCAATCTACGCCTTGTCTTTACCTTTGCTAGACTCCGCGGTACCTATAACCACCGTCATAAACTATAACGTAAGTGAATGCTTAATAAGTGTTAGGTTTTATGAATACATAACAATTATAAAACATAAACATCATCAAAGCAAATAGCGGAAGCAAGTAGGATCTAAATACATGTAAACTAATTAACCGAATTAAAAGTATATGTGTACCTTTTACGAATCAAGCAATACAAATAGTCAAGAACAAAGGAAACCCTAAACCCTAAAATTAGGGTTTATCAAATTCGACTAGACATAGTCGATCACCAAGAATTACCCAAACACAAATGTATTTTCCCTTCGTTCTTGTACACACATACTACAATCGAATCAACGCGAAAAGCTAGGTTCTTGATCACGAATCAAACACACAACCTTGTGTTCTTGGAAATCAAAAATCCCAAAGGGTTGGGGATTGTTGTTTTCGGCCGAACACCACCACAAGGAGAAACAAAGAGAGCTTTGGCTTTTTAGGGTTACAAGAGATGGAAAAATAAATCACAAACCATATATACTACTATATAAAGTGTTTAGGACATTATAAATATAGAAGTTTTAAAAATTTTAAGACCAGAAACATTTCAAACAAAAGTTACCCACTAAACTTGTAACCAAAAGTACAATTAATATAGCACTTGGTACAAAACAATAATGCATAAATTATCTAACTTGTAATATTCGTGTATATTAATGTCAGAATTAATGAAATCATTAAAATACTCTCACTCAAAAGTACAACTAATATGGCACTTGGTACAAAACAATAATACATAAATCATCTAATTTTTCTTTTTCATTTTAACACTCACTAATGAAATTTACAAATCATTAATAATATAATTAAAATACCCTATCACTCAAAAGTACAATTAATATATCAAATGGTACAAAACAATAATAATGCATAAATCATTTTATCATTTATATATTTCAAACACCCACTAAATAATGTTACTATTAAAATACTCTTTACTCAAAAGTACACTTAATATATTATATGGTATCTATACTACTTATAATAGAGGAATGAATCTCTCTCCTCATAGTCTTAAAATTAAGACTTACAAAATACAAAGCCTATTGTACAATACATAATGCACTATTAGTGATATTTCTCATCAATCATAATTTTAAGACTTACAAGTCTTAAAGCTTAATGTACAAAATACAAAGCACCATTAATGTGGTCAAGATATTTAATGTAGTTAATTAATTAACTGGTCAATAAATACAATTAATGCAGTTATTAAAACACATTTTACACAAGAAATACAAATTATCAAGCATATTGTACAACCAACTTAAACATAATTCCTACATTAAAATGTCACTAATACAAATGATAAAGAACATTATACAAATATTCGCCAAACGAAGAAGCGTCCAAATGGTCCCGAGCCCCGAATGTATGATCCAAACGGCACGGCCAACGTCGACCAGTGTAAGCATCGCCAACGGGTCGAGCCCGAGTGGTACTCGGCCAACGGGCTCGGCCCAACGGGCATGAGTTAAACGAAATTCTTGATATCCGTAAATTTATTGTCAAAAAACATAATAAACTAAAATACATGATTCACCGTAAATTTTATTTCAGGGTACCCTGCTAGTAATATAATAACGCATAAATAATCTTATCAATATTTCTTTTTTAAAACACCCACTAAATAAAATTTACAAATCATTAAGCGGATCATAGAAACCAATCTTTTATGTAGTCAGAATTTCTGACACCACCTTTTTCGACCACGCAACGGACCAGCATTTACCACCACAAATTAGCAATATAGACACCACTAGATAGTGCTAAAACCGCAATTTTAAAACACCTTGTATGTTTAAACGATATATAATATTACACGTCCTAAACGAATAGCTATATCATTAACCATCGTTTTTGTATCATCGTTGCATTGTGATGCAAGTCTACCATTTTTTAAAGCAACACTATGTGGTAAAGTTGTTCCATTAAGTTATTGCCATGTGTTAAGTTAGCATCATGTAAAACATATAATCGCCAGGCACTATAAAAGCTTTTATTATGTTACTAATGCGTAGTAAGAAAACAAACTAATTTCCAATTAATAACTTCTGTTGAACATTTTTTTTCCTTCTTTAAAAGTAATACATTAGAAAAGCCTTGCTATCGCCAAAAAATAATCACCACCGGATACCGCGCACAACAACGCGCGGGTACCCGGCTAGTTTGTATTTATAGCCTAATAAACTTGGAGGACAAGTTTGAGTGGAATAGGGTTTACAAACCCAACCCACGACCGGTTATGGATCCAAGAGGGATTCTAGAACCTTCCCGACTTCTATTTTCATCTCTAGTCCTTTAATTTAATATTTAACGACCATTAACCAAACCTCGTTAAATACTAACTCCCATTAAGTGTTTTATTCGTGATTAAGTAATTAAACATAACATTCTATATATCAATTATTATAATATTGATTCTCATACGTAATGTGTGCAATCTCAAAGTCTCGTGTTCGAATCCGGCCATACATATATTAATTTATATCCATAACCTTTCAGCTTCCACTTGGATATATCTTAATATAGTAATGACATTGGTTTAGTCTAGCTTAGCACGACAATGCCCCCAGATCGAACCGAGTATGGTTGCCTGGAAAAACCATTTAATGATTCATCATTATACTTATCATTTTGCTTCTAATACTTCATTAACTGTGAATATGGATCGAGTCATTTCACAAGTTAATATTTTATTTCTCGTTGTATCTGATTGAACAAGATTACCAAATCATCATTACGAGAGTCACATTTTTTTGGTCTCATTATTTTGAAGAATTATTGTATTTGTTTTATACGTTTGGTTGAGAATTCTTGAAATATTGTGTTGGGTCCAATAAATTGACCCAATCACCCTGAACAAGATTTGAAAATAAAATAGTCTAACTCACTAAATAAATAGTGAGTGACTCATTGATAAAAGAATGTGTTGTTTAGCTCTTTACTCTATCGATACTGCGTCACGTGATGAGTAAAATATATGAGCTAAACAACACCAGTGACACCTGAGATTTTGACAAATGTCTGTGATCCCGGCCTATCTCTACGACGAAAATATGGGTGGGAACTTTCGAGAGAAGTCAAACAAGTACGACTTTACCATGGGAATATTGTGATGACACATCAAAAGGATGGTTGGTGCTTCCAAAAGAGGAAGATGAAGAGACCACATGTCACCATCATCAGCACTGTCTTGTATTATTATTGCTATATATATGTTTGTATTGTAATAGAGATAGGCATGAATCCTGAATAAACACAATACATAGTATTAGTTGATAGGATCATCCTCTCATTGAAACACAAGCATAGCTTGGATCAATGAGAGTTTATTTGTCATTCAATGGGGATAATATACCGAGATTATCCCCGTAAAATGTTGAGGATGTTATCATGTAGTCTAGTTGGTATTGAGTAATCTTGTAACAAATTGTTATTCATTATTAATGAATGTGTTCTTCATTTTTATCAAGATTTTCTCAATTATTTTGGACCAACAAGTAGTATCAGAGCGGGTGGATTATTCTCATAATCCAGATCCGTTCATGGGTGCTGATAACATTCTGAGCTATGTCAATATTAGTGTGAAAAGCTTCAAAAGTTGCTACTGTTGTTGCAACTTTTGAGGGGGAGAAAACTCACTGATATTGATTGTTTGACAAAAACATACCCAAAATTTTCCACTGATTGAAATAATCAGTCAAAAAATACTTTACCCATAAAATCCCCACCACAAAAATCTTATCCCTACCGAAAAAAAACCTTATCCCTATCAAAATCACTAACAACCCTCACAACTACTCACACAAAATCACACACACCCACCAAAAACGAGATCCAACCACTCAATCAAAGAAAATCCCATATCTGGATACAACAAAAACCAATAATCTTCATCCACACAAAAAAATCATAACACACACTCGATCTACTCACCTTTATCATCAACACACACTCGATTCATAGCAGATTTACACACACCAAACAAGAATCACAACCCAGAAAAACTCAATACACCACACGAATAAAAAATAACACACTCAACAAAACCAAAACACAAACGAGTGACCAAGAAAACCCCACATCACCGTCTGCATCAACTGTCTCCGACAATGGTTTATCTTCGTCAATAGCTCCGGTTACACCTTCGTCGGCAAATGTCACATGTATACTCTTGAAGTCAGCTGCTACGGGTTCAGCAGTAAGAAAGATTAAACCAAGGTCAAATACGGGTCGGGTCAAATCTGATAGAAGTGTATTCGGGGTAAGAAAGGTTGTGTTAGGAGGAGTTTTGGTTGAAAATGGAATTTGTGGTTTATGATTGTTGTTGATGACGAGCTTAGCTCGAATAGTTCTTTTTAATGATGTTGGGGCTTCTTAGTACTGACGAGGATCAGAGGGTGGGCAGTTTATGATGGTAATATGAGTGTCGGTTGTTTTTTATGATAATGGGTTACAGATTCTGAATCAGATATGTATTTAGATTATGTGTGGGGTTGAGGTCTTTTGACTGATTACCTAATCAGTTAGGTATCTCGAGAGTTGAGAGAAATGATGGTAAAGGGTGAACTGATAAAATTTATCAGTGAGTAAGATGATATTTTGGGTGTGTTTTGTATTTATGGCATGAGGTTACTGATGGCATGAGCATCAGTTACACAAAAAAAAAAGAACCGAAGCTGACCCTACTCACTGGTCTCAAAATCTGAACTCTACCCAAGTTCCCGAAAGTGCGACTCTTAAACCCGAAAGTACCTGAAAATAGGTATAAACCTGAAAACCAACCCCGAACCTGAGAAACTCACAGGTCTCTGAACCTGAAAAACAAATGGGTTTCTAAACGTATACCTGACCCTGAACCTTGATTCGAGTCCCTGAAAATGTGACTCTGAAACACGAATCACTGAACTCAATCGAGTATTGGGATTATAGAGATAAGGAGTTTGGAATTTTGGATTGAAACTGACTCGTGGAGCGTATCAGGGAATAGAAAAAGGTATGAAAGTAAAAAGACTCAAGATTCAGGGAGTGTGTATGTGATTCAGACTTAGCTTGAACATGAGCTTGAAAACGAGAACTCCCTTTGAAGTCGTTGAAGAGTACTAACCCGAGACCATCTAGCATTTAGTGGTGTCCCTGATAAGTTTCAGGATGTGGGTTAAAATTTGCATCAGGGGTTGAAATAAATGTTGCAACTCAGAAAATGTAAACATATAAATCAAGCCTCGTGTGATTAGAACTTCTAGTAACTGAATTTGTTGCAATTTGTATCCTGATAAAGTCAGGAAAGAGGGGACACAGATGTATCAAATTGAACCAGGTCCTTAATTAGCTTTATCAGTGAATATTGTATAGTGTGTGTCAAAAGCATGTATCAGCATGTTCAAAGACAAAAAGGGAAAGAGTAGACACTGATGAATCATAATTGAACCATGTCACTGAACCCTTACACACTAAACCCCATGGTCACTGAACCTTTGGTCACTGAACCCGGTCACTGAACCTGATCACTGACCACTGAACCTGGTTATTGAACCTCCATCCGAACCTGGTCAATGAGACTTAAGGATCATACATCCTGAACCTCAGTCATTGAAAAAACTGAACCCTCAGACTGAATCCTCAGTCTTACACCTTTTACCAATCCCTTTAGGCTATTTGCATATTCAAATAGGGGGAGACTGTTGGGTCCAATAAATTGACCCAATCACCCTGAACAAGATTTGAAAATAAAATAGTCTAACTCACTAAATAAATAGTGAGTGACTCATTGATAAAGAAATCAGTGAGTGTCGTTTAGTGCTCTTTACTACGTCGATATCAGTGAGTAAAATATATGAGCTACAAACAACACTAGTGACACTGAGATTTTGACAAATGTCTCAGTGATCCTGAAGGCCTATCTCTACATACGACCAAAAATATGGGTGGAAACTTTCAAGAGAAGAAGTCAAACAAGTACAAGACTTTACCATAAGAGTGGGGATATTGTGATGACACATCAAAAGGATGGTTGGTGCTTTTCCAAAGAGAAAGATGAAGATGGACCACATGGGGGACCACATGTCACCATCATCACATGTCTTGTATTATTAGTTGCTATATATATGTTTGTATTGTAATAGAGATAGGCATGAATCCTGAATAAACACAATACATAGTATTAGTTGATAGGATCATCCTCTCATTGAAACACAAGCATATCTTGGATCAATGAGAGTTTATTTGTCATTTAATGGGGATAATATACAGAGATTATCCCCGTAAAATGTTGAGGATATTATCATGTAGTCTAGTTGGTATTGAGTAATCTTGTAACAAATTGTTATTCATTATTAATGAATGTGTTCTTCATTTTTATCAAGATTTTCTCAATTATTTTGGACCAACACATTGTCTTGTTAAAACTTTATTGATGAGATGAAAAGTGTATTTTCAAACAACTCATATGGAGGTCTTTCAATATAACTTGTAACTTTATGCTATGAATTCATGTCCCCGGCTACCTTTACGCTGCGACATTTTGGGGGTGTGACATCTGGATATCCTAAGAACAACCCGCATACATCTTACAACCCAATGGAATACACGGCCTTGGAATAAATTTTGTTGGCGCTTTGATCCGATTGACCAACTAAGGTAATCCTCCAGTATACGATATTAGTTTTTATTTTAAAAAATAGCAGGTCACATTTTACTGGTAAAATTTTAATTATATTCAATGCTTCTATGTGAAGGCATATATACCCCGAGTGGGCGTGTCTCCCATTGGAGTAATGTCCATTTGACTCCAAGCTGTTAAAACATTTGGGAACCACTACGGAGTCCTGAATATCTTCTTGCTCAGTATAGCTTTCTAACTTTTATTTTTTTTACAACTTGCAGATAGTTTTTTTTCTTATGATACCTAATAGATAGGTAATGTTGTCATTTTGTAGGTGCATAGCAGTGAACGCTAAAACGGAAGTTGTTATTATGGAATTGCCATCCTTAGTTTGGGATGCAGACAATGTTAGCTGCTGTTTTGCGAGTATTTGGGTTTGATACTAGTCTATACTTCACATGATGTTTGCTAAACTACACTTTAGCCTTCATTCAATCCAATTACCAAACATATTTCCAACATCTTTTACTTGGTCCGATGACTTTACCTCCTGTAATCTCTTCTTTCACCAACTAGCAATGTTGCATTGTATGATATTGGTACTTATGCTTCCCATCCTATTTTATCCCACTTTTTAGTCCACGCACCCAGGGTGCATTGTACAATATTGGTTTTTATGCTTCCCATCCCGTTTTATCAAGCTTTTTAATACAAGCACCCATTACGGTGAAAAGACTTTAATTTATAGTTGGTGCAATTCCTAAAGGGAAAAAAAACCTGCTTCACATGCAATTTTACCCAACGTTTCAATGCAAGCACCCATTCTGATGAGAAGACTTTGTTTACAGTTGGGCCAATTTCTTGAAGCAAAAAAGAAATCAAGGGATCTGGCTTAATCAGCGGCCTCAATATGATCACAATTGTATCCATCATTAGTTGGTATATTCTTTTACACTCTCGATGACACTTTTCTTACATTTTCGTTGCTGTACTTGAATATGTTAATTTAATCTACAGATTCTCACGATGTCACACCCCCAAATTACCTGTTTTGCAGCGGAATGGAATTCCTGGGGGATGACTGTCATAGCATCAAAGTTACAGTTATATTGAACGACCTAAAGTGTCGTTTTGAAAATATAGTTTGATTAAGTAAAATAATCAGAGTTTACAAAACATAGGTCCCAAAATATTTCCAATATACCAAAATGAGTTTGTTACAATCAAGCGATAGTTAAGTGCATAAAATATATGTGAGACACGTCATCGCGACTCTATGATAGGTCCACATGCATGCCATGAAGTGAATGCCTTAGATACCTGAGATAAAACATGCTAAAAGTGTCAACACAATGGTTGAGTGAGTTCATAGAGTTTGTTTAACAAGTAAGGCTTTTAAAGAACGTTTATGCAGCAAAGGCAAAGTTTTGGTCATTGAGAATAGTCTACAAAAGCAAAGGCATTGTAAATCCACTCAGTTCCAAGTTCTACCCATACAAAACTTGCAACCTGTGTGTTCACAACCCACTGCCAAAATATGTCTAGTTTATGTTCATGCACACGTTGTCAAATGAGTTCACAAAGCAAAGGCATTGTAAATCCACTCAGTTCCAAGTTCCGCCCATACAAAACTTGCAACCTGTGTGTTTACAACCCACTGCCAAAATATGTCTAATAGTCAAGTATACGTTGTCATAATAGTTCATAGTATAGCACCACGTATATAATAGTTCAGGGATGCTCCGAACATGGGAGACTTTGCACTGCTCCAAAAAGGGAGACTCCTTTGTCACTCGACCACCTAGGCGAGAATTATTGAGAACACTCCACCGACAAGGCGAGAATTATAGAGAACACTCCATCGACAAGGCGAGAATTATAGAGAACACTCCACCGACATGGCGAGAATTATAGTGATGCTCCGAACAAGGGAGACTTTATAGTGATGCTCCGAACATGGGAGACTTTATAGTGATGCTCCGGACAAGGGAGACTTTAGGTCGCAGTCATAGCACATACGGTTCAATAAGTTCAAACAAGTCATAAGTTTGTATTTAAGTTCAAGAGTTACGTTCAAAAGTTCGTAATTAAGTTCAAAGATTTAAGTCGAGTTCAAAAGTTCGAACGTACCAAAGAGCTCGAATAATATCAAAAGGTTCAAGATAGTCGAAGCGTTCAAAATCACATCAAACAAGTTTAAAATATATCAAAAGGGTCCTTGTACAAGTTAAAAGAGTTTAATTATATGTCAAAAGGTTCATATCAAGTCCAAAGTGTTCACTTATATGTTAAAGGGTCCGAATCAATTTAAAAGAGCTCAAATATACATGTCGAAGGGTTCAAAATCAAGGAAAGTGTTTCAACTAATAGCGTTCAAAAGATAGTGATCAATTTAGTTCGGGCATAATCTACTTACGCGCACATAGAGTGAAACAAAAGATATTTAAGTTCATATAAGTGTAAAGTAAAAGCAAGTAGTTGAGCATGTATCTCCCCCAAAGAGTTTATAAAACAATTAAACGAGTAAAAGTGAGGCTACGAACTCACCTGATGCAATGATTATGATGACAAAAGTAGATACACTGAAATGAGGTGCGATCTCTATCCGCAACCTAATATGAATGGTGTGTTCTAATGTAAGTCATGAAACAATGTCGTGCATGCAAATTCATATGATATCCATACCACTTGTACATTTTTGAAAATAAGGTTTATCGTCGAAATATACGTTTATGACATATTGTCAAGTTATAAAATACTTTACAAGTATTTACTTTGAAACAACCTCCTACGATAGTCATTTAGTGATTTATTATGAAATTATAGCTTTTCGTCGTAAAACAAAATCATTTGACAGTTTCATGAAAGTGCCTAATTGGCCTCGAAAAGCTAGTCGTAAAATAGTGAATATCGAGTGTTAGGAAATAGACTCAACAGTTTTGGAAATCTTGTAGCATTATCTCAAAGTCTTAGCTTTTAAATTTTTATCATAGAGGTCTCGATCATGGAGAAAAACATAGGTGAAGTAGGGTACTTGTACCAAAAATATTGTTTAAAGGTAGTTTTCGGCAAAGTTTGAGTGACCGTATTTTACTCGTTACAACTCCGTTTAACGAACGGTTGGACGTTTTGAAAAATAGGCTAGGCGAACTTACTTTTACTAGAAGACATCATTTTATAAAAAGTACTCCATCGATGTTAAAAACGACCCTCAACATGGTCATTCGCGGCCGATATTTTTGGCTATTAGAAAATATATTAATTATGCTATATGAAATAGTTACGACAACATTGTTTAAACGCTTGTAATTTAATCGTTACAAGTCCGTTTTCTACGTTTTATATGTCCTTAGCTTCGTGTTAAAGTATACTAATATATTTTTGATAAGTCGACTCATTTAATAACGCTTAAGACTCATTTTTGACTCGTAAAAAGTCGAGGCAAAGATGCTGAATTTTCTTCGAAAATTATAGTTTTCGTTGTTAAACTTGAAAATAGCATAACTTCTTCGTTATAACTCCATTTTAACCCATTCAAGCGCCACGTTCGTTTTAAAGTATATTTTCTGAATATCTAGCCCAAAATTTTTTATCCACTGTCAAAATTTCCAGAATTCACAGAAATGATCAGACCCTTATATATAGTTGTCGAAATGGGTTTTTCTCGCGTAAAACTTATTCTAACCACTTCAAACCAACGCCAAAGCTATTCTAAACCTACCATACACCTTCTTAGGGTGTCATGGGTTCCTAGACATCATCAAAAATGATAGGTTTCAAGGGATAATTATAGGATGATATATATTCATTTATAGTACTTAAAAACAAATAAAGTTGTATAGATAACCATATAACTTGCATGTTTTTCCTCAAGCATGATAATATGACCAAAGTATGAATATGAAAGATAAAAATGATCATGAAATGCTTACTAGTTAATTGATGAGGTTTAAAGAACAGGGATTTATCCTAAATACCCTAGGTTTTTATTTCAAAACCTTGCCTAAGAGTATGCTAGTGTTGTGTAAATAACTTGACTTGAAAAATTTATGAACTCCTTGCTTGTGATCTTCCTTGGCCGGTTGATATGAAGGAGAAAGGAGAGGATAATTTTTTTTTCACCTTGAGATAATATTGTGTATGTGTAGTATAAAATATATTAAACATAAGTTATATAATTGTATACTTGAGATATTTGTACTCAAAAGTGGTGTGTCACCTTATATATGTCGACATACATATAAAACACATAAGACTTGTGTATTTTGATCACTTAAGCATGTATAGGTAGAAGTAAAGGTGTAATTGTTTAAGGATAAATGGGTAACTTGTGTACATATTTAAGCATTTAGGGTAGCGTTAGCTAAAAATAAATTTTAACGGAACAAAATAAAATATATCAAATGTCATAAAAACTATAAAAATATATTTCTTACAAGAATTGAGTGAAATAATAATTGTCGAGTAGTATTTACGAAAACCTTCGTAATTATATAAATATAACAATTTATATACAAAATAAATTTAAAACACCGGGTAAACTAATAATATTATTTTTATAATCTTAATATGAGTATAAAAATATATCGTTATAATTTTTGGAAGTGTCGGATCAAATGTTCAAAATAAATGATTACGCGATAGCGTTTATTTAATAGGAAATTATGCGTTTAATGTAAAATGCAAAACCATGCATGAACTATTATGATGATGATGTTACTAATGATATGTAGACTAATCCTAGTCTATATGAAATGTACTTGATGATTACTCATGAATTCGCAGTTAAACCATTAAGGTTACGCGAATTTGATACTCGTAAACCTAGTTTACGATAAACGATGAATAGTGAAGCATGAATAGTGATTTTCACCGGGAATGAATGGTGTTTCGTGTATAGTAAAATTTTGAGATATGTTCTCAGAATATCAAATCAACTTCGAAAACGATGAATAGTAAAATGATGAATAGTAACTGATGAATAGTAAATTCCCGAGATGAATAGTAAATTTGAGAAATGACCGGAAATTGAGAATTGTGACATTCTTCCCCGGTTATAGGAATCACGACCTCGTGATTCGATTAATGATACTATGGTCCGAACCTCGACAAGGGTTCTAAAAGTTTATGCTCGTACGAATAGTCTAAATGATCATGTCAATGCTCGTGCATAGGGGTTCCTCATTCAACTAAATACGTTCTCGTGATATCGTGAGCATTTCGCGTCCTAAATACATGCTCTCTTATGATTAGGTTTGATGAGGCAGGCTTTCCCATTCTCTAGCGAAACCCTCAAAAGATTTTTAGGTAACCGATTTTTACTTAATCTCACAACTCATCAAACAAGAACTGTCATGAGATTAGGCTAAATCGGTTTGAGCAACAACTTGTTTCTAGCTTGATCTTTGCAACTCATCAAACAAGAACTGCCGCCGGATCAACAAACGGAAACAAGTGGTTTGAAGAAAATCTTTTGAAAATTTGGCTGATTTTAATTGCATTACATATGAGACTACTACTCCCTTCATTGCATGATTCTTCCTAATTAGACATAGGTGATCGGCTATGTATAATTTAGGAGTAACTATGCAATGCTTGGACTAATCGTCTTATATGATATTTGGTGTTGAGTCATAAGTCCGCATGTATAATGAGTATGCACTTATAATGATATGATGAGATGCTATGATGATGTAGTTATAGTCTAGGGTCAATGATGCAACCTAGTTCTCTATAACCGATGCTCTGATACCAATCTGTCACACCCCCAAATTACCTGCTTTGCAAATGAATGGAATTCTTGGGGATGACTGTCATAGCATCAAAGTTACATTATATCGAATCGACCTAAAGTGTCGTTTTAAAAATATCGTTTGATTAAGTAAAATAATCAGAGTTTACAAAACATAGGTCCCAAAATATTTCCAATATACCAAAATGAGTTTGTTACAATCAAGCGATAGTTAAGTGCATAAAATATATGTGAGACGCGTCGTCATCGCGACTCTATGATAGGTCCACATGCATGCCTTGAAGTGAATGCCTTAGATACCCGAGATAAAACATGCTAAAAGTGTCAACACAATGGTTGAGTGAGTTCATAGAGTTTGTTTAACATGTAAGGCTTTTAAAGAACGTTTATGCAGAAAGGCAAGGTTTTGGTCATTGAGAATAGTCTACAAAAGCAAAGGCATTGTGAAATCCACTCAGCCCAAGTTCTCGCCCATACAAAACTTGCAACCTGGTGTTCACAACCCTCGCCAAAATATGTCTAGTTTATGTTCATGCACACGTTGTCAAATGAGTTCACAAAGCAAAGGCATTGTAAATCCACTCAGGTCCAAGTTCCGCCCATACAAAACTTGCAACCTGTGTGTTTACAACCCACTGCCAAAATATGTCTAATAGTCAAGTATACGTTGTCATAATAGTTCATAGTATAGCACCACGTATATAATAGTTCGAGGATGCTCTCAACATGGGAGACTTTGCAATCTTGCTCCAACAAGGGAGACTCCTTTGTCACTGAATTCGACCACCTAGGCAGAATTATTGAGAACACTCCACCGACAAGGCGAGAATTATAGAGAACACTCCACCGACAAGGCGAGAATTATAGAGAACACTCCACCGCATGGCGAGAATTATAGTGATGCTCCGAACATGGGAGACTTTATAGTGATGCTCCGGACAAGGGAGACTTTAGGTCGCGGTCATAGCACATACGGTTCAATAAGTTCAAACAAGTCATAAGTTTGTATTTAAGTTCAATAGTTACGTTCAAAAGTTCGTAATTAAGTTCAAAGATTTAAGTCGAGTTCAAAAGTTCAGAACGTACCAAAGAGCTCAATAATATCAAAAGGTTCAAGATAGTCAAAGCGTTCAAAATCACATCAAACAAGTTTAAAATATATCAAAAGGGTCCTTGTACAAGTTAAAAGAGTTTAACTATATGTCAAAAGGTTCATATCAAGTCCAAAGTGTTCACTTATATGTTAAAGGGTCCGAATCAATTTAAAAGAGCTCAAATATACATGTTGAAGGGATCAAAATCAAGGAAAGTGTTTCAACTAATAGCGTTCAAAAGATAGTGATCAATTTAGTTCGGGCATAATCTACTTACGCGCACATAGAGTGAAACAAAAGATATTTAAGTTCATATAAGTGTAAAGTAAAAGCAAGTAGTTGAGCATGTATCTCCCCTAAAGAGTTTATAAAACAATTAAACGAGTAAAAGTGGGGCTACGAACTCACCTGATGCAATGATTATGATGACAAAAGTAGATACACTGAAATGAGGTGCGATCTCTATCCGCAACCTAATATGAATGGTGTGTTCTAATGTAAGTCATGAAACAATGTCGTGCATGCAAATTCATATGATATCCATACCACTTGTACATTTTTGAAAATAAGGTTTATCGTCGAAATATACGTTTATGACATATTGTCAAGTTATAAAATACTTTACAAGTATTTACTTTGAAACAACCTCCTACGATAGTCATTTAGTGATTTATTATGAAATTATAGCTTTTCGTCGTAAAACAATGTCATTTGACAGTTTCATGAAAGTGCCTAAATGGCCTCGAAAAGCTAGTCGTAAAATAGTGAATATCGAGTGTTAGGAAATAGACTCAACGGTTTTGGAAAGCTTGTAGCATTATCTCAAAGTCTTAGCTTTTAAATTTTTATCATAGAGGTCTCGATCATGGAGAAAAACATAGGTGAAGTAGGGTACTTGTACCAAAAATATTGTTTAAAGGTAGTTTTCGGCAAAGTTTGAGTGACCGTATTTTACTCGTTACAACTCCGTTTGACGAACGGTTGGACGTTTTGAAAAATAGGCTAGGCGAACTTACTTTTACTGGAAGACATCATTTTATAAAAAGTACTCCATCGATGTTCAACATGGTCATTCGCGGCCGATATTTTTGGCTATTAGAAAATATATTAATTATGCTATATGAAATAGTTACGACAACATTGTTTAAACGCGTGTAATTTAATCGTTACAAGTCCGTTTTCTACGTTTTATATGTCCTTAGCTTCGTGTTAAAGTATACTAATATATTTTTGATAAGTCGACACATTTAATAACGCTTAAGACTCATTTTTGACTCGTAAAAAGTCGAGGCAGCATGCTGAATTTTCTGAAAATTATAGTTTTCGTTGTTAAACTTGAAAATAGCATAACTTCTTCGTTATAACTCCGTTTTAACCCATTCAAGCGGCCACGTTTTCGTTTTAAAGTATATTTTCTGAATATCTAGCCCAAAATTTTTACCAACTGTCGAAATTTCCAGAATTCACAGAAATGATCAGACCCTTATATATTGTTGTCGAAATGGGTTTTTTCTCGTAAAACTTATTCTAACCACTTCAAACCAACGCCAAAGCTATTCTAAACCTACCATACACCTTCTTAGGGTGTCATGGGTTCCTAGACATCATCAAAAATGATAGGTTTCAAGGGATAATTATAGGATGATATATATTCATTTATAGTACTTAAAAACAAATAAAGTGGTATAGATAACCATATAACTTGCATGTTTTTCCTCAAGCATGATAATATGACCAAAGTATGAATATGAAAGATGAAAATGATCATGAAATGCTTACTAGTTAATTGATGAGGTTTAAAGAACAGAGATTTATCCTAAATACCCTAGGTTTTTATTTCAAAACCTTGCCTAAGAGTATGCTAGTGTTGTGTAAATAACTTGACTTGAAAAATTTATGAACTCCTTGCTTGTGATCTTCCTTGGCCGGTTGATATGAAGGAGAAAGGAGAGGATAATTTTTTTTTTCACCTTGAGATAATATTGTGTATGTGTAGTATAAAATATATTAAACATAAGTTATATAATTGTATACTTGAGATATTTGTACTCAAAAGTGGTGTGTCACCTTATGTATGTCGACATACATATAAAACACATAAGACTTGTGTATTTTGATCACTTAAGCATGTATAGGTAGAAGTAAAGGTGTAATTGTTTAAGGATAAATGGGTAACTTGTGTACATATTTAAGCATTTAGAGTAGCGTTAGCTAAAAATAAATTTTAACGGAACAAAATAAAATATATAAATGTCATAAAAATTATAAAAATACATTTCTTACAAGAATTGAATGAAATAATAATTGTCGTGTAGTATTTACGAAAACCGTCGTAATTATATAAATATAACAATTTATATACAAAATAAATTTAAAACACCGGGTAAACTAATAATATTATTTTTATAATCTTAATATAAGTATAAAAATATATAGAGAATAATTTTGGAAGTGTCAGATCAAATGTTCAAAATAAATGTTTACGCGATAGCGTTTATTTAATAAATTATAGTTTAATGTAAAATGCAAAACCATGCATGAATTAATATGATGATGATCTTACTAATGATATGTAGATAATCTAGTCTATATGAAATGTCCTGATGATAACTCATGAATTAGCATCTAAACCATAAGGTTACGCGAATTTGATATACTAAACCTAGTTTACGATAAACGATGAATAGTGAAGCATGAATAGTGATTTTCTCCGGGAATGAATGGTGTTTCGTGAATAGTAAAAATTTGAAATATGTTCTCAGAATATCAAATCGACTTCGAAAACGATGAATAGTAAAATGATGAATAGTAACCGATGAATAGTAAATTCCCGAGATGAATAGTAAATTTGAGAAATGACCGGAAATTGAGAATTGTGACACACGAAGTGCTGAGGTGCTTGATATAATCTTAAGCTTCACAACATAATGCTTTAACATTATATCGAGCACACTCAATAGTTCTTGAGAAATTTTAGATTTAAATAACGTTTTTAAGTACAACAATGAAAATGGGCAGAATTTAAGCTATTAAACTTAATCGATTTGTTTAGTTTTTTAAATTGTATAAATTTTATTTCATACAATTATTTTTTACCTTTTTTTTGTTTCAATTCAGAATTTCACATAGATTAAAAAATTGTAATTTTACACTAAAATTATATGCTTCTTCGAAATTATCAGATAATTTATTGATCGCATTTCAAAGGCTTTGCCGCAACGCGCGTTAGCCAAATTACTCGTGAAATTAAGTTACAACAACAATTTAACTTCCACTTTAGTCACGACCGTGTTAATACCAATTAATTCATCAAGTGGGCCACAACGGTATCATGCTCTTAGCATAAGAGGAACAAAATCCTTTTGCTTATATCGACCTTATAATACATAATTCGTATTACCCAAAACAACCATGTATGGCCCCGAGTTACCAGGACGTTAGAGTTGAATCAAAGTAAAACTCATCATGTATTATAAATGTTTTATATATCAAAAGTCTAATGACATACAAGAATATAAATCATAAAAGCGACTCACTAATTGACAATCATCCATGTAGTGACGTCTCATATGGGTCATCCAATATTCAAATGAGCCCAAACTGCACCTCATCATTAGGAACACATAAATGCTAACAAAAAAAAGTAAAAAATGACCACGAGAATACCTGATTAAGCCGCATGCATCTAATAAAAACTCGACCTCTTAAAAAACCTGAATGGAGAAAAAATATCATCCATTTACTAGTTTCCGTATTAAAATCAAACTAAACCAATAGTTAAGAGTGTTCATGGGGTGGTTCGGTTGAAAATTTTAATTATCGATTGCGGAGGGTAGTTCATTTTACTATTCAAAACCGACCCATACTAGGTAACTCGAACCAAATCGAACCATGATAGGTGGTTCGGTTCACGGTTAACCATTTTAAGAATTTAATCGAATCGAAATGTATGAACAATAACATAATATAGAACGTAAAATTTCATTGTAGTAAAATTAACTAAAACAAGATTAAGTCATGGTAGAGCTAGTGTGTCACGATTATTACATTCAAATCTTTATATATAACAGATTAGCTAAGACTATTATACGACGTTAAGAGTTTAAGATCATATTAATATAATGTAACACATAGACGTTAGTGAATGTTCATGCTAAGTAAGTGAAAATATGTTATTATATAAAAAGTAGTGCAATAAGATAGTCAGCTTTTATTAATATTTAGCTAAAACCTACAGGTATATTATAAACTAGCCTATAAACCCGTGATAAATCACAGGTGGCTTATAAAAAGTTTGAAATAAACATTGTTGAGTTATATAAAGTAAATGTTGTAAATTCTGAAACAAAACGCTAAACTTTGAATGATTGTTTAAAGGATGATCAATTATAGGCCTACAATTTGCGGGCTAAAAATGAAATAATAGGATAAAAAGTGTACTCAAATAAAATTTTGAAGATGTACATAGATGTTCAAGCTTAAAGAAAATGTCGCACTTATGTATATTATCAGAGTACTTAATATTGATTGTAGTATAACTTAACAAACAAAGGATAAATACATACACAAGAAATTAGAACATTGTGATATATTAGTGTTAAGACTGTCATGTAGCTTAACATAAATATTTTACTATTGATTAATTGTTTAAACTTATTAAATTGGTGAGTATGAAGAAATGTTTCATATAATGGTCATACAAATAGTTTATATAACATGATCATTGATTAACTACATACATCCGCCATTCATGCCAGCATAAAGGAACCCCAGTTTGTTTTCGCTCGGTATCTTGAGTGTAAGCCTTAAAACATGATGAATGTCAAATTACCTGGAAAATTAAAACCAAATAAGATCAAACGCGACAATATGTCCATTGCGTTAGGTGAAGAAAACCAACAACATAAATGGCTAGATATTTTGTTACTAAGTTTCAGAGATTCATGTAGGAAATCAAGTTGTATTCAACAATAATAAACCGTTGAAAACGACCCCATTGACCGTTAAATTTTGGAAGTAAATTAAAGAGAAAAAAAACTGAAGTTAATATACGAAACTAAAATCTAGTAAAAGATATGAGAGGCAGTCAAACTGACATGTTTTCAAGCTAACATGTTATCAAATTAACGGAAATATCTTCAGTTGTTATATTATGTCATTAGCACAAAACTAATACTAACCTCATGACCACAAGTGACCAGTGTTAAACAACAAAATGTTAGCGACAGTACTTGCAATTGAGTTCGTCAAGACGTATCCAATATAAGCACATCAAGGCAACGACTGCATCACTATTCACGATATATGTAACTTACACATACACCCATGATCCTGCATTTATTTTCATCTAACGGCACAAGAATTAACTTAAATTGATTATGTACAGTCTGAAAATACTTACCAACAAAATTGTATAACATCGTCCTTTATCTAATCATTATTGGCAACCATGTCATCAAACACAACTTCTGTGCTTTCACCCGAGTGAATCTCTTTTTAACATCACTTTTAATAACGACACAACATAAACAACTGTAAATAAATTTTAGGAATTGGTAGGCAGGTTATAATAATATGGCTATGACATATTGACTTTGACTAATATGAGAATCTCAAGTAAGAATACAACTAACATGAAGTTTGTTGAAGTGAATTAAAAGTATTTTGAACACATTGATAAAGTGGTTATCAAGAGATGTAAGTTAACATGGCACCACTGTACCCCTTGCTCTAAGTACTTTTCGTGTAACTGTGAAATGTGTAAAATGCTTGTTTAAGTGAGATATAAATTAGGCAAATATACAGAAAAGATTGAGACAAAGGTTCTTATATATATATGTGAGTAAATATAAGGAATTTGACAAATACACATGTAAGTGGATTGATAGCTAGGAAACAAAAGCAAAACGTAAAACGTCCTACTCGGCAATTGAATAACATCTAGATATGAAAATAATTGAATCCATAACAATTTTCAGTTGTTTAAATGAATATTTAGGAAAAAGAACACATATCATGTGTTTGAACTGTAAAGGATGTTAATGTGAAAGTCTTAATATCTAAAAACCTTTTTGAAAAAATGTCAACATAAAAGAAGCAATACCATTGCATACTGATGATCATGAACATACAGAAATTGAATAGAAATAATCAAAGATAAATCAGTTTAATCTTTAATGTAAGAAATATTGAATCATGTATTGAAATCAGTTTTGAGCATTCTTATCAACACCCAAACACAGTAAAGAAAATAAATTGTTTGAATGTGCAAACACAAACAACCAATGATCCCTTTAAAGTCAAAAGACGTCTTATTTAATCAAAAGCTCACCATGAATCTTGAAAACAGTTATCTAATTATACTTATTCTTATTTTATTTTTAGGCAACGTATATTATATTAACAAAAAAAGTCAAGACTAAGTGAAAATTACAAAGAAATACAAATACCTGAAACCAACATGATCACTAAGATCAATTGTGATTTTCATTTCCAGATGTGACAAAATCAAAGGCAACCACATAGAGTGATACAAATAAACAAAACTTTCCATGTAGACATATCAATTAGAACCTTAAATTTATATTGAAATTTGGAATCTAATGAATCCTAATAACACAAACATTAAGTAAACATATCAGTTTAGTGTTCCAAATATGGATAAAAAAAGTAGGATTATAAAGATTAGAAACCGATTAACAAATGAATCAATAACATATGAATTACAACCCTAAACATATGAATTACAACCCGATTTGTTGGAATCACTCCTAAACAGTATTTCAAGTATTTATATTTCATATGTAATAGGTAGCTTTATTATGGCCTTTATGTTTGTTTAAGGTCAAGCTTATGTAGAAGGCCCATAAGCTTAGGCCCAAGCCCAATAAGGAATAGGGAAGGAGAGGGAGTGTTGCCCTAGCTCCTTGCCTATATAAACTATGTAATAACCTTCATTTGAAGGTTGGTTGTTCAAGTTCTTTTCATTCACGCCTCTCTTTGCCTTAACCGCATTATTATACGTATGTGTGTGTGTGATAACTTGTTCAATCGCCTCATCTCCTTTCTATATAACTTGTGTTTGTAAAACTAGTGACCTAAAAGTGGTATCAATCGCCAAATAGTTGGGTGTACTCGTTTGTTTTTGAAGTTTTGATTTTGTGTCTTACGCGTAAAGATAACGCAATCTTTGGTTATCTTAAAAACTCGTTTTTACACTTTTTAATCCAAGATTCTTGTACTTTCAATGTTTTGAGGTGTTAAAATACTTGTTTTGGCAAAAAGTTTCAAACTTTACGCGTGGATTTACGCTTTTAAGCTTGTTTTTGTTCGTGGGTGTCGTTCTACGCGTAACCCGTTTAGCAGCTTTGGTACATCAAAATTCACACTTTTGTGTTCTTTTGGTACTATTGAAGCTATTCCATAACAAAAATCTGGTTTAGAAACACATTTGGGCAAAATCAAAGTTACGAGTAATCCTACGCGTATCAAAACCCTAAAATTACGCGTAAGATTTTCCTTGGTTTGATCTTCATTTTCCTGGTTTATTCCGTGTTTTCTTACTTGGATAAGTCCGAAAATACGTCGACTTTGGATATCTTTTGCCGTGAAGTGTAAAAGATCATTTGGGCAAAACCCTAAAATTACGCATAAGCATAAGCTTACGCGTAGAAATCCTACGCATAAGATTCACTTTACGAGTAAACTTAGGTCTACGCATAAGGTAATCCTACGCCTAACTTTCTACGCCTAACTTTTGTCTACGCATAACTTTAGTGCTTTTATCCTACTTACGCGTAAGCTAAAACCTACGCGTAACTCCTCATTGTTACGCGTAACTTTTGGTGTTTTTACGCATAAGTGCTACTTGGTTCTTGTCTTTTCTACGCCTAAGGACACTTCATCAACAAAGGTTCATTCGACTACAAAGATCCATTTTACCACACAAGTTTTTCAACATGTCACAACCACCATACTCTAACTATTTCCCTTACACTTATCCTCAACGACAACAACAACTAAGTCCACAACATCAAGAATGGAATCAACAACAAGCAATTTATCAACAACAATTTAATCAACAACATACTCCACAACTTGCTGCAAATCCACAACCTCAAATGGTTCAACCACCACCAAGTCTTCAAGTTCAACCGTACACAAATGAATTCAATCAACATCCATCAAGGAACACTATGAAGGAACCCACTTGGTTTGCAAAGATGTGTGAAGCTTTAAGCGGCCAACAATCAATTCATGAGGCTGGATCACTTGATAGACCTCCAATGCTCACTTCCAGAAACTACGATCAATGGGTGATAAGGTTCTTTAGGTTTTGTGATCTAAAGAAGCCACATGGAAAGTTCTTAAAGAAGGTTATCTTAGAAGGTCCATTTGAGATGCCTACTATCATTGTACCCGGAGATCCAAATGCCATTCCACCAAGAGATGATCAAACCAACATTGCTATTGCATTTAAATCCCAGAACTTCTACACTATGAAGCTGATGAACTTGCAATGGAATACATCCTCTTAGGATTACCAAACCCAATTCTTCGTAGAGTTGATGCTCAAAAGATCGCACAAAAATGTGGGATCATATTCGTCTTCTTATGGAAGGATCGTACTCAATCGAGGATTTGGAATCCAAAATTTACTTGGCTTATGAACACTTCATGATTGAACCTCGAGAGACACTAGAGTCCTATCATCATAGATTTTCCGACATCATCAATGATTTGGATAAACACAACATCATCATGCCAAGAATTGCAGTGAATACTAAGTTTTTGAGTAGTCTTGGTCCTGAATGGGAGAAGTATGTCATTTTTCTCCGTCCAGCGAAGAACATGCATCATTCTACCTACGGATTGTTGTACGATTACTTGAAACCTCATGAAAAGGAAGTTGATCGGGAAAGGATTCTCCGTGCTCAAATTGCTCCACCAACACATCCTGAAAATCAACAACAACTTGCCTTATATGCTCAAAACCGTTATTCTCCTCAACCAAAGAACTCAACCAAATGCTTCAAACACACCTTCAAAACAACAACCTCAACAAAATCAATTGGTTCCATACAACAACAATGCTCAAGCATATGTCGCTGAAGCCGAGGAATCCGATCCGTTCCAAGCATTGCAACAAGGATTTGCTATGATTGCTAATGCCTTTAGCCGTTATACCAACAAATCCAACAATCGTATTCGTTCCTCATCTAACACACGGACTCAAGCTGTTGTGAACAATGGACGAGTTGAAGTTTAGAATCGTGATTATGGTCGCCGATGGGCGGTGGTCAAGGGTTTAATGCTATGGGTAGAAATAACAACAGAGCTCAAGTGGTGGAACAGGAAATGCTCAAAATGGGTTGAATGGTCTTCGATGCTACAACTGCAATGAGAAGGGACACTGGCTAATGCATGCCCAAAGCCAAGGACTAAGGGCAGTGCTTATTTCAAAGAGGCTCTTCTTTTGGCTCTTAAGGATGAAGTTGGTGGAACTCTCACGACAAAGAACGAGCTTTATGGCAAATGCCGACTCGGATGATGATATGGAGGACTTGCGTGCCAATGCACTGTTATGTTGATGGCTAATATGCAAGTTACACATGAGTGACACAGCCCAAGTATGACACCGATGGCTTGTCTCAAAACCGAACAAACCATATTTATCTCTCGATCTCATATCTCCGCCAACATCCTGATCCGCAAGGCTCGAATGTTCAAAATGAGTCGTCCACATCTCATTCCGACGATTTTCAACTAGACCCGTAGTTATATTTGACGATCAAGATGACCAACCGGTTTCCCTTGATAATCAAATTGACTCCGTGGTCATACTTGAGGATCTAAATAATGATCATGTTGTGACTCACGTTGAACAAGATTAACCTTTGCCCCATCCGCATCTTGTTCTTACTTCAAGACCAACAATCCCAAATTGCTGCATGTGTTGCATTAAATCGGGACTTGAAAAGTAAAAATGCACTGTTAACAAAGGATTTTGAATGTTTACAAAAGCAACTCAACTTTTTCAAAACTCAAGAAAAACGTGAAAACGGTTTTGAAGCCGCCTTTGCCAAATCTTATCAAAACGAAAAATATTTAGAACGACAGATGCGTGATCTAGCCGCTTTGAAGAATGCTTTGTTGTCCAAATAGAACAATGAAACATGAACATAAAAAGCAAATTAACGCTCTTACCTTGGAAAATAAAAAAGCTAAGGCCGAAGTTGTTAACTTGTCAAAAACAGTTCTCTGCATACAAAAAGCATTCAACGAAACGAATAGATGATCATCTTGATGAAATCATCGGCTTGCAAAACAAACTTAAAGAGTTTAAAACTGTTGTTTACAAACATGGCGAGTCGGTCACAACCATTGAAAAGTTTACTTTAAAACCAAATCCAAATGGATATGGACCGAATCTTGCCGATTACAAACCTAAGCTTTCAACCAAAACATTCAAACCAAATCCCGAAGTTTCCAAAGTAATATAAAATTGATAATTCTGTTATGAATGTTGTTGAATATCATCGTCAAGAGGAATTAGATGCATAAGACGAGAGTCGATCAAAATTAAAAACTGTTGTTTACAACAAACCTTTTAATTATTCAAAACCGGTCACTTTCGTCACACCAACGGATTCTTCTAACATACCAAGAGTTATCATCGTAACACCGAGTCTTCTATTGTTAATCCCAAAACAGACTTTGCACAAACTTATGGTCCTTTACCTTCCATTAGTGAAGTAAACTCACAACCCGAAAATCGAAAAATTCTTCGATATTTTGACATTTTCATGGTTGACCTCAAAATTTTACAACATGAGATAGAATATCGATCCGAAATCAAAGTTGAACATTTTCAATCGCCTCTGGCGCGAGAACAAAGAGACATTTTTCCGAAAAATCTTTTACCTAATGTTAAAAACTTGAAAAGTTGTGCAATTGCCTGGGAAAAGGATTTTCATAAGGAATTTGGGGTCATGAAAACGCTGAGAAAACGAAACATCTATTTCAAACACTAAACGTAAAAAGAAAATGTTAAGAAAAGATGTTGATCGACTCTTGGAAGATGTCATCTGGCGATGTTCAAAATGTTGTGTTATTGAATTCTTTGTCATATGCATTTGATAATATCTCTGATATCGTTGTTTCGTGGTAAATGTTGAGAACACTGATAATGTGCTTCAGATCGAGTCCTTAAAGTTGAAAACAAACGATTGTCAAACGAACTTTCAAATGCAATACGCCGCCTTAATTGGTGTCAAAAAGATATTCATGATCAACAACTTGCTTTTCAAAACAAAATCAACCAGCGTGCAAAACCTTCTGATTCTAAAATTGAGCAACTGGATGATCAAAACGTGTCTTTTAAGTGTCAAATCTCAAAATATGAACAAGAACTTGTAAAAGTTAAAAAGGAATATGGTGTCATATTTGATTTACTCAAAAAGACTCGTGATGAAGCATCAAATGAACTTGATCATTATCTTGCACACACTAAATAAGTTATGCATTTTGCCGAAATGTTCGGTCCGAAAATCAAGATCCGATTCACACTATCATCAAGTTAAGAGGAATGTTAGGAAAGTATGAACAACTTCCGCCAACAATCATTAAGAGATTAGCCCCCGTAACACTTAGTACTCATGCACCTAGAATCTCTACCGCCAAATCACAAGTAGCTAACGTGCTTCCTTCTACTGAAACAGAATAGTTGAGCCTTTTCCAAACGTCCGCACTTCACGTTCTAAGAGCACTCAATCAAGAATAGGAAGTTGCGACCTAAGAAAAGATCAATCAAGAATGCTAAAGTAGAAGAACACCCTAGGACTATGAATAAGACTCACGTTGCATCCACTATAGATATTAAGGCCCGCAAATGTAATAGAAATAGTGATGTAACGAATGCTAAACCGTTAAGTACTTTTGATATTCAGTCCGATGCACCTTGTGTTATTTGTGGTAAAAGTATGAATTCCGATTGCCATGATAAATGTGTTGCTAAAGCTATCATCTCTCGTTTAAGGAATCCTAAGAACCGAATACCTCTAGGCCCACTAATCTTTCTAAGTCTGTGCTTGGTAGACCGCCATCTTTAGATTCTAAGAAACGCATTGCTGTCCCAGTAGCTCCAGTTTCACCTCCTAGGAATGTAGTACCACCTAGTGCATTCACTAAGACTAAAGCAAAGAGTAGTTATAGATGGCCGAAATGGATATATAACACACTAGGATTTAAGTGGATACCTAAAGCTATTGATGTTTGTATATCTACTATAATCGCTATGGAACCCTCTAACATTTCGGGTTCCACATCTACTTCTATTCCATCCGTGTCGCCTGGTGTAATGCAGTGATACGATCATTCTCTCGATTGTTGATAGCGGATGTTCCCGACACATGACAGCAATCTTAAACTGTTATCAAACTTTATTGCAAAGTTCATTGGCACCGCCGTTCGAATGATCACTTCGCACCTATCATGGGCTACGGAGACTATGTCAATGGGAACATCGAAATTAGCAGTGTTTACTATGTGGAAGGCCTCGGTCACAACTGCTTTCAAGAGGTCAATTTTGTGATGGAGATTTGGAGGTTGCTTTTCGGGAGAAAACTTGTTTCATTCGTGATCTACAAGGAAATGACCTTATGTCTCGCTCGCGTAATTCTAGTCTCTACACTATCTCTATGCAAGACATGGTTGCTTCCTCTCCCATTTGCTTACTTTCTAAGGCAACATCAACAAAATCCTCGCTATGGCACCGTCGTCTCTCACATCTAAACTTTCAAACCATCACCAACCTTGCTCGACACAAACTAGTTGAAGGACTCCTACGATTCCGGTACTCAAAAGATCACCTTGTGAACAAGGGAAAAGCACTCGTGCTCATTTTCCTTCAAAGGTGGAACACTCTCAAAGATGTGCTTCATCTTCTTCACATGGATTTGTGTGGCCCGATGCGCGTGCAAACGATCAATGGCAAACGCTACATCTTAGTAATTGTTGATGACTACTCTCGATGGACTTGGGTCTACTTTCTTTGTAGCAAAGACCAAGCTCCACAAATGATCATCACCTTTCTCACAAAAATACGTGTTCACGCAACACCGCCGTAATCATCGTAATGCATAAAGGAACTGAATTTGTTAACAAAACCCTTCGTGAATTCTATGAGAAAGTGGGAATTCAAAGATCAAACATCTATTGCACGCATACACCGAACAAAACGGAGTTGTTGAAAGATCTAAACCTAACGCTAGTGGAAGCCGCAAGAACAATGTTAATTAATGCTAAACTTCCAGATTACTTATGGGCGTAAGTCGTATCTCATCGCATGCTATACTCAAAACCGCTCTATGATCACAAAACGCCACAACAAAACACCTTTCGAGCTTGTCCATAACAGAAAACCGAATCTAAAACACTTTCATGTATTTGGATCTCTTTGCTATCCGAATAATGATCGTGATGACTTTGGAAAGCTCAAAGCCAAAGCTAATATTGGAGTCTTTATCTGATATCGTGATAATTCCAAAGGTTTCCGAACCGAATCGTCGTACAAAAGGTGATGGAAACGATTCATGCTCATTTCGATGAACTTACGAAATGGCTTCGAGTATAACAGCTTAGAACCCGGTCACAACCGCTTAAACTTCCCTCAACCCCCATCATCACCAAGAAAGCCCTCACCTAACTCGTCAACAAATGGAAAGGTTATTTGCTCCTCGCTCGGACGATATTGATGAACGTGCTCCGTGTGTATCCGTTGTTTCACCGCACAACCCGATAATATTCCTATACCGATACACCTGCTACAACAACTATCGTTGAAGATGCACCTACACCGCTTGACTCCAACACAACAGCTTGAACACACCGCTTCCAACAATGATGAACCGGTGATGATATTCTCAATGAAATACCCCCACCTGCAGATTTTGATCCAAATGCGTTCTTTAATCCGTTTGCTAATGAGATCGCCTGCACTGATGTCGCTGAATCTTCAACAAACCATTTGAATCCTCGAACCGCACAATGTATACCAACATCAACCCTCCACACATAGATGGACGAAAGACCATCCTCCGGAAAAAACATTATTGGCAACCCGAATCAACCGGCCGTTACGAGACAACGCCTTCACACAGACGGTGAACATTGCATTTATGCACTCACCGTCGCCAATCAACCTAAAACATCAAAGACGCAATGACAAAAGACAACCGGATTGAATCCATGCAAGAAGAACTCAACCAATTCAAACGCCTTGAAGTATGGGAACTGGTTGAAAGACCAACAGGAGTCTACGTCATTGGTCTCAAATGGATTTGGAAAACAAATTGATGTCAAGGAAATGTTATCCAAACAAGTCACGCCCGTGGCTAAGGGTTATCGCCGAAGAGGGAATAGACTTTGAAGAATCTTTTGCTCCGCTGCTCGCCTTGAGGTCGTTCGGATATTTCTAGCGTTCGCAGCTCATATGAATATGACGGTCTATCAGATGGATGTCAAAACTGCGCTTCTCAATGGACAACTTAAAGAAACGGTTTATGTCACCAACCGATGGATTCGTTGATCCCGAAGTTCCGAATCATGTCTACAAACTGAACAAAGCTCTTTATGGTCTCAAACAAGCTCCTCGGGCATGGTACGATAAGCTATCATCTTTCCTCATTGCTAATAATTTCACCAAAGGTTCGGTTGACCCAACTCTTTTCATACAATATCACGGGCACACATCTTAATTGTTCAAATTTACGTGGATGACATCATTTTTGGGTCTACACATAAAAGTTTTCAATCGCTTTTGCAAAACTAATGAAGAAAAATTTTGAAATGTCCATGATGGGTGAACTTACGTTCTTTCTAGGACTACAAGTTCATCAATCACCCCGTGGTATTTTCTTGAGTCACTCCAAATATGCCCTTGAATTGTTAAACAAATTTGGAATGAAAACTTGTGACACCTATGCCACACCAATGGCTCATACCAAGAAGCTAGACGCCGATTTACATGGGAAATTGGTGGACCCTACAAAATACCGTAGTATTATTGGGTCTCTTATGTATCTAACAGCCTAGCGACTGATATTGTCTTTGCCGCTTATCTATGCTCCCGCTATCAATCGCGACCAACCAAACCCACCTCTCGAGGCTAAAAGAATCCTCCGATACATAAAGGGAACCATTAACTTGGGGATCCGTATCCGGGATTCTCGGTTTTGAACTAATCGCTTTTGACGACCACGCAGGATGCTTAGACTCACGGAAAAGCACTTCGTGAGCTTTACAATTTCTTGGTAATAAGCTGGTGTCATGGCAATCGAAGAAGCAGGATTGTACATCGCCATCAACCGAAGCGTAATATGTAGCCATGTCCGCATGTTGTGCTCAAGTCATATGGATGAGAACACAACTCAAAGACTATGGTTACGTATTTGACAGAATCCCGATGTATTGCGACAATCGGAGAGCCATTGCAATCTCGCAACTCGCCAAAGACTCGAAATCAAAGCACATCGATCTTCGATATCATTTCATCAAGGATCACGTGGAACAGGGTACCGTTGAATTATATTTTGTGGGTACAGAATACCAATTGGCGATCTTCTCACCAAAGCCTTGCCTCCCGCTAGGTTTAATGAGTTGGTCCACCGGATTGGTATGAGGTGTTTGACTCAAGAGGAATTTGATGATCTCCTAAAACAGTCTTAAAAACCTGTCAAACACCAAATTCTCTTTTGTAAATAATTTTTCAAAACAAAATACAAAATTATAAAACCTGATAAAAACAACAAAAATATTCTTCTAATCTAATTTTCTTTCAACATTGCAAGTACATTTCTTCCGTCAACACTTTAATCTTTCAAAATTCAATATTTTTCCGATCAAGTGTTTAGGGGGAGAAAATAAACTTAACCGCTTCAAAACATCGTGTACTTGCATGTTATCATATCTCGGTTGATTTTTTACAAATGGTGGTACATTTTCCGGTTCAAAGACACTCCTCGGACTTAAATTAATAACCTTTCATTATTTTCTCAAGTCGAGGGGAGTGTCAAGTTTCTTTCCTAAAATCTTCGTTTGGTAACCAAAATGGAAGTTAAATGGCTTGGTTTGAAAAAAGGAAAAGGTGGAGGGACCAAAACTGTCAAAAGGTTAAACTCACTTTTAATATAACACCCTCCCACCTACTTTTATTCTTCACATTTATTACACTAAACCAAATACATCCTACGCCTAAAATCGCTCAAGATATCCGTGATTTGATCATCATTATGTAAGTGTTTTTGTGATCTAAACATGTTTTTAAGATAAGGTCTTGAATTTCATTCAAATCCAACTGTTAAAATTCATGTTACGAGTGATTATGTGTTCTACGCATAAGCGTATGAACACACAATCATTGTGTGAACTTTTGTGGTTAAATGGATTATGTCAAAACGTTTTAAATACATCAATGATATCAGTTTATCCATCAAAATCCACCCGTAAACACGATCAATGATTTTGAAAATTAGGGTTGTTATGTCGAATTGGGTGTTTTCGAATGTGAAGTGTTTTGGTCAAAAAGATTGTTGGGTTATGTTCTTATGATGATGAATTGATGATTTCGCTGCTTTATAACCACCCGTAAACTCTAAATCATCAACAATTTGGAATTAGGGTTTAACGTTCATAAGTTTGGGTATTTTTGATTCACCATGAATTGGGTGTTATAACTTGGTATATAGACTTCCTCAACACTCTTAAACTACCATAAAATGTTTGGTGCATATTCCATGGCTAGATCTCATACGCGTAGATTTAGGGTTTAGACTACGCTGTATGCAGCTTCTACGCGAATCGTTAAACTGACCAAATGTGTTTTGATCTGTTATAAAATGAATGTTATGTGTTTAACATTGATGATATGATGCTTTATTTCGGGCTTGCAACACTTAATATTCGTAATCAAGGTTGTTGTTATGATACGCGATAAGGATCACCTTACGCGTAGCTTGTTATGCGTAAGATTTGTCTTACGCGTAGCTTCTACGCATAAGGTTCTACATATGGGACTACGCGTATCCAGTGAAGGATATGCGTGAACAAGGACCTCTACGCGATAAGGTCAACTCTTACGAGTAGCCTTACGCGTAAGGTTAATATATGCCTACGCATAAGCTCTACGCATAAGGTCTCTTTTTCCTACGCGTAACACTTCTTACGCGTACGTTAAGACCCTACGCGTAAGTTTACGCCTACGCATATATCATTCCCGCTCACGCATAACTTTACCAATCCTACGCATAAGCCGTGATCATACCTTCATTATGAATTGTTACGTGTACAAACTTGTAAATAAACTAATCATATCATCACTAATCCTAAAATGTCACTAATAAACTGAAATCGCTTGATATGTTGTGAACAATAAGTGATAAAATAAACTTTAAAACTTAAAGTTAACTAACTCACGAAACATTTCACGACGCCATTGGACTATTGAATATACAAGTGACTTAGGACTCGTAACAATCATTGACACTGTTCATTCAATAACAAGACAATAAGACCTTCGTTGACTAACATTATGTCTTTCGATATGTTGGTTCTTTTGGCTAATGTTATTTCAGATCACTACATGGCTGAACAAATGAATATGGATGCACCTGAAGTTCTCTCCATTGCCGATATCTATCCTCATGGCTATCCAATGAAGATAGGAAAGAATAATCTCCGTGTTGACTTTGACAACCTCACTTGCTCATAATCTTCATGTTTAATTGCTATTGATATTCGAGGACTCATCCGTATCGTAACATGCTTTCACACTCGCAATGCTCCTCGAGATCTACATCCAACAGCTTCGGAACACTATGGAAAGGGTCAAAGGACAAAGCCGTGACGGTGACTCAATCACAAACAAGTCACCATTACACTGCAGACTTAAGGGTCGTTCTCCTAATTCCCGATGTCGATCCAACCAAACTATATGCCACACCCGCCAAGAGCTCACTCTCCAATTCTTAATCAATATCGGTTATGACGAGGCTACCGGAGTAATCACCAAGCATTCTCACGTAGAGCTTAAGAGTATTCCTCAACCCCGGAGAACTCTCTACATGATCATCACCAAGTCTGCTTCGTCGGATGCTATGAGCACCCTAAGCTCATGGAACGCAAATATTCGGCATTGGTCAACAAGAAACACATCGCTATCGAAGCTCCGATTTGGGATGACATGATGTCATTTCTCAACAAACTTGGCTCAAAGATTCCCTACATCAGATATACTAAATTGTTGATCCAGAGAGCACTTGGACTTCATCCCGACATTCCCAAGAGGCTCAATGACCCCGACAATCACGACATGTTGACGGAACCCATTCTATCTGTTAGAATCAAGGAAACGTCTACAAAGAAACAAGGTGCCGTGCTACCGATTTCCTTCTAATCAAGATGTCGAAAGCTCAAACGCATAAAAGGTATCCGGAAGCAGTTAGACAAGGCAAAGTTGGTCATCTCGACGAAAAATCTTCTAGAACACCTGTAAGGAGAACCAAAAGAGGAAGTGCAGGAAGTACGGCAAGTACCGTGAGTCAAAGGAAGTTCCCCAAGAGGAACCCTCCTTCAAAGAGGATTGTTCCATCTAAGGAAGCCGCTCCCATCCCAATTCCCAAACCCGAACCGCAAAGAAAGCTTGTGGACTAAAGCTCGATGGTACCGACACGATGAAGAGATTACCTTCTCTCGACCGCAACCGTATCCCTCCTCCAGCAGCCTAAACCTACAAGTCCAATAGCTGAACATGGAAAAGGAAAGACTCCTGTACTTGAGTCTCATGATGAAAGCTCTGAAGAAGAAGAAGAGCAATTGGATCAATCCTACAGAAGAAGTTTAAATTAGTTAGACAAATTCAAAAGTCAAGAATTTGCAAAAGATCAAATGGGTGGCCCCGAGGATCGAGTGGTGTTGTCCACTCTTCACCGTGTCCCGATGCGCGTTAATCAACCCGATAAGGGATCCGGTGCCACCACTCTTGTGCAACAACAAACGCTTGTGAAGGAGTCTACTAATTTTAACATTGAGGAACCGTAAAAGAATAAGACCGAGAAAGAGAAAACTGATGAAGAAGCTAAGGAACAGACGGAAGAAAAGGCTAAAACCGGACATGATGACGAAGAAGATTATGATGACTTTCTTCTCAACAATTCCAACTCGCTCCAAGGAGGATACTTCTGCACCTCCAAAGGACCCCGAATCTCCTCATGTCCCTCCTCATCGATTCTTCATCTCACTCATCACCACCACCATCAAAAAGATCAACAAAATCATCATCCAAATCTGTGAAGAAACCACCTCGATCTTGGATTTCTCAAGCTCATAAACGAATTCACAAAGCTGCCAAACAAGTCGAAAGAAAACGTGCTCTACAAAAGCTAAATTTCTTTGTCGATCACATACAAAGATATGTATGACGAGCATGACAAGATGGAGAAAGAAAGGGAATTTGTTCCGAAGTTCATGAAGAGTCATCGTAAAGAGGAACTGAACGAAATGATCGAAGGTTACACTAACAAGTACCTTCAGGATATCGCTCCTAAAGTCCTAAAGGAACTGGAAAAGACAAAGAAGAGATCATACTCACAAGTTTCTTCTCGACATCGCCCCGTGTGACTAGAGAAATATTTTCCGGATAACTCACCCCTAACATCGTAGCATTGGTTAAAAATACAATGGCCAAAGAAGCCGATCTCTCTGAACTGAAGTTAATCGCTAAACTTGTGATACAAATGTCAAAGCGATCCGAACGCTTACTTCGGATGAAGCTAAATTTTTCGAAAATCTACTTGATTTTCAACTCAGATCATCATGCAAGGAGTCAACCGATCAACCCAAACGACCAAGAGATGACGATGATAAGGATAAGGATTCGCACCTAAACGCCGAAGCCCGTAAATCTACCTCTATGCCACCTCCTCCACCACGAACTTCTTCTCAACAAAAGTCTCCTCAACCTCGGTCTTCTACGATAAACCTCGACGATTCCGAAGTTACCACCCCCGACTCATAAAACAGGTGATTACTTTGAGTATACGGGTGGTGACGATGAAGAGGTCCTTGAGCCCCTACAACAACCCACTTCTCCCAAACAAGTGCAGTAAACCAAGATCATCATCAAGGCCTTCCAAAAGAAGAAGAAGACAACTCACCGAGTCGTCTCATGGCTAGATGACGATAAAACCAAAGAGTTTGAATGGTTCTCCACACTTGTCAATCAAACTCCCTACCCCGATGAAGGTCAAGAATTGGTAGACGGTTCTACATTGGAGCACGCAAAACTTTTGCAAGAAAAGTTCCATGTGAAGAAAATGACGAAATCTGAATTGAAGCGAATCAAGAATGAAGCATTCCAATTTCTTAAAGACAGCTCAAAGCCGCCGAGGTCGAATATCATCTTGAGAACATCGCTCGAGCTATGTCTAACGACATGGATTGGCTCAATCCCGAAGCAAACATTGACTTCACACAAAGGGACAACCCTCCATACTACACCGATTGGACCAAACCCCTACCGACCATTGGCCAAACAGACGAACCACGGATTCCCTTCCGATACTTCTTTAACAGAGACCTTGATTTTCTCTTACACGGTAGCGATGGTTCGCGAAAATACGCTACATCATTGACTCTTCCATTCCCAGCGGCTATTTACTCAAACCGCATAGCTATCGAGGAACGTGCAAATCACTTGTTTTCTCGACAACGCAAGCATACGACCAAGATGCATTGTATGGGATTCATCATTGGCCCGAACGCCAAGAATCTACTACGTAAGCCGGTTCGTAAGTCTCAACATGCGTGTATAGTTCTAAGGACATCGTGGCCATCAAACACATTGATCTCAAGTCTAAGTGGGACTACACATTCTTAAAGAATATCATAGTCAAACGACAAGATGAACAGGACTATGGATTCTCCGAGGGTGACTTTGAGAACTTGTCCCTCAACGACATCGAAGACATGTACCTTGCCAAAGTACATGGTCGTATGAGACAATTCTCGACTGAAGTTCAACGTGAATTTATCAAGTCAGCTCTCATCTTCATTAGACGCATCGTGATCAAAGAACGTGTTGAAGATATCCAGATGGTCGTTGAATCTTATCGACGCTGTCAACCTCACTCCTCCAACGCTTACTCTTCCCGATCTCAATCAGCCTACCTCAATATACGCCATCAAAGAAACCTTTCGGAGTTGTTTACCGCAGTGAACTTCAAAGAAACCGCTTAATGGCGTAGTGATCTTCGTAAATTCGGGATCATACTTTGAAGCCGGTTAGGGACGGATTAGCATGTGTTGAAGGATATACCTGAAAGTTGGGTCTCGTAGCTGGAATTCTCGTGAAAGGAGGGATGTGAGAAGGATCATCACCATGATTGATGAACGGTTGTTCGAAGGGATCAGCCTCGCACGATTGGAGAGCTATGTTGGTGGTCGACCCAGAGAAACATCACCGCTTTCAACGCCTGCGCACTCGGGAACATCACCGCACTTCCCGTACCCCTTGAATTGTTTCCTTCATATAATTTTGGATGTGTGATTTAATATGTCTAATGGCTTGTGCACACATAACAGTGTACAACCCGTAATTGTCAATAAAGGACCCCGTGGTACGCCTCTGCCACAATCCTTATAAAAGGAGCGAAAGCTTCTTACTTTTGAGTAAAACCTATCAAACCTTTCATTTTTCAAGGTTTTGCTCAAAAGAACAAGTACTTCCCTTAAGACTTTCAAAACCTCAACCGTTTATATCACTTGTTGAGGGGAGTATTTGAAACTTTGTTCACAAATTGTTCACAGTGGTCATTCTTCCCGCAACACTCGAAATGGTCATATTTATTCTCAAACGCTTCAAAAATAACACTTTAATATGCCATTTTTGAGGGGAGAAAATTGTGTGATAAGAAATATGTTGTACAAAATGCAAATGAATCTGTGTACCTCGGACTTAACCAACGAATTGACGGTACTAAACCTGTTAGTAACTCGAAAAGACTTGTCCCGACGGGTAATAATTTCAAGCTAGTTCGCTAGTGATGTAAACGTGTCTCGCAAAGGACTTGTCCGAGTAGAATGTACCATTCGAGAAACTTTTGATAGACATGAACTCCGACGGGTTTGACAACCTTCCAAGGTTTGTCTACACCTTCAAGGTAGTTATTAGAGCTAGTTGTCACCTAAAAGTTGACAATGTAACTCTTTAACTATGCAACGTAACCGTGTCTCGCGGGGATTGTCTATCTTCAGTGGATCAATTCAAAAGTGCGCGCTCTTTCCTCACTGTGCATTTAACCATTAAAACTATTAAGCACATGTGGAGGGGAGTATTTATGCAAAACATCATCTCTCACAATGGTTCAAACATGTTTTTCATTAACAAACCCTTTGAGAGACATTTTTTCATACAATGGTTTTAATGGCAAACATAGGTTAGTCATGGAGTTATAAGGTGACTAAGGTTAGGAATAACCGTCCTATGATCCGCCAGAGTCGGAGGGATCTACCCAAGGACACTACAAATAGTTAGTATTTAGAAGTCCTTAGGTATGATTGTAAAAAGGAGAAAATGAGAATCGGAGAAAGAAGGAGTTGAAGAATTAAAAAGAAATGCAAAGAAAAGGGTGAAAAGAAATAGGCCTCCCGATTATTCAACTTAGGCGCATAATCGGTTCAATTCATATGCTACCGGGTTGTCACTTAGTGACGCCGGTATTGAAGATTAAAAGTCGCCATGGACCCAAAGGACGCATGCACTAAACCTTCTTATCCACTCAAGTTTTCTCAACGAAGCTTGTTTCATTCTCACAGGGAACCCTACGTAAACTATTGGCTTTCTCTTAGAGATTGCCGGTATTGAAGAAGGAGACCCTCTCCCTAGTCTCCGCTCCAGAAAACCAAAACGCACTATTGAGTCTAGAGCCACGAGATTCATCAAAAGATCTCTTAGGAACACTTGACATTTAATCACTTGATGATCAACTAATAAGATCATCAGTGGTTCATATCGAGTCCTTCACAGATCTTAGCAACTGTCGAGAACATTTATGAGAGGTTTACATCTGTGATCCTCGCGATTGAATGGAAACTCCCGCCAGTGGTCAACATCAAAACCGCCAGGTCACTTCGGTAACTCCCCGTGGATTACGCGGAGTGTGTCTCAAACGGTCTACTGTCGTGAGGTGATGCTTCGTGTACCTCACGACTCATCTCGAATCGTAGATGTACTTCGTACATCGCGTTATCTCACTTGTGGGACTCCAGTTCAGAACGCCTTTGTAAGAATTAGAGTTGTGTCCTCACACTATGCCGTTGACACTCTCGAAGTTCAAACTTGTAAGTGCCGGAAACCGCTAATTACTAACCGTTTGAAATGTTTTCTTCTTATGGAAGCTCCCGAGCGGGATGATCGTGCTGATTCTTCTCATGCTCACGCCAACATCATCACTAATGGAAGTTCTATTTCAAAAGCAACACAACGTCGAATGATTCTTCGTCAAACCAAAGAATCTACAAAGTTAAAGACTTAAAGAACTTCATCAGTATTGAATTCCAACGCCAAAGAGCGTGTGAGCATGTTGAAGAATGACGTGGAGACACTGGAGCAACGAAGCGGCACTGAGGCACCGATGCGCACAACAACATACTATCACTCTCACCACAAAGAACAATGATCAAAGAACAAAGTTAAAGATGACGCCAAAGCATAATTGCTCAAAGATAACTATCTCTACACCGGGAGATTGTTCGAATCAAGGCAATTCTTCTCACAAGAAAGAAGAATGTCGAAGACGCCATGCTACTATTACATCAACGCCTTCACCGCTTTCATTCATATATACTTGAGGGGGAGATTGTTGGAATCACTCCTAAACAGGATTTCAAGTATTTATATTTCATATGTAATAGGTAGCTTTATTATGGCCTTTATGTTTGTTTAAGGTCAAGCTTATGTAGAAGGCCCATAAGCTTAGGCCCAAGCCCAATAAGGAATAGGGAAGGAGAGGGAGTGTTGCCCTAGCTCCTTGCCTATATAAACCATGTAATAACCTTCATTTGAAGGTTGGTTGTTCAAGTTCTTTTCATTCACGCCTCTCTTTGCCTTAACCGCATTATTATACGTGTGTGTGTGTGTGATAACTTGTTCAATCGCCTCATCTCCTTTCTATATAACTTGTGTTTGTAAAACTAGTGACCTAACATTAAGTAATAGAAAGTGGGGCTATGAACTCACTGTAGTGATC
>OU343225.1:81495826-81590030 GCA_910596185.1 Chrysanthemum makinoi | reverse complement strand
AAAATGGTTTTAAATTGGTGCAACATTGCTCCCCACACCATTTTACACCATAGTTGGGACTTGGTGCAGCACTTGTTATTTGAAATCATCATTGAAACTTTTTAATGTGTAAATCTTATAGTAGCTACTCGATAGAGTTAAATCCAAATTTATGGTTTAAAATTTTGGTGCATAAAATGAGTGGAAACATATTTGGTGTATATAGCATATTGTTAAAAGTTGCTATTCATACACCAAAATGATGTAAAATTTGGGTGCATGCTTTGGAGATGCTCTAAAGATGGACTGTTAACCCAGAACCCCAAAACTATTAACTATTTGGTTTGTGGGTGCACAGAAATATTTTGAAAGTTTTTTAGCTTTAAAAATTATTTTAAAACAAAACTTGTCGTGTGCAGTTCTGCAGGGTCTTATCTCTTTGTCTCACACACTGGATTTGGGGGTGTTGCATATGCAATGGCTATTAATTGTATAAAACTTCAATCAGAAGGGAAGTTAGCATTACCAGCACAAGCTGATAATCAACAACTAGTCTCTTCTGACCTTGCGTGAAAAGGGTGATTATCGCGACATACTTAGCCTTACCAGAGTTCTAGTTGATGGTCCCGAGAGCAAATCAGATGTGGACATTGTTATAGATAGGTATGTCTTTTTGCTGCGTTAATGGGCACATATATTACCATTTTAGTCTCTCGAAATAAAAAAAAAAAAAAAAAAAAATCTAATTCCTTGAGTTTATGCAACATACAGGTGTGCTGGAGCTGGGCATCTTCGAGAGGACATTCTCTACTACAGTAAGGAACTTGAAAAGTTTGATGGCAATGATGATGACCGTAAAGCACACATCATAGATATGGGTATCAAAGCATTGAGGTTAGTTGTAAATTTTAAGTGATAATAAAATTGAGTTCCTTATAATGCTCTTTTTAAAAGTTTTCTTGGGTTAAAACAATACTAATTTTAATTTCAAAGCATAAAAGTTGTACCAGACTAGGATGGGCAGGTGGCATATGGCAATTTCGACCCATTTACTTACAAACGGGTTGATTTGAGTAGGAGTCACTTGTAACGGGGTCAAAAGGGTGAAAGATATATTATTATGGACCTATGTAACAAAATAACATGTTGGATGTCGCATATTGCCACCTGTACTGCTGTACGCCAAATTCATACGGATTGCAGAGATAGTTCACGTTTTTTTAATCAAAACAACAAAATAATTTTAAAGCCAGTTTTAGATGGCCAGATTAGTAATTTCCATCGAGTTTTATATGAAGTCACGAAACATTTACTAAACTATTTACATATTGTTCCTCTACAGGCGTTACTTTCTACTGATCATGTTTAGATCCTACCTATACTCTACTTCTACTACAGAGATGAAATTCACGGATGAAGGGCAGGCCTGAACTTGGTCATCTTTGTAATAACCTCAGGATCGATAAGTGATGATCTTGCATGTGTAAATGTCTGCGCCTTATTTGTGTACAGTCAGCACATATCTCCCTCTCCATCTATCGCAATCATCAGTTTAGTTTATTATAGTCCTGCCATTCTACCAATCGCCCGAATATCAATGATGCTATCATTCCTTGGTAATGCTGATGATATTGTAATAAGGGGCTGAGGTCAGGTAGTATTTGATTATAGATCTGTAGGATAAAACTTGCTCAAATTTGTGTTATTAAGATTATTATTTGCTTAGGCTTGATTATATGTAAACTTTCAGAATTTAAAGCCTTTTTCATTTGCTTGTGAGGTGTTCTGTCTTTATAATATATTAAACATTCAAAACAAGAGTACAGTCTGCAATGTGCTTGTGCTCAGAGCACACGGAGCTGGTGGGTGAGGGGGACGGTTAAAAGTCGGTTCAGGGTTTCACGGGGTTTTGGTGATGTGGTATAGTCACTGTTTAACTACTTGTTGTATGACGTGTGCTACACCGGCAAAGTTGAGACCAGCAAGTGGTGGGTAAAATGCTGGTGCCGCATCATGCACTGTAGATGAAGGTTGGCACCAGCTGGGTGGGCGTGTGACCACTCTGGTTTATACTCTGCATGCTCCAAGTATATGAGTATTGTACATATAAACCAAATCATTTTCACTCATTTTTACATAATTAAGTTCTTTAATTTGCCAAACTATCAACAGCGAGATATAATTTTTTTCATACATGATGATAGAAAGAACTAATTTAACTAAATTTCATGAAGTTAAAGAATTCCAATACTACCAAATACATTTGTGACAATCTGTAAACCTAAAATGATATATGTGTCGGTCATTGCTGCAAAGAAAATCATAGGTGGTATTTCACTAATGGTAAAATAATTGTAACAAACTACACGTGTAGTTAACTGTTAGCAATACATCGGACCATGTCCAAAAGTAGTCCGACAGCTATATGTTTATAACTGTGGCACATGAAAGAAATTGAATTAAATAGTAGACCACTAACCGGCGGAAATAGTGTCTGATATTTTTTCGGCTACTTCACGAATGGAGAAAAGGTTCATTTGTATCTCTTTGAAAAGCCGACCTTCAATAAGTTGAACTGGCAGCCATATTTTTGGTACCACATCAACTGTGTATGAAAGAGTTGTGCGATATCGTTGGCTTTGTTCAAGGGCGCCGTCTGTTAACTGCATTATAAATAAGAGGAAAAACACTTACGTAATATAACCCAACATGTATCATGAAGTGCTGAATGTTTTTGGTAAAGGATAAAAAACAAACACGATGGGAGTTTTGTATAAGACTTTCTCGGTTACAGCATATAATGCAGATAATGTTGTATGGCAAAGATGAAGTATCAAAAAAATTGGCGTTGACAGGCAATACAATTGATGCAACCTAATTCCAGAATATATGAGATATATGTAAATAAGTACTAATGTGTTCAAGCATATAAAAAACCGAAGTGTGCTACGGAAATTCATAACCAGGAAACCTCAGAGATAATAATGATACGCGGAAATAACTGACCTGCTCTATAGACCAAGTTCCTTCAAAAAGATCAAAATCACCCTCAATCATCTTAAAGTCTATATCACGCCTTTGGCCATATGGTAGAACTTCAAAATCTTTTTCATAGCAATCGACGACGCCTTTAGCATTGAATTTCAATCCGAACGCCAGATTTTGCTGGCCAATCTGCGATACCAAATTGGGGCACAAACGAATATAAAACCATGTTTTGTAACCTTAGAGAAGGCAAATAATTCAAATAAGAGCTTAAAGGTTGCAGAAAATTTTAGCGACAAAATTTGGGATGATTGCCCAAAATAACAACATACTCTCACACTTTTACCAATAACTGCCACATGCTTTTAGAGTTATCGACATAACAGCATACTTTCCTCAACATTATTTTAAAATCTAGTAACTTTTAAGTCCTTCCAAACAAGGTTAATTGTTTAAAATAACAACATACTTCACCAGTTTTACAGACTATAATAAGTTCAAAAGTTATCAATAACAGTCACATATCTGCAATTTTGTCACAAATCTTAGTAGACTATTTCCATAGCATAACATTATACATTCATTTCTTTTGTCAATGATAGCAACATTGTTTTAGCTTAGGCAGCCACGGTGGGTAACAAATTGTACGTATATATAATTTGATTAATTTCATAACGGTTACTTACTACAATCTGTTTTTGTCGTTTGTAGCATTGTCTTTTAGTTTTTTACCTCACATTTCTATGATCAGTAACAAAATGTACGTATAATGTGCTTATAGTTACTATAATCATCTTTCACAATAATACGATTGTTATCTAGCTCAAGTTACTATAATTAGTAACTTTCGTATTATTCTTTTAGCTAAAATTTCTATAACTAGTAACAAAATTTATGCAAGTATCGTCAATAGTTTCCGTAGACATTACTATAATTACCGCCTACATCTGAGTCAAGGACTCGCCCTCCTATGTAACCACTAAACAAAAAGAACCTCATCCAATCACCGTTTACCTACTATAAGCTTATAACTAGCAACAAAATGTATTTCCTAAAAACTGCTACATGTCGCGCATAAGCTCCACAATACCTGAAGAAGCCGAGCAAAGTTAGTTTGCTTATCAAGCACTTGACTAACAACAAGACCTGGTATATACTCCGCTAACCGTTCATAATCCGTTAAAATCCCCCACACCGTCTCCAAACTCGCCTCAATCGCCACTTTCGACCTTATTCTTCGTCTATTCCTACTCACCTTCTCTATCTCCACCTCAACTCCCTCAATCTCAACCTCACCCTCAACCTCACCACCACCGTTAACATCACCCTCACCGTCAACTTCACCGTCACCTAATGATTGAACTAAATCATGTTTTGAAGATGACGTCACTAGGGATATAAATTGAGGTGATGAAGTAGTAACTAGTAATTTTGACCTAAACTGTAACTGTTTTTTGAATGGTTTGGAAGATGATGTGGTGATAATGAAATGAGGTATTATTGAAGTAGTAGTAATTAAGTTTGAGTTTGACTTAAATTGTAGTGGTTCTATGACGGTCACGGAGGCCATTGCCGGTGAAAGGAACCATTAAGTGTTGGTGGATTGTGTTTTGTCATCTTTTTTGTTGTTGGATTCATATGGCTGTTAATTAGCGTACATTACCATCCATGTCTTTTATCTTTCTTTTTTATGCATAATAGACCCGAACGGACCGGACAGAGAAACCGGACCGAATTAAATGACCCAGACCGAACTGAACGTATTTTGGTCCGGTCCTCGGATCACTATTTTCCACATATTTGGTTCTTGGTCCAGTCCGATCAGTCTTTAAGCAAAACCAACCATTATGTTTTGTTGGACCAGCACCAAACCATGGAACTGGACCGGACCAACCCGGATATGGACAGAACATTTTGGTTCTGTCTTCAGTTCGGTGTTTTGGGCCAAATCGGTTTTCGATCCGATCCGGTTTTGGTCGATCAAGTCCGGTTTTCAAACAGTGGTCAACCCAACACTATGTAAAAACTAATCATTATGTAGTTATGAGACCTTATAAAAAACACAAACACAAATTGCTAATAATGAATTAGATTTATAAAAATCAAAACATGTGTTTAATCACACCAATAAGTAACAATACCCCGATCCCACCGAAGCAGAGCATGAGAAGATAAGATATAGACAGTCATACTCCCTACCCGAAAATATCGGTATTAAGTTTAATTATCGTTGTTACTTTTTCTATAGCTCTTTAATATACGCGCTAAACACTATTCTTAACCAAAATATTAACAAGACACCTACATTACAGTTTACACCATCAAACATGCAGAGATTAAATGCCTTGTGAGCTATATTTCAATACAACATAATGAAAATAAAATAAAAGCTAACAAAAGGCCAACTAATACCAAGATTAACAACAATAACCGAAACACTAATAAACAACTATATAGATGCAAGCACCAACAATGCAACGCCTGCACAATCCCAGATCTCAACAATGTTGCTAGCTATCTGATACATAAGCGAATCTTTTAAACATACTACAAGGAAAACACAGAAGTAAAGTATCAAGAAACTAAGAAATGATAATCTTTAAATGACTTATTATACTGTTAACTATCTTATATCTGCAATTGTGTGGAATCACGTGCAACCTGAAAAAGTTCTATAAGTGTAGTTTGATAGATGGATACGAGTATTTCAACCGAGTAAACCCTCTTTTAGGCATTCAGCAATGCCTTTTTTGAGTATAAGCATCTTCTCCTTTGCCAGCTGCAACAAAACAAGAATAAAAAGGTCAACCACATGATAGGGATAGTAACAGATCGGGTCAACTGTTTACGAGAAGAACAGAAACTCACTTTGTGAACATCTGCAATTCTTTTATGAGCATCATTGAGCTGTGTCTCTATTGCCTCTTCAGTTTGCATGAGAAACTTCTTGTGTGACAGCTCTGAAAACACAAACGGTCAATCATTAGTGTTTATTCCGCTCTTTAAGCATAGCATCATTTTTTGTCTCGACAACTCATATAGGATGGCAACTAGTAGCAGGAAATACGAATAACATTCTAGCTATTAGTCATTTTCATAAGATGCTTTGTATATAAAACAAGGCAATAAGATAACTTATTTCATCGCATATTCCTTATACGTACTAGCAGTACTCATCTGATTAATTTAAGCCAACAACCAAGTGCCTCCTTATTCAGTTTTGCAAGTATAACATGCATATACATTTATATAGAATCTAGCAGTTAGAACGACTTGAGCAATCAAAACAGTCTCCCAATTGAACATTGGTAATTTGATAAAAAGAAGATTCTTATACGACTTTGACTAGTTATAAATTTCGAAAAACATGATAGGTTGGTTGCTAGTCATTAAATAATTTGTCACAAAAAAATGTTGGAGTTAAACAATAATCCGATATTTTGCAACCTGCAACATTAGTTGCTTGATTTAATTACAGATTAGGTCATATATCCACAACTTCAAACTGGAAAACTAATGTGACTGTTCAAGTTGTAATGAAGCTTTCGGGATTCCAGTTTTCAAGTGGGTTCAATACTTCTTGTTAAATAATTATTAGTGTTTAAATAATTAACTGCCATATGATATATAACTGGAAGGAAATCTTACTTTGTTTCTCTACCATTCCTTTGACTTGAACCTGATGTGTTTCAAGTCCTTCAAGTGTTCTGCGGCATTTCTCTAGGTGCTGATCCACTTCTTCTTTGAATTTCTCATATATGCCCTTCAGCTGCTCTTGTTGCTCTGCATTGATTTCTCGGGTCAAAAATGATGAAAGAAACATATTGGGTAGAATATAAATTAACTTCTGATTAATCATTGCTTATGACAGATGGAAAAAACATCAAGATTTTATATTGAATCTTCGGTTTTCTATTATTACCTCGCAATTGGTTCTCTGGATGCATTCTTTTGGATTTACCAAGGTTTGTTAGCTTTCCACTGCAACAAAAATAAAACCATGTGTAAGAATTTAAATATCAGAAATGTAAATAACTGTAAAGATACTCACACTTCATTCTGGATCTTGGATTCAGCATTTTGTAACTGTGAGTGTATGTTCTCGGAGACAGACAATAATATGGCAGCGGATTGTTTGCTTGTGGTTGAATGTATTTTCCTTTCAACTCGTTCTAGGGCCAAGGCGAACAGTTTTACAGCACTGAAACATATATAACAATGATCAAAAGAATAGTATAGTGTGATCAAAAGAGAGAAAAAAGAGCATTTAACTATCGAACTGAAATGGATTACCCCACAAGCCCATCCTGTTGCGAGTCATCTAGAAATTTGTCACTATCTCCATCCCCTGTCCAATTACAACAAATATGTAAAAGATAAATAACAGTAAGTCAGTAACAAATATAACACATATGATACACATCTGAAAACTTATCAAAAAAATATATGTGAAACTTCATGCCGTAGTTATGTATGTCATATGTTCAACAGTTAGCGTTAAATTCACATATGTATAAGCTATTAAAAGATATGCAATGCCTTGTACAGTGGTGAGACAGTCGAGCTTGCACATTGACACATCCAAATTGACCTACATCACGCTATTAAACATCTAAGGTTCCAGCTCATAATCAATTGGCTATAAGTGAGTGTGACCTAAGATCATAAATCCTCACTGGCCAAATTGTATACTCAAGTGGGGTCAATAATCTCAGCTCTTAATAACTCAAAATTTAGAATACACACTAATTAACAAGCCTATAAAAGTTAAGAAACTTTTCAGTTTAAGTAACGAATTACGCTCAAGTGTATACCAGTGAATAACCATAGTTCAGAACTTTGGCAGAGAAATGAACTAATTATCACCTTTGATTGGTGTATCATCTTCAGAGCTCTCAGAATCCTCCTCTTGAGATGGTGATACAGGCCGTTTCTTTCCTTGACGATTCTTCGATATAATTGGCACTAGATTTACAAAAAAGAAGAATCTTCAATAAAGTTGAACTGAGTGATTTATCTTCTGTTTTAAGTCATCTATTATTCTTGAAGCATATGGTAATTTAATAACAGAACAACTACATAACAGAATAAGTAAATGTTACCACTGATGGGTGAAGCATCTTCAGAGCTCTGAGATTCCATCACTTCACTTGGAGATACAGAACTATTTTCTTTGTGCCCCCCTGTGATTAATGGACTTGGTGGAGAGTCTGGAAGGCCCGGGGAAGGATTCTGGGAATAAAATTGATATACGTACAGATTACGATAGCAAACCAGTAATCTTATAGCAATTTATATGCTAAGACCAGAAAGATGGTAGGATATAGATTAGTGTACCTCTGTGTTTGCATAGTAGTGGCCTTCCTTTGAAAATCCCTTGCTGTGGGAGCTACGGGACTGTTTTGTTTTGAAGGAATTCTCAAGGCTATCAACATCAAGGTCTTCCTTGTCACTTTCAAACGAAGATATAGGGGAAGACATCCCAGTAGTTGATTTGAACTCAAATGTTGGGCTCTTTGGGTCTACATTAGTCGTGAAGGAACGTTTAGCAAAAGGACTCTGATCCACATCGTTGTTTGACGTTGTCCCGTTATTACCTCCAGGCTGACAACTGGTCATAAGATCATCAAAGTAGTTGCGAGCCTTTTCTTTCATTTCAGTATTTGGCTTAACTGCCTCGCTGTCTCGTTTTCTGTTTTCAAACAATGATGCACTTATAGCAGCAGCTTTTGTTTTTCTCCCATCAGTAGCTTTCTGAGTCTTATCTTTGATAGCCTCTTCAGTATTTTGCTTAACTACCTCACTGTCTCGTTTTCTATTTTCAAACGATGATGCATTCATGGTAGCCGCTTTTGTTTTTCTCCCATCAGTAGCTTTCTGAGTCTTATCTTTGATAGCCCCTTCAGTATTTTGCTTAACTATCTCACTGTCTCGTTTTCTGTTTACATTTAATGATGTATTTGTGGCAGCAGCTTTTGTTTTTCTCCCATCATTAGCTTTCTGACTCTTATCTTTATGAACCTCTTCCGCCACGTATGTCTTCACTGGCCTGGTCTCTAATTCATCTCTTTCCTTTCTCTTGAACGTTTTAAAACCAGGACTAACATCAGTGTTGGATCTCTTAGACCAAGTCTCCACAAAAGAGAATGCATTCTCGTCTAAGTGAGCTTGTTTAGACTGACATAATGGAGATTGGTTTTTTGGTAGAGACTTCTGAGCTTGAGGTTTCTTCCCGGACGCAGATCTAGTTACTGGTTTCCGGGTATTAATATTCAGACTTCCAGAGTTGGTTTCCCTTGTATGCAAACGCTGTTTATCCATGGCAGCAGGAGTATCATTTTCATTGGTTTTGGACTGCTGCTTCAAATTATCTACATCCATTCCAAAAGGCTCTGAGTTGTGCTGTGTCTTATTCGGTGAAGATATAACAGTTCCAAGTAATTCCTGAACCTTCATTCTTAATATGTTTCCACTGTTCACGTTTTCACTTGTTCCCTGCTCTGCTGTTCCTTTCTCTGGCTCCGGTCCTTTCTTTGGAGTTACATACGCAGACTCTTCCTCCCTGCCCAAGGTACCATGATTGTCTCCCTCCCTTTGGTTTAAGTTACTCTTTGATTTCTTCTCATTAGCATCCCTGGCACGCAGATTCAATTTCTGGTTTGCAAAATATGAACCAGCCTCCATATTATCAATTATCTTATTACCACTTGGTTGCAAGAGCACATTGTTAGTAGAAGGCAAGCTCAAGACTTTTGGATATGCTGTGTTTTGATCAGAGGTTTTTCTACGAATCAGTGGAGATGATTCCTGACGTGGAGGCTTGTTCTGTCTTCCCAAATCTGAAGACATGCCTTCTTTCCCATTACGTTTACTTTCAGCAGGAACATCTTTCTCAGATTTTACATTTTCTGAAATATGCAACTCAGCCGCAACTCCACTGCCAATTTTGCTCTTTGTTTGAGAGGAATCAACTAGAAGTCCTATGGACATCTTCCTCATTTGGCTACATGGTTGATAATTGCTACCAAAACTCCACTTCCCGCTCATATGATCCTAGCACACAATCAATTGGTTCTATTAAGCCTCTATATTCGTTATGAACTATAGTAAACATTTCATATCATAGTAAGAACAATTTGTTTACATTCAACCAGAAATACAGTTTAATACACTCACAAACACGCAGCAAAATAAGGTGAAACAAGCAGAAACAGAACAATATCCCATTATACGGTTGGTGAGCAACTTATACAATTAATTCATGATCCAGAAGACAAGTAAACAGAATCCCACTCACATCATCAAAAACAAGTTTTAGTCAAATACGGCTTATATATTTATCTCAACTTCAGCAAACAAATCAGATCATAGTAACAACAATGTTTTCAATCAACCAGAAATGCAGCAGAACACAATCGCACAAATACATAAAAAAAATAAGGGCGAAAGACACAGGACGCGTACAATATATCCCAGTAAAGCGGTCGGTTATCAACTTAAAACATTCAAAGCAGATATTATAGATGATTAACCAAATTCAAATCAATTGATGTCAAGACATAAACGAAATCCATACGCAAACTCTAAGTTCAGATCATGGCAACAAGATGCAAAAAATTAGCATAACATGATTAAATTATACACAGATACCCACTCATATGATCCTAGCAAGCAATTTTTAGTCAAGTAAGCCCACTATTTTTGTCTGAAGTAAACAATAATCATGGTAGTGAAACTATTCCTTTTCAACCAGAAACACAGTATCAAACACACGCGCATGCACAACAAAACAAATAACGTGGAAATAAGCGTAACAGATCAATATCCCAGTAAATCAGTCCATAAAAAACTTAAGCATTGAACGCATTATTACGAAGATAACTAAACAAATTTCCCATGCAATGATGTCATGCCATTAACGAAACCCATACACAACCTACTAAGCCTAAATCAACTCAATCAGAATCAAAATATGTGCATATCATGATCAGAAAAATCCACAGATACTCACATCACGCAAACGCCGTTGTCGTTCCGTCTGCATCTTCGTTACGTCAGCTTGATTCCACCAGATCTCAGAACAACAGGTATCTAAAACACGTAACGAAACAAAACAAAACTCAGTAACTTGCATCTACATGATTCTATTCACAGTTCTGAATCTAATAACACACAACAACCTCCTAACGCAACATACCGTTTCGAACCAAAACCGTTATAAACAATAAACAAACAAAACCGTCACGACTAGCATGTATCTGTTCCAGATTACGATTTTCTAACAACTTTTATTAAACACTCACCAAACAAAACTGTTGCGTCCGACCTAATTTTATCCCCAATTATGAATCAACAACACACAATAGCCAGCTTACGCAGCTTACTGTTTCAAATCTGTCGAATCAAAACCGCTATAAACAATTCGCATACAAAACTATCACGTCTAACGCGATTTTATCCCAATTACGAACAAAACAACCATTACTAAAATTTAACTCACAAAACTGTTAAACCTAACCTAATTTTATCCCCAGTATGAATCAACAACACTCGACAATCAACTTAGACGACTTACGGATTCAAATCGAAACTGTTTTCCAAAACATGAATCTAACCTAATTTTATCTCCAATTATGAATCAACAACACTCGACAATCAACTTACGCAACTTACGGATTCAAATCGAAACCTTTATCCAAAACATGAATCTAACCTAATTTTATCCCCAATTATGAATCAACAACACGCGATAACTAATTTAACAAACCTAGGGTTCCAGATCGTAAACCTAACTAACTTATTCATCCACAAATCAAATCAAATCCACTAAATCACTGCTGCGAAACAGTTCGATAACCGAAACTCGTAACAGCTTGATAATGAACAATAATCCGTTAAACTTACTGAAAATTAACGAAATGAAACAATTAACTAACGAATTAACCGTTATTAGAAGGTAACTTACTTAATTACGATCGTTGAGCCGACTGATGACGTCACAAAATCAACGCCACGAAACAAATAAATTGCTTAAAATTACAAAAAAATAACGAAATGAAACAAGTAACTAACGGATTAAACCGTTAAATGTGACGATTAGAATGTAACTTACTTAATTACGATCGTTGAGCTGATTAATGACGTCACGATGATGAGTGTAGTCACAAAATCAACGCTACGAAACAATTAAACTGCTATAATTAACAATCAAACTGTTAAAATTGCTAATAAATAATGAAATGAAAATTTTGTGACGATTAGAAGGTGACTGCTTACTTAATTATGATTGATGACGTCACGATTGATGAGTTTGTGTGATAATTTGGGGGTGGAAATGGCGGGAAAATATTTTAATAAGTTGAAATTTTGGGGGAATGAAAAAGTTTGTTTGGGAGTGAGAGTGAGAAAGAGAGAGTGTGGAAAGTGTGTGAAACGGTTGTTGCATTACTGATATTTTGCCGCTTTTAAAGAGTTTTTCCTTTTTTTTATATAAAAAAATATAAATAAAACGTAAAATAAGAACGTCACACATTTTAAATGTATTTATAACATGAGAAAACTACAAAAATAAGCCAAAATAATTTTTTAGTCCCTTTTGTGGTCAAGTTTTTACTCAATGTCTAAAATGGTCATGCGCAACCACTCGACTCCGCAGCTCCACCCAAAATGCGCCACGTCTCCTAACTACCAATACACCTTTTGACTTCTCACTCTACCAAAATAACTTCCGTTATTGAGCAACCGCCGGCTACTCAACCGGCGGCTTGCGCAACCGGCGGCGATGATGTGACATAATGGTACGTTGACTTTTTTACTTTCCTTGATATCCGATTAATTTTCTTGATATCCGATCTAGGGTTTGAATTATTATCCGATTACTTTTTTTTATTGTGTTTGATTTATTGTTTTGATCTCAAATACACACTCAATAATCACACACTCAATCCTATTATTGTTTCATTCCATCATGAAACCAATGGTACTCTTCTAATTTTTTTTTTTTTTGATTCATTGTTAGATCTATCTGTTATGCGTAAATTTATAATGAGTTAGTTTTTCTAACTGGGTGTTTGCATTTTGGGTATTTCTGAAAATAGGTTGCTTGCTTTTATTCTTGTTAATCAGTTTCTAGTTCTTCTTTGGCCATTTTTAAGAAAATAAGTTGTTTTGAAGTGCTTATTGGGTCATTTTTAATAAACTAAGCAGATTTGAAGTGCTTATTTGGGTTTTTTTTTTTAAAGAAAATCAGATGTTTTGAAGTGCTTTTTGGGTAATTTTTAAGAAAATAAGCAATTTTGAAGTGTCTTATGTGTTAAGTGCTTATACATGTCTGCATAATCATGTCTGCATGCAAATATGTTAACATTGCTCAATGCTATTCTACAGTGTTTATAAACTGGTTCAAATTAGACTTTTAAGTGTACTGTTTAGGTCGAATATCTGAAAAGTGTGAAACTAGTTATAAGCCTAGTATTCTGATGTATATAAGCCGATATTTCAATTGTTTAGAGAAGCCCATATTGCAAGTATAAGCCCATAAGTAAAAGATCTTCTTAGCTTATTTCGTGTCTGCAATAATTTGGTCTGCATAATCTTGTTATCTTATCCCAACGATGCTAATTCTTGTATCTTGTAATCTCTTTAGGAATATCATGCGAGGGTACATCTTATAAGCAAACTCAATTACTTTCCGTTAGTGAAAGACAAACTAGGTTTGGAGCGATCTGCACTGTTTAGGTCGACATGTTTTGGGCGGTGGCTGGATTTGGATTATGTTGACAATGAAGAGGGTCTTATACATTTTATGCTTCAGAAGCAAGTCTTCTCTGATAATGATCACTATGATTTACCCATCATTTATAATGTTAACAATCATTTGCTACACTTTGGTCGTCGTGAATTTTGCCTCATAACTGCATTCAAGTTTGGGATGGTTAGTTTCCGCAAGTTTAGGGAGGGTGATATCGGTTTTAGTGATCGTGTATTTCTGGAGAAGATAGGTCGCTATGTTAAAAACATAGATCTTCTATCTGTGATTGAGGATGAAGAGCGTTTCACGAAACTATCAGATGAAGACTCAATACGAGTTTGTCTTTTGTTATCTTTGGAAGTTATATTTATGGGTCGTGAGTTAGGATTTGTTGTTGATGATTTATATCTAAGGATGGTAGATAATCTGGATGCTTGGGATGAGTTTGCTTGGGGAGAGCACATCTGCGGAGTTATACGCCATTAGAAATGTTAACTCAAATCATAAGGATGAACACCATAAAGCATTGGACAAAGACCCAAAGTTTGTTCCATCGTATTCATTGTCTGGATTTATCCTGTGTTTCAAGGTCTGTATTTTTAGTCCAAATCATTGTCAAGTTATTTTATGCTAAGATTTTGTTTGTCATTTGACTTATTCATTAACTGTTTGTAGATATGGATTCTAGAGTCTTCATCTCAGACACAGCGTTGGTGGATTAAGGACCCTGATGTGATCCAGAGAGGATGTTCCTGGTCGAAGCATTTTCCATTTCAAAATTGGGAGCTATACAACCAACTTTTTCCCCAGGTCAGTTAATGCGTTGTCACCTTTCTGAATTGCATATATGCCAACTTTTTTCCTTTGATTGTAAGATTTATAAGTTCTTGTCTAGGTTAATTGCATATATGCTTAACATGTTTTATGCTTATCTAAGATGTTTTGTAATCTTAAATGCTTATCTAGTCTGTAAATTAGTTTATTTATTTGTTTCTAAAGTTTATTTATTTGTTTCTAAAGTTTATTTGTAATCTTAAATGCCTTAGGCCAAAAATCCAAATTATGACCTATATGCCAATAGTGTTGAGGGCCAATCAGAATGGTTTAGACAAAGCCAAATTTTTTTTAAGTGGTATACACCCAGAGCACCTCCTCCTGTTGAATACGGGGTGGTAATTATCTAAAAAAATTGTCATCAGCTCGCACAACTAAGGACAAAGATAGAGAGGCACATCCACTTAGGCAGAGTTGTATGCTTCGGGTTAAGGCTTTGGAGCGTTTATGTGACATGTATGTATATATATATATATATATATATATATATATATATAGAGTCCGGTTCTAGAGAAAAGTGTAATTAGAGAGAAAAGTGAGAAAAAAAGTTATAGGGTAGAATTTGATAACAATCAAAAGTTTAGGGTAAAAAATGTAAAGACGCTAAAAAAAAGAAGGAAGGGTCTTTTTTTAATCCATATACAAACATAAAAGCCTTGTCCATACACACACACACACACACACACCAATCCACACATAAACACTGACCGTCACCGTCACCACCACCATCGCCGTCGTTACCACTACCATCGTCGCCGTCACCGTCACACAACCACATATTCTTATACATCATATACAAAATACTTACTTGACAGATACAACACCATCATCATCTCCACCACTCCATCGCCACCATCATCATCTCCACCACTCCACCGTCATCATCTCCACTGTCATCATTTCCATCATCATGTCCACCACTCCATCATTGCCGTCGTACATTCACACTAGAAGAAAATTGAAATCAAACCAGAGATATCTGAAAACTGTAAGTTTTTAATTACAGGCTTTTAAATTTTTATGTTATTTTAGTGCATCATTGTGAAAATCATAAAATAATTAGTGTTAATGTGGAATGAAATGACATTTAATGAATTTGTATGTATAAAATTACATTTGATTTCATCTGAATAAATAATATGTTATAGCATTTGTTTGTATGAATAAGTGCATCAGTAGAAACATTATGTAAGCAAGTGTAGATAACTAGATTTTGAGAAATTTAATTTAGTGCATATTTTTGTTAGATTAGAGCATCGCGAGATAGATTAATGTATCAATTGTATATTATTAGAGCACAGCGACATAAATTAATGCATCCATTGTGTATTATTAGAGCATCGCGTGACATGTTTCGTCATTTGTGTTTGATTAATGCATCAACAATCAATGTTCTGGAATCTGGTATAATAGTTAGAGTATCACTTTACCAAATTAAGGTATCGGGAGTGTATGGTTAGTTCATTAAGTAACAAATTTATGGCATTAAAATGCGCGTGATTAGAGCATGAAATGAAAAATTAAGGGCACCGAGAGTTTGTGATTAGGGCATCTTATGAAAGATTAGCGCATCAAGTATGTATGATTAAAGCATCGTGTGATACATTATGGCATCCATTGAGTATGTTTAGAGCATTTGTTTGTGTGATTAGTTCATCAAGTTTTCATGAATTATCATATGCTTGTATGATTATCACATCAGGAATATTTGTTACAACATCCGTGAGTATGATTAGGGCATCAAATGACTTGTTACTGCATCTGTTTGTGTGATCAGTGCATCAAAATATGTTTGTGTGATTAGGTTCATTTCATCGTTTTTTGCTATAGGTTGCTTTTTTTTTTTTTTTTTTTAATTGTTATTATTTTTGGTAAAATGTGAATATATATTACCTCAAGGAAGTTAATTGTTTTTTTCTATTGTCTGTGTTTACAGAGTCACAGCGAGTACATGATTGGTAACTTTCAACGCCCGGCTATGCTGTAACTTACAATAGAGAGCATCCCTTCTGCTGAATATGGTGATGGCGAGGATGTTAACCTACCACAGCTAGTATGCATTTGAACCTTGCCTTCAGTTTTTTTCATTTATGTTCAATGGTTTTTTGCTACCTTACTGTTACAAATGATGTGTATAAATTTATTGGATATAGCCCATTTTGTCCACTATTGCTGAACAACATCATCTCTTGCTTATTCTTATCACTTATTATCGTTATTCATTGTACCTTTGATTGTAGAACCTCTTAGATCTAGCAGGTTCTTGGAGTTGTATTACTTGTAAGGGAAAAGCTCCTTGAAAGATTGAGAGGTGTCCATGTTTTAGAAGATAGGTATGCTCCGCGTAACCTTACTCTTTGATAATTTACGTGAGTTTTCTGCATTGCATTTTGGAAATTATTACATGATATGAAACAATTAGTATTAGGTAATCAGATGTAACAGAATTGGTGGTTGGAGATAATGTTTGAATGATGTTCAGATAATAAGATAGTCAATTGATTAACATGGGAGTTTTGTTTCTAATTCTTGAAGTTATAGATGATATCTCATTTAGTGCATCGAAAAGGTAGATATTAGGGCATCTATTATTATGATTAGTGCATCGAAATGGTAGATATTAGGGCATCAAAAAGTTATATGATTAGCTAAAGTGGATATTTGTGACCTTTGGCTCAACCAGTGGTTTCACGTTAGATATTAGTCATTATGATTAGAGTATGTGTGTATTGAACGTTTCAAGAAGATGTAGCAATAAAAACCCGTTTGTATGAAAATATTATCCATTTTGATAAAGTTACTCGTAACAAAGCAGATACTAGTTTACATTATGTATTACTAGTTTACATTATGCATTACTGAATCAGTTACTTTTAAGAAGATGTAGCAATAATAACCCGTTTGTATGAAAATATTATCCATTTTGATAAATTTACTCGTAACAAACAGATACTAGTTTACATTAAGCATATAGATAAAATTGTGCATCGTTTATCTTCTTGGACACAAGTTGAACTGATGGTTTTGATCTTAATTGTGACATCATGTTCTTATCTATTTTGAATATGCGTCACTTTCTATAACAAGTCCTTAGTAGCAGTTTAGTATATAGTAATAACTTGTTACCATGGTGACAGTTAATTTGTGTAGGTCTGCAACTCTGTTTAGGATTAAGTTAACCGTTCATGTGCTTAAGGGGTTTTTTAATGTGGGTTATAAAGTTGGTTTTCTGTAATCAGTTACTTTTACTTACGGGATAAAGTGATTTTGATGATTATTTGATTATTTAGCTGTTCAATAATCAGTCTCATACCAGTTGCAACAAACTATAGTAGTACAATTACTTATATATCTCACTCTTTGTTACTAAAGTAACGTTTGAGTACTTTAGTGCATCCGTTTGAGGTACTCTACTGCATCTATTTGAGGCGCTTTAGTGCATCCTTTTGAAGTACTTTGGTGCATCCGTTTTTAAGTAACTTGATTGATTTTGTCTAATGATATTAATGGCGATGTATGTGGCAATAGTCATACTCCAATAGCAATGAAGAAGTAGTTGCAATTGGGCCATCTACTAACTCACTTCGCCAGCTAAGATGCCAACCTGTTAAGTCTGAAAAGCAAGACAACGTAAACGGAACTCTTGTTTCCTTTGTTCGTATTCCCTCAAAAGAACACAGAAACGTAAACCACAGTAGTAAGTTCATCTCTATTTAAAGACTAGTGTTCTGTAATAAGTCACAATGGGATTTGCAATGGTCCAAAATGGGGAAATTTTGTAATGGATCAAACAGATTTGGGTTAAAAGGGGCTATGCTGAAGCTGAGTGTTGACATTGATACAACTTCAAGTGAAGGGTACGTCTATCTTCGCTCTGCGGTTTGTGTGTGTTACCTGTGTTTTATTCTATAATGGTATGACTTCAGAAATCATAACAAAGTCTTTGCAGTCCCAGCAGTATCAAATCAAACCTGTAAATTTTTATTTTATTTAACTCAAATGCAAACTCCCACACACAACTACAGTATATACATTCTCACACAATCACAACAATCTCACTTTTGTCCCTTGCGGACTTGAACACACGACCTATTGGTTGGGGACATAACCATCTCATGGATAGCATTAGAACAAAGGCCCATTGGTCAAACCTGTAAATAATTATATGGGGTGTCTTACACAAGTAGGAGAAATCTTGGGTATGTTGTGTCATTGTGCATTTTTCCTGATACAGTTAATTTAGGCTGCATAGATACTAAACTTATTGACTATTTTAAACCATTCTAACCATTTTTTCAGAAAACATGCTACAGTATGCAAGAACAAGCCAGTTTTGGACTAATGCGAAACGAAATAGTTCATTTATGTTTTCATGATATTGTCAAAAATTGCTAATTAGTGTAAAAGCGCAAACTATAAGATTTGCTGACATTTTCTTAAAAAAATGGTGTTAGTTCACGAGAAATAGTCAAGTGCATGGTCTCACTGACTTGACTTTGGTCTTGTAGCCTTTATGTCTCTCATACATATATTTTAACTCATGTGTTTAAGGGTTTTATTTATCCAAAGATGAAAATTGTGATCAGCCGAGAGCGGGAGTGAATATGCTTGAAGTACTGCCTAATTGTGTTCTTGTTGCGGAAGTCTTCCCGGGGTTGCTGGAGCCGAGCAAATTGGCATGCCATGTGTTGTTCTTCGTAGAGGTATCGCGTATAATAAATTTATCTTTTTTACCTTGTTTGTACCCTTCTGACAATATATTTATAGATCATCTACTCGTGTTGCTTGAAGCATATGTTTGAATATCCCCTTTTTCCTGTCTATTCACAAATAAGGAAACTGATTTGACGAATAAAATAACTTCTTTTAATTATATTAAATTACAAATGTGATCCTGGGCTATTTGTCAATGTGAAGCTTTATATTTCGACTACTAATAATGCATTTATGTTTCCTAACTATAAAGTTGAACATTTTTTTTGTACTTTTTTTATGGTTAACTCAATGTCTTGTAAGCCGGACATAATTAACAACAGCAACAACAACAAGAAGATACAACACCCGTAATGGTATCATTGTTAAGGAAACTTAGGTGTCGTTTGGATTTTCAGTTTTCAAAATGATTATTGGATCTAGAAAAATCAGTGTCAGATCAAATAATCAGAAAATTAATTGTTAGAAAATAGTTAAGTGATTTCACATTTATCTAAATAATCAGTTTTCTTGCACTGACTTCTATTTTATCATTTGCTCAGTAATCAAAAAAGTAATAAGCGTCATCGGTATTTACCAAAAAGCCCTTTACACGCACATCCTAACGCATTCTTTAATCTGAATCACTCAATATTAAGATTGATGTTATCGAGTTGTTCAAATAACAATGATCCAACATGATTTTTTTTTTTTACTTTTTCCTTTTTCACATTTGTTACAGATTGACATCCAGGGCAGAGTTTCCTTCTGCAAATGCTGTACTTGACAGTTTTGGTGCTCCAGATTTAATTATTCTTATTGTTGTGAATTTGTGTAAAATTAGGGCATCGATTTTAATTTTTTTTTTATCATTATTTAGAATTTGTGTAAAATTATGGCATCTCTTTTGGAGGTTTAAAAATAAAATTAGGGCATCGATTTGTGTAAAATTGGTGCATCGAAAATTAGATATTAGGGCATCTATGAATATGATTAGTGCATCGAAAATATATATAATAGTGAATCGATTTGTGTAAAATTAGGGCATCGATTATACATCATCTTTTAGGCTACATTCCTCGTCAATTGGTGCATCGAAAAGTAGATATTAGGGCATCTATGAATATGATTAGTGCATCGAAATCGAAAAGATATATAATAGAAAGGAGGCTTTTGAGCTAAGTGAATCCAATACAGGATTCACATACATGGCAACTGAGTACCGTGTTGATGATTTCCTTTATGTTGGTCCTCATCACTTTGACGCAGATGAGAGGGGTAATGAAACTCATAAGGGTGGGAGAAATGTAGGACTTAAATCATATGTTGTTTGTCGATGCTTTGCAGATTGAAGCACCTAAAAATTCAAAACTTGTTGACCCGACTCAAGAACAATTGAAGTTAGGAGATTTTACAGACCCGAGGATCTGTCTTCAGACAAAGCATACCGGTCTGACATCCAATAGGTATGATTTTGATACACAATACTTATATCTTTATGACATCAGATAATAATATTTATGCAACTTGTTTCTTTTATGATAGTGGTAATAGTGTTTATTACATTTTTCAAGTATATTACAGTGATGAAGTGCATAAGCTGTCGGTTCAGCGGTAGAAGGAAAGTGTGAAGTTAATAGGAAGATGGATCTTTCTTCTTTGGACCGTACTTATATTTATGATCACATCTTCTTATGTGAGTGTCTTTATGATCCAGATAAGGGATCTCTCAAGCAGGTAGTTTCACTAATCCATTTAGCCAAAAGAATGTAACCTGAAGCACTTTGCCAAAAGAATGTAACCTGAAGCACTTTTTGTCAAATATTTTATACGTTTAGTTAATGGTGGTCATATATGACTTGCAAAAGTTATCAATTTTATAAGAATAATTTTTTTGAATAATGTGATTTGAAGTTTTATGCATTAAAAATACACTTTGGGACCTGTTAATCTTTTAGGCGCCCTTCCTCGTCAATTGGTGCATCGAAAAGTAGATATTAGGGCATCTATGAATATGATTAGTGCATCGAAAAAGATATATAATAGTGCATCGATTTGTGTAAAATTAGGGCATCGATTATATACTACATCTTCTACGCGCCCTTTCTCGTCAATTGGTGCATCGAAAAGTAGATAGTAGGGCATCTATGAATATGATTAGTGCATCAAAAAGATATATAATAGTGCATCTTTGGTCCATGCAATATAGTAATGAGCTACTAAATTAGTGTTGTTGTATATGGATCTATATTAGTGTTTTGTGTCAATAACTATAAACGTGTAATTCTAACTTCTAAGTTACTTTGAACAAGTCCCAAACACCTAAGAAAACAGTCATTTACTTCTTAAAGGAATGTTGGCAAGTGTGATATAGAGGACTCAGTTGTTGTAGATAACAAAGATACTAAAGGGTTTAACTTAGTAGGTGCGTCCCTCCTGTATTATCCAATATACTGATACATGAATTGTTATCAATTTCGTGTTTTATGTACAAACGCTTGTTGCACATCTGTTATCCATTTCAGGACACAATGGTGTAATCCTCTTTACATTTTGATACTTCACATGCGTAAACTAATGCTTGGTTATGCTGTATCTGTCATACTGCAGCTCGTGTGACTACTGATATTTGGACTAGCTACTCTGCCATGATTATGGCGTATCTCGTGCTTCCGTTTATTGTTGTCCAATTTCCCCAAATTCTGCATTCAGATTCTGGAAGACATTTGGCAGTTCTTCTCGGCCTTATAGTATCTGTTTCTCTTTTGATTGTTTACGGCATTTATCAGGTGAATATTGATTCTGCAATGCATTTCTTCAGAGTTTGCTGATCGATGGTCTTTATTGTGCTCTTTCTAATCTATAATGCTTAGATTAGATTTAAATATATTCTTTGTGATTGATTTGATATCATTTGAGAACTTTTTGCATGTTGTTCAGCCTAAGTTGCAGAGGATACGCCTTGCTTTTGCAAAGCACAAGCATGTACGATCTAGAATTCTTAAGTACCACACAAAGAAATGAAGTTATTGCCATTTCTTCATTTCTAGTTTGTTTTAGTCTTTGTTGAATTGATAATGTACCTGGTACGGTTTTAAGATCTGGTAGTTAATTTTTTAACAACTGAAATTGTGTTATAGTTGTTCATTTCACTGAAGCACACGAATAATGCATGCTGCTGAAGTTTTAATATTTGTATATGATGTTCTTTATTGCATGTTGTCGTATCATTTATAAAAATGAAAGAAAGTAAAAAGGTAGTCAAAAACAACAAAACAATAAGTTAAAAAAAAAGAAGAAACATAGATTGGTTCAAAAATTCAAAAAAATAAAGAAAGTCTAACAAATTAGATAGGCATTACACACATGGGAAAAAAATGCGTGCTACTGATCACATTTATGAAAAAGTTAAATTGCATCGTTTGACCAAATTGGCCTAAATAATACGTAGGAAAATATGATAAGAAGGGAAAAGATGTAAAAGTTACAAAACAAACCTTATAAAATAAAAGAAGTTACAATAAGGCCCCTTGAGTTGGGAAAAAAAAGGAGGGGGAGGAGGAGGGGGTGATTTGTACACTTTTCTCACTTTTCTCTTGAGATGGACTTTTTAAATGATCCGATTTCTATATATATATATATATATATATATATATATATATATATATATATATATATATATATATATATATATATATATATATATATATATATATATATATCTTTGCACATTTTATTTTTCTTGTCATTTACTTAGTTAAGTATGTGCACACATGTTACAGGATAGCGTGGAGTGTGATCTGGGTGACGAGTATTGTAGTAATCTAGATGGTGATTTCTTTGAATTATTTGATTCGCCTATTCGAACATCCAACAAACACACTGCCAATGGATTTGTAGATGATTTGGATAATTTCTCTCAAAAAGTTTATGTGGTAATTGATTTCTACAACTTTCAAATTATTCTAATTTGTCTTGTACCTTTCATTATAACTTCTTTCATAACTTTACACAGAATGGTGGGGTTGAAGTGGACAAATTGTCTGATGAAGATTTATCTGAGGTAATCACAAACATGTTTTCAAGAATATATTAACTGTTTTCAAGATTTATCTTAGGTAATAACAACGATTTTTGTGATGTAATTGCAGGATGATTGTGTGAAGGCTGAAAAGCAAGCTGCTGAGATTTATAGGGTGGCAGAGCAGAGGAAACAGAGGACGAAATTGATTTTGGAAGAAGAAAAGAGAATGAAGAGTATAGAGCATAGTAATTCCAGTCACATGAAACTTGCTTTACAGCGATGTGGAACTTTCAAGAGGAGGTATGTCAACGTGGTCAGGCCGCAGATGGAACCATGGGAAGAGTTATTACCTTTATACGTCCCTAGCATGGATGCACTAAAAACGCATACAAATGTCCTTGATGCATTCATGATTGAAAGGTGTGAAGATCTCGAACCGTGGGAAGAGGTATTACCTTTATGAATCTGCAACTACAAAGATCAGATCTTGGCTCAATTAAGTCTTATAATACAACTTTAACCTGTTTTGTTTAGGAACCAAGTCGTCCATTCAAATGTATCGATAAAATTTCATGTACTTTTGAGTTGGAGAAGTTTCGATTACCCCAGGCGGACTCTCGTTGAAAGTTTCCTTGGTATAGTGACATTATTGTTGATCGCACTTTCTGGGATGCTCTAGTTGGGCTTGACGATAAACGTGTAGGTTGGTTACTTGACGAGGTACGTTAAAATAACCATTTACAGTATATTTTGGATAAAACTATTTTTCGCTATATGTAAAATTTTTGTTGAATTCTGTGTTTTTATTGCCTACAACACATTGATCTTTGGGTATGGTATATGTGGTATTTCAGACCATCTTCCGCAGATTGGTCAATGGTTAGTTGCTACTTTTTAACGCTTCTACTTCAAGACTCAATGCCACTGTTTTATGCAACCGATGAAATTTACCCATTTGCGTGGAGGAATGTGGAACAGGTATTCATTGGTAACCAATCTTTTAAAATATGATAGTTTAATTATGTGGATTATATCAATTTTATTTTTAAACATTGTAGGTCTTCATACCCATAAATGAACCCAAGAAACATTGGTCCCTTGCGCAGTTTGACATTAAAACTGGAATCGTTACATTCTATGACAGTGAAGGATATCAAGAACCTGAAACTCGTCCGTGGTATTTGAATATGAGGAGGCGTTTGGAGTGTAAGCTTCCGGTAGTTCTAAAGAAGACTGATGTGTTTGCAATCAAAGGAATCGATCCCCTTGATTACAGCATTAAGTTTAGGAATGCACATAACGTCCCCAAGCAGGGTGGGGTATTTGGTGATTGCGGCGTCTTTGTATGCTTATTTCTTTACAGGTTAGTAAATTTTTGAAGCCTAATTGTTTAAATTTGTTTTTTACATAGTTTTAAGCCTTATTTCTTTAATGTTGTCTTTAATAGTGTCTAGATAAATGATGTAGGCTAGTGTTTTTCCTACTTAGTTTGGAATTCATAACCTGTACTTAAGTCACACACAAGCATGTTAGCCTAGGAGTCCTTTCATAGAAGTATAATGAAATAGTATACCACTAACCTTTACATGGCATTAACCTAGTGTTTCTGAACTAGCAGTGTTGCATAAGCATAAAACAATTCATTGATAGATTTGGTTACAACAGTTTTATTAAATTTGCTTTAAGTGATACTTAAACCAACTGCATACATACATCATATATGTAACCAAACACATCACTTTCAGAAACTAGGAAATCACATTTAGTCTCTTTTTCCTTTTTTCTTTGGATCATCATTACACTCGTGCAAAATGGTTGACTTGCCTGTTAGATTCTCATTCTTTTTAGGTTGCTTCCCAACAATATTGTTACTGCTACTAGGACCCGCAAATTGCCGATGTGGTTGCTTAAGTTTAACACCGCCACTTGGTTCTATAACTTCTTCTTGTTCCTGACCGTATAACTGTCTTCTTAGTTCTTCTAGCACTTCAGTTGGTAATCGGTAACTTGGTTCAGCATTTGGTCCATACAATTCATATATCTCAGGAAACATTACCTCTCTTGCTACCTTTATTTACCACTCCCTATCATCATGATTATGCTCAAACATAACTCTTTTACCACTCATTTTTTCAGTTATTTGTTTTATGTTATAGATGTGTAATGAAAATGCAATTGAGATTGTGGCCTTATAATAGGATCAAATTGTTTTTAGTCACTATTTTACTCAAAAAACAGCTTTTCATGACTGCAACTTTTGCATCATCAATGCCTGCATCATGACTGCATTTTCATGACTGCAAATTGCTATTCATCCTGCCAAAATTTGGCACAAATATTTGAGTCATTTTATGTTATAACAACCCGTAAAATTTCGGATTATTATAATAATATTTATCACGTCAGAAAATTTAAATCAATTATTTTATGACAAATGCCAATATTTAAATATAAAAACGAGAGGTCATCTCGTTTCTTTTAAAAATAAGACACCGCACACATGATACCTGTCTACTAAGTATCCGTATATAAATGTGAAATTTATTATTGTTCAAGTTAAAATTTATGCATACATAAGCTTAATCCATTGTTTCGAGAAGTTATCTCACTTTATTAAAAACACGAGCTCACGCACGAACCGACCAATAGAAAGTATGGTATTAGTCTAATAAACACATTTTGAACCAATATTGATGTTTTTATATTTCTTTTATAAAAACACACTCGAAAACATATTTTACACGTTAACCGTTTCCAACGTGTAACTGAAATATTCCAATTCACGTTTTAAAACGTAAATAAAATACCAAAAACTTCGAGAAAGTTCACGTTTTAACTTCCCACTCTTTTCTACTCACATTTGTTTGCATTTTATGCAACGATACACAATCCAACTCGTTTATACGTATTTCGTATATACATTTCTCGTTATGGAATTATTTTAATTCAAACAACAAACCGAAATTTTCCAGACTGAGGTTAATAATAAATTATATTCATTATTCTCAAGGCATTGCTTTCGAAACATTCCCAATCCTAATTGAGCTTAAAAACGAGAGGATATCTCGTGAAACGCGAAAACTACGAAATAAATGAGCCTGCGTGACTTTAAACTCTTAAATTAATTTGATTTATTAATTAATTTAAATTCGAGAAAACTATACATATGAATACTTATTTTTATCAGAAAAATTATTTCGGACGCAATGGCGCAAGTCCCGTATTTTTAAATGGTCGTTTGCTATGTCAAATGGGGCCCACAAGGGTTATTTATAAAATGTTACTACAAGTTTCAAAACAGCCCCTCGCTCAAATTACAATGCCGCCCCCTGCTTTTCTCTTTTTGGCAACTTTGGCCCTCCAGAAAATATAAAAGACCTCAAAATTTAGTTTTATTCTTTGAATATATCACCATCACCGGAAAACCTTTTCCGGCGCCGTCGCCGGTTCCGGCCAAAAATTCCGGCCACATATATTTTCATACCAACGCATAGATCAAGACATGGGGATCATTTCTGGAGCGTTTGGGTTCAAACGGGGCAAATTTGGGTTCGTTTGAGGTGCCACCGCCGTTCACCACCTCACACCGCCGCTCAATACCACCACCTCTCGCCTCCTCCTTCCATCTGGTAAGCCCACGCGCCCCTCCCTCGTTATTTCGTCATTTTTATTCGAAACCCTAAACGGGTTTAATTAACAAAAACGTTTTTTTTATAATAAAAACTAATAAAACTTAAAGTTTTATCATTAAAACACATGGATCTTTAATCTTGGCTCTTGAATCGTTTTGACTCACTCCGAGTCGTGTGACTCACTCCGAGTCAGTTGACTCGTTCGAGTCAACTCACGAGTTGAGTTGACTCGGAGTTGACTCAAACCCGTTTCATGTTTATTTCGTGATGTTATTATATTCTGAGCATAAACTCGTCCTTGTGATTATTGTTTTGAGTTTGAACCGGACTTGGGTGGGTTTGGATCTGCGTATTTCTGTCAGCCCAAAGGGCGTGTTTGGACTTGGCTTGTGGTAATTAGTCTTGGTCTAGAAAATGTTAAAGGTGTCGTGGGTATGAGCCGTGACTCACGGGAAGTCGCGGTCACAATTTTTGGTAACCGAAGCGATTAGCCGAGGTCAAGGTCTTTTAAACAATGTTTGATAAATATTATTGAGGTTGGAATTATTAGTTTAGTCGCGGTAACTTCCTTGTTGAAAATTATGTTGAAATGACACTTTCGGTAAGTGTCGTTATGTGTACCACGACACACGAAGTGTCATGGGGACTTGGAATATATTTTAGGCCTAAACGAATCATCTTTTGAGTCATTGACGAGGTTTAGGTCACCTCGAATCAGTGTTGTAAAAATCGGCCTTGGCGGCCGATATGGCGGCGCCTAGGCGGTTGGCGGCGGTCAAACGCCACGATTTTTGGCATATCGGTCTAATTTGGCTTTTTGGTCAAAATCGGTCAAAATCGGAGCTTGGCGGTCAAAATCGACCTTGGCGGCGGTTTGGTCAACGGCGGTCAACGCCGGTCAACGGTGGTCAACTTCAGATCTGGGTTTTTTTTTTTCAAATTCACGGCAATTAACTCCGATTTTATTGATTTTGTTCTAATTTAAGCTAGTTTTTATAATTAATCTTGCTAATATTCATTTCTTTAATAAATTCTTTTGTAATTTAGGGTCACCGCCATGGCGCCGCCTAGGCGCCGCTATGGCGGCTATGGCGCTTGGCGGGGGTCAACCGCCACGGTACCGCCGAGCGATTTTTACAACCTTGCCTCGAATTGGTCGTATACGTTAATATCGTTATGTATTGTTTTGGAAACTAAAAAGCAAGTGTTGGATTATACATATTATTTTTGACGTTAATTATTTCATTTAACATTTATAACGTAACTCATTATTCTCATTTTCGGTCGATGACGTTTCGGATACTTATTGAACCACTACTTGGGATTGATATGGGATTTGAATTTGATTTGGATAATTGGACAAAACAAATACTTAACGGATTAAATATTTTGGACTTAGAAATAATTATCAAAACCTAAGCTTGGATCGATTAATTGATTTGGACGAAAACTATTAAGAATTGGACTTGGATTACTTTGGACAATGGTTGTAAGTTGTATGAGCATTTATTGGACATTTTGGACTTGAGACGATACAATATATTAGACTCGTAAAGAATTTAGTATATTAGACTCGTAACAAACCTAAAATATGCAATAAACACTTATTCAACTAATAACGACTTGTCAATTATTAACTTATCGAGAAATATTGTTTTGCAACATGAGTTTTAATAAAGTCACGATGACTTGGGCACGTTATATAAATGGACGCGTCATGCCGAAATTTATAAAAACGTTCTAACTTATATTTTAAATCAAAATCCCTTTTTATTGTTATAAAACTCGACAAAATCCAATCACGTATTACTTTTATGTGGTAAAACTTTATTGTTCGAATTGCAAATTCAATCATAACCTTATTTATAAAACATGTATGTTTTATACAAACTATTTGGGAACATGGGGTAAACACCGAAACGTACTAATTGACCTTCTCGATCGACGTTTGTCTTTGTCGCTATATCCTTGACTTCTTTTGTCATTCCTTCTCGACTCGAGTACGCGCCAGTACTTTTCTCGACTGTGTCGATTATCTATTCCTTATTTGGTGTGAGAATACTTGAGTCACTATACGAGTCAACTCTTATACGAAAGTTTCGTATACATTACTCCTCCATCTTTTCCAAGAGCCAAGGCGTGCGAATTATTTTCGCAACTACATTTTCGATCCTTAACGACAATCAAAATAACTCATGAAACTTTACATAAAGTGTTATAAAACAAATATTTAAGATATTTGTCCTTAACTCCAAGCATTTTAAAGATCCAAATACTTTTGCTTTTGAACTTCAAGCATTTCAAAAACATAAATATTTGTAAACTTACAAACGTTGTTATTGAATACAAGACTTAGACTAAAAACAACACCATACTTATCTAGGTTGCGTGTCGGAACCGTGCACTATCACTCCTTGATTAAATTCCCTTTAGACTTCATATTGCACATTGCCAAAGTGAGTTTCATAGCCCCTACTTTTAACTGCTTTATACTTGTTTTGGGGGAAGATACATACTATTTTTACTTAAATCATTTTACTTGTGCATTCCATGCATACTATGCGTTTACATGTTTAAAGCTTTCATCATACATAGATGTTTTATAGAGCATACCAAAATGTTTGACCTAGAATATTACGCAGCTTAGCCTAAGTCCTTAGATCCCAATTTGCCCTTTTCATGAACCGTCAATTCCTGCTGGGAAGCGCGAATGTTATAAATAGATCTATTGAGGGTGACTTCTCTGTTCGGTTGACCCCGCTTGGGTCAAGGCGAAACATATAGCATGTCGGGACCGAGTGTATTGGGATAAACACTCGCCATGGGCTCTTTATTTGTATGACTTCTTTGTGCATACAAGAACTGTTGTAGTTTCGGTTGCATGAACTTAGTGCTAGCGTAATAGATTCAATATATGACATTATATTCGTTGTAATGTTCATACACCCTACTTATAGTCCACTAATGAAATCTCTTTTATGAAATCTTTTTATGAATTGAAACCATAAACTTCATGACATTATGCAAGACGTAATGATCATCTAAAACCAACTTTGAAACAGTGTACTGAATTCCTTTTTAAATAAACCTATGAACTCACCAAAGTGACCCCTTTAGCATGTATCTTCAGGTTTTGAAGTGATAGCTTATCTTTGGAGGCGCAAGGCAAAGGCATGGCATGGTCATAGACGACTCTGATTTATGTATTGGGACCACTTGTTTATAATGGGCCATTTTCCGCACTAATCAATAATGTAAACATTGTTTTTAAGAATGAATAAAAGTTTATTTATGAAAAACCAATTGTTCTATGCTTATGTTGTGATACCAATTTAGTAGCACCCCAATACACGTATGCTTCCGCTGAGTCATTTTTGGGGGTGTTACATATGTCACACCCCCAAAATACTTGTTTTGCAGCGGAATGGAATTCCTGGGAGATGACTGCCATAACATCACAGTTACAGTTATATTGAACGACCTAAAGTATCGTTTGGAAAACACATCGTTTCATATAATAAAACATTCAGAGTTTACAAAAGATAGGTCCCAAAAAGGTAGTCAACATTTGCGGAAATAAGTTTGTTACAATCCAAATGATGTTTTAAAGTGCATAAAATCCATGTGTGACGCGTCGTCACCGCGACTCTATGATAAGTCCTTATGCATGCCATGAAGTATATGCCTTAGATACCTGAAAATACATTGCTAAAAGTGTCAACACAAAGGTTGAGTGAGTTCATAGAGTTTATGTAAATGTTTTATACGACTACCACAAGTATAGGCCATGTTTGACAAATATGTCACATAAAAATGTTACAATTGCTATAAGCACATGACACCGAAGCTAGACTGATCATGATGTTCGCCCCAACATAGTGTTTTGCCAAACAACTCAAATTATGATATTAAATGAAATGTATCCGTTTGACCAGTTGGAATCCACCAACCCGGATGGAGGAGTCACCCTCAATAGATCTATTCACTCACCCTCGCTTACCCCGTAATTAATGGTTCATGATTATGATATGGGGACATTCAATTGGCAATGAGGTAACTTAAGCAATGTAATGAATTTGATATACTTGGTATCGTAATAAAAATGATGTGCAATGTATTCTCCCCCGTAGGTTTGAAATAAAGTATAAACTTCAAAGACGGGGCTATGATAACTCACTTGATACAATGATTATGATGGCAAAAGTGGATACACTGAAATGAGGCACAATCTCTAACTGCAACCTATTATGAATTATATGATCTAATATAAGTTATGATATAATGTTATGCATGCAAACTCATATGATATTCATACCACTTGTGCATTTTTGAAAATAAAGTTTATCGTTGAAAAATAATCTTATAATGTCTTGACAATTTATAAATTACTTTACAAGTATTTACGTTGAAATGATATCCTACGATAGTCATTTAGTGATTTATTAAGAAATTATAGTTTTTCGTCGTAAAACAATATAATTTGACAACTCATGAAAATGGCTAAATGGCCTCGAAAAGCTAGTCGTAAAATAGTGAATATCGAGTCTTAGGAAACAAACTCAAGGGTTTTAGAAAGCTTGTAACATTATCTAAAAGTCTTAGCGTTAAACTTTTGATCATAGAAGTCTCGATCATAGAGAAAAATATAGATGAAGTAGGGTAGTCGGACTAAAAATATTGTTTAAGGTTAGTTTTCGGCAAAGTTTGAGTGACCATATATTATTTGTTACAACTCCGTTTGACGAACGGTTGAACATTTTGAAAAATAGGCTAGGCGAACTCACTTTTACTTGAAGACATCGTTTTCTCAAAAATGTTCTATCGATATGAAAAATGACTCCAAATATGGTCACTTGCACAACCATTTTGGTCTAGTAAAAATTATGTAAGTGTTATTACTTGTGAAAAATAGTTACAACAACCCTATTTAAAACGCGTATAACTTAATCGTTATAAGTTCGTTTTCTACGTTTTATATATCTTTGGTTTCGTGTTAATACATACTAATATATTTTTGATAAATCGACTCATTTAAATGAGGGAAAATGACACAAATAGACCCCGCGCCCCGGTGCATATCACTTTCTGGACCACTTTTATTTATAATTTGAAAATGGACCAAAGGCAACCGCTGTTATTGGGCAACTCAACCACAATGCGACAAGTGTCCCGTATGTGTAAGGTATTATTTTTTGGGCAACCAAAAGTCGCTGGGCAACCGTATAATTTTAAAAAGGGTTCTATCGTCATTTTACGTTAGACAAATAAGTACACATTTGAATAGTAAAAGTAAAAGTACAGTATCCAACTATCCATTAATTAAGAGAGTTCAAAATCCAAAACTCACTGACCCCATAAAGCATCCATAGTTATCGGTATTCTCTATTTTTGCTTGTCGCAGTACTATTTTCACAAATCAAACCGTCTTCTTCGTCTGCCCCCTTTCTTCCTTGTAACGTCAGTTATGTCACCATCTTTAAAGGTACAGTGTTGATTGCAAAACCACATTCGATTCATCAAGTTTTAAAAAAATGTTCCCAAATATGGTACGTAAATATTCTTCTCGTTGTTTATTACATATGATTATTTCCAATTGGTTCTGTGTTATAATAAATCGTTTTTTTTATTCGATTAATACCTATGTTAGATTGGTGTTAATTCCATTTTATAATCCATTGCTCTTTTTATGTGTATCTTAGATGTCGTTAGTTATGTATGTAACATTACTTGATTTATTAAAAAATTTAGTGCCAGTTTGTAGACTTATAAGGAGTGGTTTATATGCATCATCTATGCAATTGTTTACGACGTTGGTATAGATTCCTTTTATGGCCTGAATTATTTTTTGTTTTTGTTGACTCTTTTTAGAACTACGAAGCTAAGTTAATCATTACGAGTAAACTGAACTGCTTTTCGTAATTATGTAGGGTAAAATACATCTGTTCCGTTCCTTTTCTGTAGCAATTTCTTTAGCATTTACTTCCATATGTAATATTTTAGCAGTTTTTTCATCAAAAGCTATCTGATCCTCTATACCCTTTCCAATATCAGTTTGAGTAACTACATCTTTCTGCACAGGTTCACCAATGTTTAGAGTCTTAGCAATATGTCTAGGTGCAGGGATATGGTGAGATTGCTTTTGGTTGACCAATTGTATGGCAATCTCATTGTCACCTTTTCGGTTTTGGTGTTGGTGTTATTGATGTGGTTATAATTGTAGCGATGGTTGCCTATGCAGTGGAAACGTCCGAACTGGCAGATACTTGTGTAATAATAGCGGCAGATGGTTACTCCAATACTAGCAAAGTGGATTCAAGAATACCGGAAGTGGTTGCTGCACCCTTCATTCTCCTTTTCTTCAACTGCAGCCTTTAAAGAATCATCTTGACTCTTGAGGTTTGGAAAGTTTATGTTTCCTAGTGAATAATATCAATAACTAATGGAATTTTGAGTTTAGTATTGCAATTAAGTCTAGTTAGAGTATATTCGCATATCATAAAATTTGATGCAGTAATCTAGTACCTTGTTAATTAGATAAATACTTATTACCTTACATACCTAATCAGTCCTAAATAGCACATTCTTAAACATATACAAAACACATTGATAATCCTAAAAATGATCAGCATCAGCTGCAACTTTGAGTCTGTTGATAAGATTTTTGGCACATTCAACCATCTCTTGATACTTAGCTTTGACAACATCATTATGATCTTTCAAATTCTTAAAACTGGTTTGCATCTCTTCATACTTCACTTCAGCATCATTATTATAATCTTTGTAAATCTTAAAATCAGCTATCGCCTCTTCACACGTTGCTTCCAAATTAGCATTATTGTTGGTGGTTATTCGTCCCAAATCAGGGTGTAGATAATCAACTTCAGCAGAAACGATCAACTGTTTCAGCAGAAACAATCAACTGTTTCAGCAGAAACAAACAATGGTCAGCAGTAACAGATACCACCAGGTGGTTACCGGATATCACTTGGAATCGTGTGATCACTTTCCAAAGTAAACTATTCGACCCTAATGCCTGGGTATCACGAATATCTACTTGGGATAAGACCAAATGCAGTTAGAGAATTAGGCACAATTCTTTAACCCTTGCGCTTATAAGTGTTTAGTGTTTTCTGTGTGTTTTTCATGCATGTTCAGATCTCCTATTTATAGGAGGTTACTCTTGACCGTTCCAATGGAATTATGAGTATTAATCGCCCATTAATAGCCTCATAATTATCCCCATTATAGCCGTTAGTGGTTACATGACCAATTAAACGTGGTCATAATGATGCAGTTGTAAACTGTCATTTATCGTACTTATATCAGATACTTTTATAGTGCTTTCGTGGTTACACTGCCAGTGGAAACGCCATTGCTTCAGTGTAAACACAACTTCAGTGAGATACCACTTCGTGGAAACACCACCGATTCAAGAAACACGATCCTGCTGAAGTATCTGCCGCTGGAAACACTGATAATCAGTGTTAACCACAACAATACTTTCACCAAGCACTACCAATACATACCACTATTAGAGTCAGGGTGTTCATGGACCTTATGGGTGTACACTCTGTACCTCCTAACCCATTACAAGGTGTGAACCATCCCACAAGTGCACTAAATTTTCCAACAATCCTCCCCAAATTTAGTTCACTCCCTTTGCATGTAAAATAAACATCAAGCAAAACATGTGCATAAACGAAAATGTCCCGAGGATTGAATTTCCATCTTAGTAATTACACGTTCAAATATTCGAGAATCAGGGTGTTCTAAGAATTGAACCCTTCAACCCATTTGAATACATGAAGATAACTACACACAAGCTTTCAAACACTTAAAAGCTCCTGACACTATACAAGCCATGTGTCCATATCCAAATTCATAAATGTTGTAAAAGCTAAAAGTCCAAAAGCTTCCTGAGCGGCAAAACTTCAACATTTACATAGGTGGTTCCTCTTTATTCATGCTCTGCCAAGCACTTTTTCAAAGATAAGTTAACCATTAAGAAATGAAGACTTCATCCTCCTTTCAGCAGGTTCTGAGCACAACCTTGGGATGTAAAATAAACATGTGCTCCAGTCCACTGAATGTTCAACTTTCCACATTGAACTCAGCTCCTAAGTTTCCTCAGGAGGGAGTTGGGTATCCTAGCATTCAGTGACTAAGTTGGACTTAAACCCATCCTTTTAGCAGACTTTATAACCAAGTCTCTAGCCAGTCCCTTCGTCAAGTGATCAGCTAAGTTCTGTTGAGATCTAACAAACTCTATAGATACCACCCCATTCATGATAAGCTCACGAAATCATGCTATGCCGACACCTAAGTGTCTAGACTTACCATTGTACATCCGCTATAAGCCCTAGCCAATGTAGCTGCACTATCACACCGGATAGAAATGGATGCTATAGGTTTAGGCCACAATGGAATCTCAAGAAGCAAGTTTTTCAACCATTCACTTCTTTACCAGCAGTAAATGCTAAAGCCACAAATTCAGATTCCATTGTTGAACTGGTGATGCAATTTTGCTTCTTGGATGCCCAAGAAATTGCACCTCCACCAAGTAGGAATACCCGACCACTGGTAGACGAATTGTCTTCAGTGTTACTGATCCAACTTGCATCAGTGTAACCTTCCAACACGATGGGTAACCAAATATATGAGAGACTATAATCCATAGTTCTCTTCAAATACTTCAAGACCCTTTGAACGCTTGCCATGATGAGCACTAGGATTACTAGTATACCTGCTCAATTTTCCCACCGAAAGCCAATATCAGGCCTTGTACAAGTCATGGCATACATCAGGCAGCCAATTACCCTAGAATACTCAAGTTGAGATACAACCTTGCCATGATTAGGCATTAGCTTCTCACAAGTATCCATAGGTGTACTCACTGGAGTACAATCAAAGTAATTGAATTTCTCGACCTTCTTAATATAATGAGACGAGAGATAGAAATTCTAATACTTTCATGTTTAATCCTTATACCAAGGATAACATCAGCCTCCCCATGTCCTTCATGGAGAACCTTGATGACAAAAATTCCTTTGTCAGGTCAACCTGATTTTGGTCGGTGCCAAAGATCAACATGTCATCAACATATAGACAAATGATGACTCCTTTACCAGATTCATCAAATTTGCTATATACACATTTGTCAGCTTGGTTAAGAACATAACCACTAGACAAAACCACTTCATCAAATTTTTGATGCCATTGCTTAGGTGCCCGCTTAAGTCCATAAAGAGACTTAATCGGTTTACACACCTTGTTTTCATTTCCAGGCAAGATGAAGCCCTAAGGTTGGTTCATATAAACCTCCTCTTCCAATTCACCATTCAAGAAAGTTGTCTTCACATCCATCTGATGAATAATCAGATTGTGAATAGATGCCATAGCAATCGCCAGTCTTATGGTAATCGACGAGCCACAGGGCATAATTATCAAAATAGTCTATCCCTGACTTTTGTTTAAAGCCCTGAATAACTAATCTAGCCTTGAACTTTTCAATAGTTCCATCTACCTTCATTTTCCTTTTGAAAATCCATTTGCAACCCAGAGGTTTGCAACCTGGTGGTAGATCAACCAACACCCAAGTGTTGTTGCCCATGATGGAATCCATCTCATCATTGATTGCTTCTTTCCAGAAAGCAATGTCCTGGGACTTCATTGCTTCTTCAAATGTCTTGGGATCATCCTCAACAATGAAGCAATAGGAGTATTGGTCTGAGACCTCATCCCTTGTACCTTCAACTAAATATAGTTGAAACTTCAGTGTCCAAATGACTTTGGATTCCTGACCCTTTTGCTCTTCTTGAGCACAGGTTCAGGTTGTTGAACCACAACCTTATCAGGGACCACTGATGGTTCATCATCGTGGACTGTGATACACCGATGTCATGAGTTCCATTAGGAATCCTCTGACTTGGTCTAGGGACCGATGAGAATCTATTCTCATCAAAAGTTGCATCCCTTGATTCAATTATAGAGTTAATTGAAACATGTTCATTAGGTTCAATAATATAGAACCTAAAAGCCTTGGAATGCTCAGCATATCCAACAAAGATGCAGTCAATGCCTCTTTCACCCAAAGTCTTTTGCTTTGGATCAGGGAGTCTTACAACAGCCCTACAATCCCGACCGAGATAGTTCAGGTTGTGTTTCCTTTTAGTCCAGAGTTCATAAGGGTAACCTTGTTCCTTTTGTTGGGAACCCTATTTAATAAATAGCAAGTGGTTAACATAGCTTCACCCCAGAACCCTTGACTCAGTCCTGAATAGGATAACATGGAATTAACCATCTCCTTCAAAGACACCTATTTTTCCTTTCAGAAATGCCATTTTGCCGAGGAGTATAAGGGGCAGTCGTTTCATGGATTATTCCAACAGACTGAAAATACAGAGTATCCATGTACTCACCTCCCTATCAGTCCTTAATCTTTTGATCAAAGACCCAAGTTGTAATTCAACTTCAGTTTTAAACACTTTGAATTTATCTAATGCTTCATCCTTGGTATGTAACAAATAGACATAACAAAATCTAGAAGCATCATCAATAAATGTCACAAAGTACTTCTTATTTCCCAAAGAAGGAGTGGCATGCAAATCACACAGGTCACTGTGTACAAGCTCCAGGAGCTTAGTCTCACGACTAACACCCTGAAAGGGTTTTTTGGTAATCTTGGTCAAGATGCAAGTTTTACACTTTTCAGTGTCCATGTCAAAGGCTGGGATCAACCCATCCTTAGACATATCTTGCAACATTTTATAATGTACATGACCAAGTCTTGCATGCCAGAAGATAGAATTAGTCTGATCAAAAGTAGACACAAAAGCTGAAATAACATTGTCAGTGGTAACATACATACTATCAGTGGAAACATTAAGCCTGAACATTTGATTACATAAATAACCAAAACCAATAAAAACACCATGCTTAGAAAGCACAAATTTATCAGACTCAATAACTTGTTTATAACCATAATTATTCAAAATACTACTTGAAACCAAGTTCTTCCTGATATCAGGAACATGAATAACATCAAACAAAGTTACAATCTTTCCTGAACTAAACATAAGATCTACACAACCACGACCATGCACCAAGGCTGTTGACTCATTTCCCATGTGAAGAATAGAACCATCATTCAGTGACTCATAAGTCTTGAACCAGCTTCTATCTTTACACACATGAACTGTTGCTCCAGAGTCAACCCACCACGCAACATCATCATCCTGCACATAAAAGATTCAGATACATATGTAACATAATAAATCTGAAAAGACTTATTAAACATATTCGGACCTTTCAGTGAGTTGGCTGAACCACCACTCCCTGAACTTTTAGTGCCTGATCCATTGGCTTTACCACCAACATTAACACCCTTTGCATCCCTTTTAATGTGACCAGATTTGCCACATTTCCAACAAGTAGGTGTTGCCTTCTTGTTAGGATCCGCCCTTGTGTTATCATGATGTTTGCGCTTGCCTTTGTTGTCATTGTACCTGGTGGAGTTGTTATGCTCCACCATATTGACAACAGATGGTCCATTAGCATTGCTACTCTTTGGCTTGTCATTATCCTGCACCTTGAGAGATTCCTCAATGCGCAGATGATGACCAATCAACCAGAGTTAATTCTTCTTTCTTATGTTTCAAGATATGCTTGAAATCTTTCCAAGAAGGAGGAAGTTTATCAATAACACAAGAGACTGAAATAGCCTCATCCATGTGCATATTGTGTTGTGTAAACCTTCCAAGTATTCCAAGAAGTTCATTGTATTGTTCCATAACTGGTCTTGAATCAGTCATTTTGTAATTTGTGAAATTACTAACAAGGAACTTCTTACTTGATGCATCCTCAGCCATATATTTGGCATCCAAGGAATCCCACAGTTCTTTGGAAGATTCAAAGTTCGGATAAATATCAAACAGAGAATCAGACATACCATTCAGAATAAGACCTCTGCATATGTATTCATCATTCTCCCACTTGCTCCTCCTCCTGACTGCTCCACAAAGTAGCATCATCCCCCATCATCGTGAATTGGAGTAGTCAGCACATAGACCACACTCATGCTTGACAGCAAGAAGTGCATCTTCTTCCTGCACCTCCTAAAGTCCACCCCTTTAAACTTGTCCAGCTTTGCAAAGTTTGAAGCCATATGTTTCATAGCAGCAGTTGCCATTGATTATCACTAAATAGTTTACTTTGATTGTTGGTGGTTATTCGTCCCAAATCAGGGTGTAGATAATCAACTTCAGCAGAAACGATCAACTGTTTCAGCAGAAACAATCAACTGTTTCAGCAGAAACAAACAATGGTCAGATACAGATACCACCAGGTGGTTACCGGATATCACTTGGAATCGTGTGATCACTTTCCAAAGTAAACTATTCGACCCTAATTCCTGGGTATCACGAATATCTACTTGGGATAAGACCAAATGCAGTTAGAGAATTAGGCACAATTCTTTAACCCTTGCGCTTATAAGTGTTTAGTATTTTCTGTGTGTTTTTCATGCATGTTCAGATCTCCTATTTATAGGAGGTTACTCTTGACCGTTCCAATGGAATTATGAGTATTAATCGGCCCATTAATAGCCTCATAATTATCCCCATTATAGCCGTTAGTGGTTACATGACCAATTAAACGTGGTCATAATGATGCAGTTGTAACTGTCATTTATCAGTACTTATATCAGTACTTTCATAGTGCTTTCATTGGTTACACTTTGCTTGGAAACGCCACTGTTCAATGTAAACACAACTTCAGTGAGATACCACTTCGTGGAAACACGATCCTGCTGAAGCAAAGGAAACACTGATAATCGGTGTTAACCACAACAGTACTTTCACCAAGCACTACCTATACATACCACTATTAGAGTCAGGGTGTTCATGGACCTTATGGGTGTACACTCCGTACCTCCTAACCCATTACAAGGTGTGAACCATCCCACAAGTGCACTAAATTTTCCAACAATTATCATCTTGGATCCTCTTGAAACGCGCTTTCATATCTTCATACTCACATTCATACTCTGGAAGTTGTTCAATCATTCTCTTCCTCTTATCAATCAGCTCTTGTTTCTCTCTAAAATTTCCTTCTTTTGGGAAAGTCTTTCCCGGCTCACAAGCAATTACCATTCTCTTGAAACGGTCTATCATGTCTTTAAATAAAGAATCGTGCAAATTAGTACAATTCAGAGTGCATGTACCATCTTGACACAAACAACATGCCATTTTAAGTAAATGATTGTGATGGTTGATAATCTAATTGATCTAAATGTCAATTTACTAAAATATCACAGTAGAAGTGAAAGGTAAATTTCACAAATGAAAAGGTGTTTTTAGTTTTTGTGTAGACAGTTGTATTATTTATTGACAATTTGAATTGGTGTATAGTGTGAATAATCCAAACTAACTGTAATAATTGGTGTTTTGCAAATGGGTTTTTGTGGTCACAAAGAGTTATCAGTGGCCTCTTGCATTTTCTTTTTGACTTTTTTGTGAACTCTAGGTCTTACCATTTGCCTATTTTGTTTTTACTTTTCACCGTTTTTGGTAAGGATGTCAGTTGCTTTTTGGGAAATGGTTTTTGTATTTTTAAATCAAATTAATAATCTTCAACTATCAACATCCACACATTCCTCGAGCATTACCAATCGTTGAGGTAAAAAGCTTTTGCAAAACCAACTACTCCACTGCAAAAAGCATTTGCATATTTAATGTTGGGTGAAAAATGAAATTTTATAAATACAAAATCTTCAAACACTTGAAGTCTTTACTAGTGTTTTTGTAAAAAGTCTTCTTCAAAGTTATTGCCACAATGGAACTAGTCATTTGAATATCTTGTTAGAATAGTAAAAAAGTCTTTCACCAAGTTGCCATTGCGGATGCTTACACTTTCATCGAAGAATCCAAATAAAAAAAATCGTTGTCCTTTTCTTCTTTTTTATAAACAAATCCAGGTTTCTTGTACTCCCCCGTGTGTACTTTGTTACCTTATTCATTCATATATTTATAGAGTACATGAATATAAATAAATGTGCAGATTTATATTTTATATTCTATTATTAAATATTTATTTAATTAAAAGTTATTGAAATTGTTATTAGGGTTTATGTTTTATAGGACATGGCGGAAACCAAAGAAGTCATATTTAAAGTGCACCACAACGGGAACTTTGAATTTCAGCCACTCCGCTATGTAGGCGGTCTCCTTGCTGATGTATGGTGTTTTAGCTCCACAAGGGTTGCATTTACTAGGGTGCTTGACCATGTTTTGAATGATATTGGAGGGGAAAAATGGGCTTTATTTTATGTTGCACCTAATAATGCACTAGAAGATGGTTTAACATTGTTGCACACAAACAATGACGTTCGACGAATGTATGACCTTGCTGATGAGAATGGATCCATGGACGTCTACATTGTGCACGAGCTACAGCCTTTGTCACAATTTTATTTCAAAAACATGGTATGGCAGGAAGAAGACGCTGGCATGCGGTGCGGTAGTGCAACACCTTTCAAAAGAAGGAAGTTAACAAAGCGTGTTTCTATCACAAAAACTGAAAGAGGGTTCGAGATCATAGAAAAAAAGGGCTAGTGCACAAGGAATGGATCCACCTGTTATGAATGTTTGTTCTTGTAAAATTAAATTTTAAGTTTATGCTGCCAACCATGCGATAGTGCTTCTATGCCAAACTTAGTGCTGTTAGGTTTATGTTGTTAAGTGTATCCTTTATGATCATATGGTTAACAATTATGGTTGCCCGATCGTACAACTAGTATTGCCCAATGATGCCATTTAGTTGCCCAGATTGCAAATTGGAAGGTGGAAATTGGCCAATAACTTTAACTTGATTGTCGGAATTTTGATGTATGTAGATACTAGATGACGATAACGGTTGCGTTTGCTCATTAGAATAGCACAATTGGGGATAAATACGCCCAAAACGACTAACAACTGCTACAACAGTTAAAACAGTTGTTTTGAAAGTACAAATTAATTTTGATTAAATTGGGGATAAAAAACCACAACATGGTTGCGTTTTTGGGAAAACCAAAGGAGGCTACATGGTTTGTCAAACGTGCTTAAGCAACATTTTCAAAACCAACAACAGATGTACAGACATAGCAAACTTTTAGTACAAAAAAGGATGATAATAAACCGATAAATTCAAACGGTTTGTAATTACGGATAAGTCTTATCCAAATACCAAAAAGGAGAGAAAATCTGCAAGTAAATATTCACGTTCCTTCCCTAGAAATTTTATGACAAATCCAGCAGGTAAAATAGATGCCCAGAAGCCTAGGCACATGCCTACCCACAAAAAAATAAATGGAAATTATTATACAGCGTGCAAGAACAGTAAAATGCTCGCTTTAAATAAAGGGAAAGCACATAAAAAAAACAACCATTCCTCCACCAACAAAAAACAACAAAGACAAGTTGAAAATGTTAACCCGTTGCCCAAGCACCGTCGGTTCAAAAAAGCCCATACATAGCCTAAACCTTTACCCCCCAAAACAAAAACATAAGCGAAAGCGTTGCTGCCACAACTGAAACATGTTCTTAAATGACTACTAAAAATAATTTGTCGTCCTCTGTTGATTGCAACGGCCCCGAAGCAAGTGTACGTCTACTAATCCTGGCATATCGGGTTGGATAGACTGGGTTATAGGTAAAAAAGACTAGCTTTCAGCCACTGGAATTAATTTTAGAGCAAACCACATAAATAATTAAGTAAACGAAATCACATTCTATCGTGTAGGGGATGATTGGTGTATTTTGTGACAGTTTTCTCTCCTCACTCCAATTCAAACCTATCACGTCAGCGTGTGGATGTATTTTTTCTGAATCATATGTGGTTCTACCATTGCTCTAAAATAAAGTCTGCACGGATTGGAAAAGCAACCCCAGTAAAAGCTCTTCCAGTACCGCGCATAGGGGCGCATAGGGCCGGATTTACGGGAAACCCGTTGAGAAACCTATCGAACTTCTGCAGGGAATCCCATATCTAACGACGGGAAATCCTTCAAGAAAATGATAGCAAACAAGAAGGAATCCACAATCTTGAATTTTTCACTGCTAATGTAGTTTTTCACTGCTAGTATGATTGTGTCGGTTTAATATGTAACATTCTTGAATTTCTTTGGTAGGATGTTTTGTATTAGATAAGTATGCTAAGTATAATTATCTTGTATATTGTAAAGGACTTCTTAGCTTATAAAAGGAGGTCCAGGCTAGAGTTTGATATAACTTTTTGGCATATTTAGAGTCGATACGCTTCAAGGTTGTAATCGCTAATACTATTCACAGTATTCGTGTATTAATATTATATCCAGGTGTTTTATAGATCATAAGTTATTGTAAAAACGTCAACATCTTCACTTTGACGTTCAGGTTATTAGATGTGTAGAGTGAGTTGATTATTTTGAGGTTTATGCGACTTTTCTAAGTGTCAAAAAATGGTGTCGTGTCTAGATAGTAGATGACGATAACGGTTGCGTTTGCTGATTAGAATACCACATTTGGGGATAAATACGTCCAAAAATACTAACAACTGCTACAAGATTAATTTGGATTCAATTGGGGATAAAAAAACAATTATAGTTACAACTGCTAGGCCAAAACATAGTTTAGACCCACACACATCATAATTCGCAACACCTAACAATCTGTTGCAATCAATTTCGAAATAAACATCAATGGTGCCCAACTCTTCTGCTGCAACTCACAACATGGTTGCGTTTTTGGAAAAAACAAAGGAGGCTACATGGTTTGAACAAATTCTCAATTATATGCATATTTTAATACGCAACCACTGCTATAGTTTCACAAACCACTGCTAGCGTCGTTCAAACCACCGCTAGTGTCGACGCAAATATCAAATTTGTTTCTGTTTTCCAAATGACTAGTTGAAGTTCAAATTTTAAAAGTGAAATTTAAAGCGCGGATATCAATTATATGCATAAGTTAATACCCAACTACTACTACAGTTTAACAAACCACTGCTAGTGTCACTCAAACCACCGCTAGTGTCGACGCAAATATCAACTTTGTTTCTATTTCCAAATGACTAGTTGAAGTTAAAATTTTAAAAGTGAAATGTAAAGCGCGGATATGAATGATTTACTTCAGTTTGACAAACGTGCTTAAGCAACATTTTCAAAACCAACAACAGATGTACAGACATAACAAACTTTCATTACAAAAAAGGATAATAAACAGATAAATTCAAACGGTCTGTAATTACGGATAAGTCTTATCAAAATACCAAAAAAGGAGAGAAAATCTGCAAGTAAATATTCACGTTCCTTCCCTAGAAATTTTATGACAAATCCAGCACGTATGAGTTTTTTAGTTGACCATAGTATTTTTAAAATTTATTTAACAAAACATAGTATTTTGAAATTTATTTAATCAAACATAGTACTTTGTACAAAGCATGTGTTCCTAATAAACGCCAAGTAAAAAAATTAATTGAACAAAGAGGAAGAGGTTTAATAAGTTTTACGTCCCTATATGGCTACAATCTTTCTTAGCTTGGTTACCCCAATCTTGACACATCAAACTTGACCCTGACGGGCCGCCACCAACACACCACCTCCGCCGCAACTACCGCCGCCAAACACATGTTGAGAAAAACTTGTTTTTTTTAGTAATTAACTTCAGTTTGCCATGAAGGTGTAGCAGCTGAAAGTGGTATAACACCAATACCAACATTAACTCCAATTCCAAAGATACCCATTTCAGTATAGTTCATTCGTGGAAAAGGATTGAGTGTCTAGTTGACGATAAGTGTTTCTCAAATTCTCATTGGTACTTCGCTACTTTTCTAGGCCAAAGTCTTTATTTCATGATAAAATGTTTTATAAGTATGGGAATTGGGCGAAATTTGATTGTTAGTTTTTATGTGAAATCAGAAAAGTTTAGACTTGTACGATTCCCATCCCTATTTGTTAAACATCCTAGTGCGAGTTTAGTCGTTGTTAAAGGATGCATTCACTTGTGTGTTGCATATGAGAAATTTACGGATACGCACAAACCTTTTTTAGTGGACTCAAAGGGTGAATTGTGGAGGATGGATGACGGTGATTGTTGGATAAAGGTTGTGGTTTTCTAGCTTCCATGCACAACATAGTCCGCCGAGGTTTAACAACTTTTATGTATCAACTATCAAGGAACGGAAACTCACTTGTGATTTTGGATGATAACAACGATCTTTACAAAATGGATATGGAAGACTTGGCAACAAACTTTTACATTAACTTTAATATTTGGCATCCTGACAATAAACATTCAATATACAATGAGACTCTTGTGTCACCGAATCCCTAAGCAAGGCAAAATTAGATGAATATTGACTTTTTAACTTGTTTAGTATAGCTTAGGTAATGAATATTTTTGTTTTTAGTTTAGGTTTCGTAGTTTTTTATAAAAGAAAGTAGCTTTTATGGTACTGGCAAGAAGAAATAAAATGAAGATATGTTTGAAGATCTACTGGTACTTGCACGAGATCATACATTCATTGGTTTCTTTTCTTTTTCTTGTGAGAGCTTTTATGGGGTTTATCTTGGAAAGTTAGAAACTACTATGTTTTCTTAAATAAATTTTAAAGTACTATGTTTTGTTAAATAAATTTTAAAAATATTATAGTTAACTAAAAAACTCCGCCCAGGAGCCTAGGCACGTGCGTACCCACAAAATAGTAAATGGAAAATAATGATACCGCGTGCAAGAACAGTAAAATCCTTGCTATAAAGACGCGAGGTAAATAAATTTACATACAAAAAAACAACCATTCATCCACCAACAAAAAACCCCAAAGAGAAGTACAAGATGTTAACAACCCGTTGCCCATACAAAAAAACAACCATTCATCCACCAACAAAAAACCCCAAAGAGAAGTACAAGATGTTAACAACCCGTTGCCCACGCACCGTCGGTTCCAAAAAGCCCATACATAGCCTAAACCTTTACCCCAAAAAACAAAAACATAATCGCAAAACAGTTGATGCGACCACTGAAACATGTTCTTAAATGACTACTAAAAAGAATTTGTCGTTTCTAAAACGGCAAAAATGACCAATCTCCGCGACCATTCATAACATTCCTTCAACCAAAACCCGTGTCCTTTGAGGTTTGTGGAAGCCTGGCCTGACCATATGGCGTACCAAAGGTTGGCGTTTAAACCGATTAGACTCTGATTAGCCATTTGGGATGTTCAAAGTTCAGGCTGTTCTTTCTTAACCTCACTCTTCCCGAGCGGATGAAGGATGTATATCATGGGTATTTTGTCGAAGGAGTGGTAGAATGTGCAAAGAGAAGCAAACAACACGGCTGAAAATTATGGTCTCAGTCCTCTGTTGGTTGCAGCCCAGCCGCCGCAGCAAGTGTACGTCTACTAATCCTGGCATATCGGGTTGAATAGACTGGGTTAAAGGTAAAAATGACGAGCTTGCGGCCACTGGGATTAATTTAAGAGCAAACCAGATAAATATTTCGTAAAAAAAATCCCATGCTATCGTGTAGGGGATGATTGGTGTATTTTGTGACAGTTCTCTCTCCTCACTCCAATTCAAACCTATCACATCAGCGTATGGATGTATTTTTCTGAATTATCTGTGGTTCTACCATTGCTCTAAAATAAAAGTTGCGCAGATTGGAAAAGCAACCCACTAAAAGCTCTTCCAGTACTGCGCATAGGGGCGGATTTACACGGGAAACCCGTTGAGAAGCGTATCGAACTTCTGCGGGGAATCCCATATGAAAATATGGCCGCCCCAGGTGAACCAGACGACGGGAAATCCTTCAAGAAAAATGGTAGCAAACAAGAAGGAATCCACATTCACAATTAAGTCGCGTACCACTGCTAATGTAGTTTTTCACTGCTAGTATGATTGTGTCGGTTTAATATGTAACATTCTTGAATTTCTTTGGTAGGATGTTTTGTATTAGATAAGTATGCTAAGTATAATTATCTTGTATATTGTAAAGGACTCCTTAGCTTATTAAAGGAGGTCCAGGCTAGAGTTTGATATAACTTTAGACTCGATACACTTGAAGGTTGTAATCGCTAATACTATTCACAGTATTCGTGTATTAATATTATTTCCAGGTGTTTTATAGACCGTAAGTTATTGTAAAAACGTCAACATCTTCACTTTGTCGTAAGCACATAACGCTTACGCCTAAAAAAACTAACAACTGCTACAAGAGAAACAATTGTTTTGAAAGTACAGATTAATTTGGATTCAATTGGGGATAAAAAAAATAGAGTTACAACTGCTAGGGCAAAACATAGTTTAGACCAACACACATCATAATTAGCAACACCTAACAATCAATTTGCAATCATTTAAATTAACATCAATGGTGCCCAACTCTTCTCACGCAACTCACAACATGGTTGCGTTTTGGAAAACCAAAGTAGGCTACATGGATTGAACAAATTCTCAATTATATGCATATGTTAATACGCAACCATGCTACTCTGAGTTCAACAAACCACTGCTAGGTTCGCTCAAACCACCGCTAGTGTCCACGCAAATATCAACTTTGTTTATGTTTTTCCAAAAAAGTCCCTGAAGTACAATATGGTTTTTTGCGAATTAAAAGGTTGACTAGTTGAAGTTCAAATTTTAAAAGTGAAATTTAAAGCGCCGATATGAATGATTTACTTCAGTTTGTCAAACGTGCATAAGAAACATTTCCAAAACCAACAACAGCTGTGGAAGCTACATATTTCCAAAAAAAAAGTATATATAGCATCGCAAAGTTTCAGTACAAAAAAATATTTTTACGTAATCCTAAATATTTTACAAAAAAACTAACAAACTAAAAGCACAACAAATAACTCGCACATATGACCCGTACATCAAAAGAAAAAACAAGGGAAAATAAACCAAAAGTCACCCTTCTCAATATGATCGAGGTTAAATGATGAAGTTTATTGTCGATGAAGATTCAATATTGAATCTTAATCAAAGAAACATATTCAAGAAAATGCTACTTGAGTACGAGATGGAGGTTAAACAAAGAAGTTTTATTGTCAATGCAAATGTGGTGACATTGGTTTAAAGGCTTATATTAATGCATTTGTTTCATATAAAAACTTACAAGATTCTATCAAAACCTCACAAATTTTAAAAGTACTATATTTGGTTAAATAAATTTTAAAAGTACTATGGTCAAACAAAAACTCTAAATTCAAACGGTTTGTAATTACGGATAAGGCTTATCCAAAAACCAAAAAAAAGGTGAACAAATCTGCAAGTAAAATATTCACGTTCCTTCCCTAGAAATTTTGGGACAAATCCAGCAGGAAAAATAGAACGGTAGGAGCCTAGGAACGTGCCTACCCACAAAACAGTAAATGGAAATTATTATACCGCGTGCAAGAACAGTAAAATGCTCGCTTTAAATAAAGGGAAAGCACATAAAAAAAACAATCATTCCTCCACCAACAAAAAACAACAAAGTCAAGTTGAAAATGTTCCGTTGCCCAAGCACCGTCGGTTCAAAAAAGCCCATACATAGCCTAAACCTTTACCCCCCAAAAAAATCATAAGCGCAAATCAGTTGCTGCCACAACTGAAACATGTTCTTAAATGACTACTAAAAACTATTAGTCGTTTCGAAAATGACGAAAATGACGACTAATAACACATCCCCGCGACCATTCACAACATTCCTTCACCAAAACCCGTGTCCTTTGAAGTTTGTGGAAGCATGGCCATACCATATGGCGTATCAAAGGTGGGAGTTTAAACCGATTAGACTCTCATTAGCCATTTGGGATGTTCAAATTTCAGCCACTTACTTCTTAACCTCGTTCTACCCGAGCGGAAGAAGGAAGTAAACCATGGGTATTGGGTCGAAGGAGTGATAGAATATGCAAAGAGAGGCTTAAAATTATGGTCTGCAGTCCTCTGTTGTTTGGTGCCCGTTTCCCGAAGCAAGTGTACGTCTACCAATCTTGGCAGATCGGGTTGGATAGACTGAGGTCAAGGTAAAATGACGAGCTTGCAGGCGCGGGGATAAAATATAGAGCAAATCACTGCTAATGTAGTTTTTCACTGCTAGTATGATTGTGTCGGTTTAATATGTAACATTCTTGAATTTCTTTGGTAGGATGTTTTGTATTAGATAAGTATGCTAAGTATAATTATCCTATATATTGTAAAGGACTCCTTAACTATAAAAGGAGGTCCAGGCTAGACTCGATATACTCCAAGGTTCTACTCGCTAATACTATTCAGTGTATTCGTGTATTAATAATATTTGTTGGTCTTTTATAGACCATAACTTATTAGTGTGAATTTAATTTGTTAACATTAATATTTGTTTTCAAACAAACTATTCAAGTGAACACTGATGAAATGGAAATGTCGATGTATTGTAACTAGTTAGATTAAAAAAATGTTACATTATTTTTGTTAGGTCACGGAGTTTAAAAATACCACAAAATTGTTATAAAGAGCAACACAATTGGTTGCTCCTAATTGGTTGATTATATGTGTAGACTGTAGAGTGAGTTTATCATCAGTTTGACGTAAACACATAACGCTTCATGTTATTAGATATGTAGAGTGAGTTGATTATTTTGAGGTTTATGCGACTTTTATGCTTGATTACTTAAATTAAAAATATGTAATTATAAAATGAATTGGTTGCCAAATTATAACTGCTAGTTAATTTTTACTACTGCTAATTATACTGACTACTGCTAGTAAACTGAATAGGTTGTATACTTACAACTGCTAGTTATTATAACAACTGCTAGTGATAGAAGTTGCCGTTAGTTGCCAAATTGATATTTGGAAACAACTGCTAGTTGGCGAGATGAAATAAAAACGGATAATGGCAACAGAGGAAATACTAAATACGTTGACATACAACGTTTCATACAGAAGACAACCTACAACATATTACGATTACTACATAGACCCATTGATAAACAGACACACCAAACTTTGTGTACACAAATGTAATTGACGCAGGGTATTCAAACCATACATAAAACTACAACCACTAGAACAATTTTACAACGGCTGTGACGGAAGATCGGGGGAGTTTCAACAGCTTCCTAGCGAACTCCCAATTCGTCTTGATATTATCATAACCATCGTCCATCAAATCGCTGGCCCTGATATACATTTTCTTTAACGACGTGGAACAAGCAACTGAGCAAGTATAAACTTTATTATGTGTAATTCATTATGTGATCTAGGAAAGGATCGAAAAATCACTGTCTGAATCTGCCCATGACTGAATGTGGTTGTTTCTAAATCAAATGAAGGTTGTTCCAAAGGTAAAACACTAAGCGTGTGTGCAGCCTGGAAAATGAAATAGTATTGAGATAGAAAAACATGGCAGTTTACGGATGTTTATTTGATACGTATGAAATAGTGTAATAAAGTATTACACTTACTCTGGTTTCCAACTTTTTCAAGTTTGGAGATCCGCGAATCATTTGGACGCTGAGTGACATGATGACAGTCTCGCCAAAATCAATTCCTTTTAGATTCAGATTAACGAGGGATACAAACGGCAAAGGGACATTCATCCTGGAATTACCATCACGCATCAACTACAACAGGTCGACTTTTGGGTTAATTTCAAAGATTAAATGTCGTTACAGTTACACATATATTTAACATTGTAAAATTAGAAGTGTAAATCTCAAAACGGTCTTACCGTGCAATAGTCAAAATCCAATGTAAGGGTCTCAAGAGTTGGAAGTCTTGTCAGGTGAAAGATATTGGATGCTATGATTGTCGTGACAGCATTCGAAATACCGAATGACAAATGTAACTTCTTTAAATTCCTAAGACTTGCAAGATTCCATAGTTTCATCCCGTTTGTACTCTCAACATCCAATATTAGAGACTCAAGTAAGGGACAACCAGCAATTAAATCCCAAACTGTACCGGTAAGAAATTTGACTAAACACAATTCTAAGCTCAATAAATTTGGAAAACTAGTGAAAAACACCAAACTAGGAAAATCACAACAATGAATTTCAAGATGTTTCAATTCAATACGCCCGTAAAGTTGGGCTGGCAATGTAACTGGTTGTCCATACCAGTTTCTAACTGTCAGCTCCTCAATTCCTTTCAGTGCTAAAAACATAAGCCAATCACGAATCTCTTCATAATTCAAGTCTTCCATTCCAGACAACGGTTTAGGATCTACAGAGAAGACAAACTTTTTTATGGGACCCGTAAGCTGATTTAAAAGTCTAGTAACATGCCTCCCATTAAACTTATATGTTAAATAATAAAAGAAATCCTCATCAATTATGACTTCGGTGAGCAAGGTCCACTTAAACCTCCAATTTGTATATAAAATAGAGGTGCTCACCGCTTCTCTTATTGGCAACCGATTCAAAATGTTACCGATCACTGTATCTGGCATGTTGCTAATATAATCTCTCATAATGCTGATAACATTAGCTCGAAACGACATGGTTTTCAAGGAAATATTTTTGGTTTTTTAAGGCTTTGGATGAGGGTTGTTGATTTGCAATTGATGGTCAGAACGAGGGTGTGTTATGATCATTATATGTGGTGGTTGGGTTGGTTCATTGATTCGCGCGCCCAAGATACAAGCTTTTCAAATTTGGTACGTAAAATATGGCCAAAACCCATTTTACTGCCTCCAACTTGGCTAACTGAAATTCCTGCTACCCTGAACTTTTAAGGGCGCCGGACGGTACCCTGATCCCAATCAAGATGAAGAGATGGCTCTTGGTATAGAAGTAGTAAAAAAGCACTACAGGATCTTGCAACATACAAGAGAACCTACTAATCAAGATGAAGAGATGGCTCTTATTACGTTTGTTGTGTGATACATGTTTGGCTTATTCAATATTTCAGTTTAATGAGTCTGCAAACTAAGTTCAAAGTTAGGTATGTATTTTGATGATACAACAAATGAAATAACTACGTAAAAATTGAAAACATTGAATCATGAAAGCAACGCCAAACATTGAAAATGAATTGGTTGTATACTTACAACTGATAGTTATTTATAGTACCACTACAGTTAATTTCACTACCGCTAGTAAAACTGAAGTGGTTGTAGACTTACAACTGCTAGTCATTTTTACTACCGCTATAGTTATTTTTACTAACGCTAGTAAAACTGAATTGGTTGTATACTTACAACTGCCAGTATACACGTTACTACTGCTAGCTATTTTAACCACTGCTTGTGATAGAACACATCAACGAAATGATGGCACCGTCGTTAATAATGTTGTGTATGGCCGTGTTTGTGCTGCCCGTGTGTAGGTGCTGCTGATACCATTCTGATGCTTAATAGAGACATATTGGTTTAGTGCTGCTAGTATTAAACTTACAACTGCTAATTAAATTGTACTAGTGTTGAATGGTAAATCTGTTAAGTTCAAGTGTGCATAGTCACTAGTTTAGTTGATTGTAGAGTACGAATTATAACAACTATAAGGACTCCTTGGTTTATAAAAGTAGTCAATAAGGAAAACAAGTTGCCTACGTAGAACAGTTAGTTGCCACATTGTTTATTGGAAACAACTGCTAGTTCCCCAGATTAAACAAAGATGTATAATGGGATTAAAGAACATAGAAAATAGTAAATACGTTGACATACAACGTTTCATACAGACAACCTACTACATATTACGATTACTCCAAAATTATGACTTTAATGGTTACATAATATATAACCACTTGATTTATAAAATTCAGCAAGTACGCAGAAAAAGCTAACCATCCATGCTTCCTTCACATACAGACATCGTACTAAAACCTCAAAGCATGAGCCCTAACTTCTGCCGAACAAACCTGTTGAACATGAATATAATGGTGTAAGTTAAAAATAAAACATTAATAGAATGGTAAGTTACAAATAAAACATACTATAAACAGCATGGTCTGGCTGATTTAACAAAAGAAGAGATTCTTTGTATGGGGCGATGTAGAAAGATCCCGCATCTTCTAACATTCCCATGCAGAGAAATAATTCAAGTTCTTTGTTGTACACAAATACCGACTGACCCAAATGATTGGCGCTGTACGCTTCCACTATTGGAGCTTGATCCTTTGTAAACCCAAGCAAACGAACCGAATATAGGGTAGGGATGGCGAATAGGCTTCTAAATGATGTTATGGAAGAACCATTGACGTCCAAAAACCATCCGCTAAAAAATGGAATATCTTCACCAATGATCGTCCCAGAAATCACTAGACAGGTTCCAAGATCGAAAACATTGAATGGAACTGGGAGTTCATTTTTTAAAAACTGTGGTAGGTCTATAACTTTAAATTGGTTGGTTACCAAATCAAAAGAAATCAACATATAAATCTTGTAGGTAACATCGTCATCATTAGTTAACTTTTCACTCCCAGTCCAATAGATAAAACGACCCACAACTGCCTGAGTTTTACGTTTCAATTTGATTGTTTCACGAGGGGGGTGGAAATTTTCAAGGCGTGTCCACCGTAAAGAGTTCAAAGAAAAGACAGACACATACCAGAAACCACTTTCGAAAACAGGATAGGAGACCTTCACGATCGTCGGGTCGAGAGTGTCCGGACGGACGGGAAAACCAAAACAAATCTTTTGACGTTCGATTTGATTCGTGTAAATCGGGACAAACACTGCAAGTGATTTTTTGATTGTCGGGTTCCAAATAACAGTCATTAGATTAGAACCATAGACAAAACACCAAAGACCATAAGAATTGCCAACTGTAATCATAGATGAAAGCATTAAATCTTTATTAAGTGGCGTAGCGATTAGCTGTTCATCTAAAGCTAACACAAAACCTTGGTCATCCATATCGAATGTTAGCGTAAATAAACACTGATCATTACGACGAACACCGTAATTAAAGATGAAGCTTCCACAATCTATACTAGCCTTCCATAACTTGCAAACACTACGTTGCTGGAGTATAGACTTAGGAGGTAGCCTACGGATGATATCTAGTTGAACATCCAGTGGGATATTGTCAGACATATTTTCTAAACAAAAGCAGAAAGATTGGGATAAAGATATGAAGTCAATAGACCAAAAGAAGAAAGAAAGATTTTGTTAAACAAGTTGTATTGAATAAAGAAGAAAGTGATTGGGAGCATAAGACATTAAAGGACATGTACCGTAAATCTGTGTTTTGTATGGGCGTTTGTTTTTTTTTATTTTTTTTTAATTTTAAATATGAAATGACAAAACTATCCTCGTGTATAAATGCAAGTTGCCAAAAAAACATAAAGATGCCCAAAATCAAATACAAGTTGCCCAAGAACCAATACGTTACAATACATGACATATACCTTCAAAATACGTACTTGTGTCATAAGTTGTCGGACACATGGCAGCCCCTGGTTGGGTCCAAGAAAAGCGGTGGGCAATCTGTCTATTTTCGAATTTTAAAAGGGCGTGGTCTAGAAAGTGATATGCATCAGGGCGCGCGGTCTATTTGACCAATTTTTCCTTTAAAAAATGTTTAAAACTCATTTTTGCCCTTAAAATAATTCTGGACAACATGTATTTTTCTGAAAATATAGTTTTCGTCGTTAAACTTAAAAATAGCATAACTTCTTCGTTATAAATCCGTTTTAACCCGTTCAAGCGACCACGGTTTCGTTTTAAACTATAGTTTCTGAATATCTAGCCCAAAATAATCCATGACCTGTCAAAATTTCCAGATTTTGTAAAAACGATCAGACCTCAATCTTAAGTTGTCGAAAATGATTTTTCTAGCGTAATACTTGTTTCAATCACTTCAAATCAACACCAAATCTATTCTAAACCTACCATACACCTTCTTAGGGTGTCATGGGTTCCTAAACATCATCAACAATGATATGTTCATAGGAATATTATTAGGATAATTAAAACTCATATTAAGAAATAAAAACATGTAAAAGTGGTATAAATACATATGATACTTGCATGTTTTTCTTACTAGATCATAAAAATACATCAAGTAAGAGTATGAAAGATTAGAAAAATTATTTAGAACACTTACTTGAGTGATTGAAGAATTTTTGGAACTAGAAACTTAATTAATCTTTAGGTTTTTATTTCAAAACCTTGAATTAGATTACTAATATCACTTGTAAAATACTTGATCTTGCAAAATTATGAGTTCTTGCTTGGCCGGCCACAACCAAAGGAAAAGAGAGAGTTTCTTTTTGTTTTCACCTTCCAAAGTGTGTTTGTATGTGTTTCATTTTTGTACAACTCTTGTATAATGTAAAATATCTAGACATAATGTGTATGTGTCATTTATTTGGTCAAGATTTTATAAAATGAATGACTAGGGGAGGAGTGTGGTCGGCAAGGGTATTAGGGGGGGGGGGTGAGGTGTATTTTGGATGAATAAATGTATAAAATGTTATGTATATTGAGTATTTGGTACATATAAATAATTATTAAGTGTAACGTTAGCTAGAAATCGATTTTAACGGAACAAAATAAAATATATCGAAGTCATAAAAATTATAAAAATACATTTCTCGCAAGTATTGGGTGAATAAATATTTATCGAGTTGAATTTACGAAAACCGTCGTAAATATATATATATATATATATATATATATATATATATATATATATATATATATATATATATATATATATATATATATATATATATATATATATATATATATATATATATATATAACAATAAATAAATATACGTTAAGGGAATATGCAAACCCATGCATGAGTTAACATGAAAGTGATGTTACTGATGATATGTAGACTAACTCTAGTGTATATGAAATGTTCTCAATGATGTTCCATGAATACGCAGCTTAACCCTCAAGGTTACGCGTATTTGATACTCGTAAACCTAGTTTACGAAAAATGATGAATAGTGAATCATGAATAGTGATTTTTCTCCAGGAATGAATAGTGTTTCGTGAATAGTAAAATTTTGAAATACACTCTCAAAATATCAAATCCACTTCAAAAATGATGAATAGTAAATTCCCGAGATGAATAGTAAATTTGAGAAATGACCTGAAATTACGAGTTGTCACATTCGCCCACCCAAAAAGGAATTCAGTCCCTGAATTTAGTCCATGTTGGTCTCTACGGTGTTATCGGTGAAAAGGTGAGGATATTTGAGTCATGAAATGTGTTATGTAAATTGGCGAGTTCTGACAGAAGATCAAGTTTGTATGCTAAGGGATATACTCTATCCGGAATCTTAAATAACCAAATGTACCTCGAGTTTAACTTCTTACGTTTTCTGAATCGTACCACGCCTTTCCAAGGCGAGACTTTCAACATAACTCTGTTGCCAACTTGAAATCCTAATGGTTTGTGACTTATGGAACACATTTCCAATATTTTGCATCGCATATCGACGTACCTTTTCTATCTATGTGTTGTTGCTTGTAACTGATTCTTGATCTATATGATTTCTTTGTTGTTTCATGAATAAGTTATAGACTAGTGAGTTGGACTTTCCTGATTTTGGCTTGTCAATAGGTGATTGACACCTCAACCATAGAGTGCCTCAATTGGTGCATTCAATATGTTCATGTGATAACTATTGTTGTAAGGGAACTTGTTCGATGAAAAATGATTTGCCTAATCATTTCCAGAAAATCACACATGCTTTGAGTATATCTTCTGATGTTTGTATCGTTCTCTAGTTCTGACCATTGAGTTGAGGATACTAGGCGGTACTCATGTCTTAGTAGGTTCCATGGGAACCTTGAAATGATTGTTAGAAGTGTGACGTGAATCGGCTATCTTATATCAGGTATAATTGAAATTGATACCATGTGTCTCATGACAAATTTCCAAAATGTCAAGTTTGTCGAAAAGGGCATTATTGTAAAGAATATATTATGGGTAACAGTTGTGTTTCCTCGCGTTTCTAGTTCTAGCGAATGTCATGACTTAAGTCTTCCTTGCCTAAGGTGATTAGTCTCCACTACTAAGATGTTTATTGTTGGATGGTGTCTCTCTTAATTTCTCTTATCGAAATATTTCCACGCTCTATGTTATCAAGTCACAAAACCCTAAATATTTAAGTGATGTGGTGTGGTGGTTGATTTTCAAGATTTGTTCCGATATTGTGTGCTTCTAAAATAGTTCATCACTGAGATTGTTATCATGCTAGCAAAAACATAGATATCAGCTCATACTATGTCGAAGAATGTTTGTTCTGATTTCACTTGTAGATGGAGAGTCATTGATTGTCCGATATGTTCAGACCTGTTGTATCTCTTGATATGGAAGTGAGGTTATCTGGAATTTATAGAGAACACAATGCCTTAGGGGAAGTTTATATCGATAACCTTAATTTAACTCAATTTTCCTTTGAGGGAAACTTATTGTAGGGAAGTTCACATATTGTTGAGGCCATGTTTAATGGAATGTTCTGCAGTCTTGGTTAGAAGACTTGGTTTATCTCTATAGTGTTACTTAGTGGGTACTCGCTTTGTACTAAATCTTGTAACTCGGTCTAGCTGGCACTTTTGAAATGATAGAATTTGGCTTCTAATCCAAAGATAGTGGTTCGGATTGTCTCGTGATGTCTTAAGCTTTATGTTGAGTTTTGAATCATCTTACTACATACTTCTAGTCCTTGTTGGTAGTCCTGAAATGCTTTCATTGTGTTCCTGTATCGAGGAATCCTCCTCATATATGGTATAAAAAGTCTTTCCTAAAAAGGTCACTGGTAAAATTTCAACTTATCGGCTGAGTGAGTGATGAATGGCGTAGGTATCTATAGAGTGTTAACAAAAGAGATGTTTATGAACCAGTTATCTGATTACAAAGCTTTGCTTTTGAATGAAGATTGTTTTAGGAAGTTTGAAAAGATGCTTGTTTTTTTTTCATGACATAATCCTTCCTGAATTATACATAGGTGATCAGGCTATGTATAATCGAGGACAAATGATGTGATGCTTGGTTTTGTTGAAATGGTATTATGTTTCTCCGAAGTTTTAGATGGTATTCAACGTGTTGTTTTGTAAGATAATGGCTCAAATAATTTTTCACAGTAACATGAAAATCGTTTCGCGTAATGATAGTATATAGTTGATAGAATGACTGAAAATCAATTTGTAGGGTGGTAATAAAACAGCTTGTTTTAGAACTATGTGAAGCAATTTTCCTAAGATGGTAGTAAAATAGCTTGGAATAAAATTATGTGAAATAATTTTATAAAGTGGTAGCAAAATAACTTGAAATGAGATTTGTTGAATGGTTTGTAGGATACATGTGAAAACCTCATATAATGGTAATAGTCTCCTAATTGGTCAAGAATAAAGTTTCCCTAATCCCTAGTAAGATAGCGGTATATTGTTGCAAAATGATTGAAAATTGGGCAAAATGATTGAAAATTTGGGCAAAAGCTAATTTGTGTTTTGTGTTTGTGAACTGTTGCTTTTTCGGCGAAACTTATTTGTGTTGATTTTGGCTATGCTATGTTTGTGAACTGTTATATTCAAAGTTTGATGATTGTGTTGTGTTTCAATTGAACCATGTAGCAAATAATCAGCTTTTAAAGCACAAAACTTGCAACTTTCATTAAAAGTCTAATGCGGTTTGCCATACACACTAGAAAAAACTAAAGTATGCCACTCTATGGGTCATCCAAATTAACAGCTTGTGAGTAGACTTGTTCTTCTTGTGAGCTTGGCATTGCTTGCTGTGAGCTTCTTCTAGCAGGTACCTTTGCCTAAAAATTGTGTAAATCCAGTTATGAGTTAATAATCTGTATCCTAAATAATGAGCTTTAAATAACAATACATAACTTACTTTTTTCTTTGGAAATGTTTCTCTGCAACTTTGTCGGGTGTGTCCAACATTACCGCACCTTCCACAATTAACTGGTATCGGTTCCTCTCCTTGGGGATCTAATACGATCTTTGTTCTTGGGTCTACCAGATTGGGGTTTAGCCATAAGTGGTGGCTTAACAACTTGCAAGTAACTAGGACACTGTCAACTTGAAACTTCTCCAACAGGATATACCAGGTCTTGGTACGTGGCTTTAAGCTCAATTTTCCTAAACCATGCTTTTGCCAAATGATTACAATCCGTCATTCCCATAACTCTACAAACCGCTAAAACATGACCACAAGGCAAAGCAGAAACTTGCCATTTTCTACATGTGCATGAACGTTGACCTAAATCCACTATATGTATTTTTTGTCGATCGTCGACCGGTAAATCTGTTCATCTCAATGCCGCCACATCCAATGAGCTCTTTAACATTTGGTCCATTATTTTTGCAGTTGCCCAATCACTTATTTCATCCATTTGTGCATCTAATTTATAATATTCGTTAGTATTTCTTCATTGGAAAACAATAAATACGGTAAATTGTTTACTTTTAGGAAAAAATTACATAAAACGCGTACCTTTATATTTTTCTCGACGATTGAAGTACCACTTTTGGACAAGGGCTCTGTACCACTCCCTTAGGTTAGTGATGGGTACTTTTCGGACATCTCTTGTTAACGAATTGATTGACTCAGCGCTATTAGATGTCATGTAATTGTAACGATTACCAGCGGAATATGCCCTAGACCACCTTTCAACCCCAACTTCGATCAGTTTGTCGTAGACTTCTTGCTTTTTGCCCTTAACCTCATCTAATGCTCTATTAAAATCATCGATTAAGTAGGCTTCACATCTTCCAATATAAAGCCTTATGCTTTCTACTCTTCAAGTTACAATTCATCATCAAATGCCTACAACAATGCCCATGGAATGCATTCGGGAAAATAGATTTACAAGCAGATTGTATTGCTACATGTCGATCAGATATGATAGTTAAATCTGGAACTTCACCAATGCATTATCTCAATTTTGACAAAAACCATGTCCACGATTCACCAGTCTCACCCTGAGACACACCCGTTGCAATAGTTATAATTTGATTATTCCAGTGCATTCCAACCGCCAGATTTGTTCCAAGGTAAGTACCTTTAAGATGAGCTGCATCAGTTATTAACAATGGTCGCATATGGTGCAGAAAGCTTAGAATCTAATCAATTATTAAACGATTAGTTATATGATAATAATACTCAAAAAAATAAATTTAATAGTAAAAAAAATATATATATGCTTACCGTAACACCAAAAGCTATGAAAACCATCTTAAGCCGGTCTTCATCAAGATCAATATGTGTTACAGTACCGTCATTTGTCAATTCTAAATTATGACAATAAACCGGTAACTGTTCAAAAGATGCTTTCGGGAAACCTTCAAGCGTATCCAATGCCACATTTTTCGATCTCCATGCTTGTTTGTAACTAATATCGATGTTGAATTCTAGGTTTATATCGTTTTGTATGTCCTTTGTCGTATATATATGGCTGTTGTCTTTGAACTTAAGTACTAGTAAATGATCCAACAAGTTTTTCGTAGCATTACGGTGATGCATACCTATTTTTGTTTTTGAACAAGTGTGATGGTCGTTCACCATTCCTAATTCCCATTTACTGCTAAATTTGCACTTACTTGAAATTATTTTCCATTCGCAACCCTCATGCACACAAATTACATCATACCTTACAGGATCTGATTTTCTAACCATGAAATTCATAACCATCTAAAAGAGCTTTATAACCAATTTTATTCATAACACATTTTTTATTATCAAATCTTTCACCCGTTTCCAAAATACATCTAGCATGATCAATTTTTCCTTTTGGAGTTTTATAATATGTTGTGGATCTGGTGGATTGCGAATGTTGTTTAAGTATTCATTTGCCAATTATGCTTAAACTGTTCTCTTGCCATAAAATCATTATGATTTTCAAAATTTTATTTTTTGGGTAATTTTGAATCATTGTAAATATTGTATTGTTGGTTTAAATTACGGCGATTTTCGAAATATTCTTGTTTGGGTATTCGAGAATCATTGTAAATAGTGTATTGTGGGTTTAAATCGAAAGGAGATAAAGGAACGTTAAGATCTATACCCAAAGAACTAGAAGAATAATGATTTCCCACAGAGCATTGCTCAATCTTTGCAATAAAAATAGTATGTACCTTTCCTTTGCAAATTTGTTGGTGTAAAATCTCACATCATCATCGCTACAATGTGACACACTTTGTACCAATTTTGTACGTAAACATGAGGTTGCACGTATCGTTAAACTTGTACTTTTTCTTCACAATAGCTACCAGTCAATTGTAAGTAATATTTCTTTTAAGGCAAACACCAAAATTCACATCTCCGTAAACCAAATATACACTAAATTCAGTACCCGATTCTCCTTTTTTTTTGAGTGAACAATCTAATTCTTTCTAATAAGTACATTAATATATATAGCTCTTTGGGTGAAAATTATGTATGTTAGTTGTATGACGTAAAATAAATGTAGTATTTAATTTAGTAGATACTTGACTACTCGACCGACGGCTACTCGACCTATGTTTGGGAAGATGTAGTAATTAATTGTACTCATTAATATGCATTTAGTAATCCATCTACTACATATGTGTGTTAGTTGTGAATCTAAATGATATCAATAATTTGGGTTTGGTTGTAAAACTTAATGTAGTAATTAATGTAGTGGATACTCGACTACTCGACCGACGTCTACCAGACCTATGGGTAAGATGAAGTAATTAATTGTCCACATTAATATCCATTTAATATTCCATCACTACATATTTGTGTTAGTTGTGAATTTAAATGATATGAATAAATGTAAGTTTGGATGTAAAAATTAATGTAGTAGATACTCGACTACTCGACCGACGGCTACTCGACCTATGAGGAAGATATAGTAATTAATTGTACACATTAATATGCATTTAATAATCCATCTACTGCATATGTGTGTTAGTTGTGAATTTAAATGATATGAATAAATGTAAGTTTGGTTGTAAAAATGAATGTAATAATTAATGTAGTAGATACTCGACTACTCGACGAATGGCTACTCGACCTATGGTCGGGTAGATGTAGTAATTAATTGTACACATTAATATGCATTTAATATTGCATTTACTACATATGTGTGTTAGTTGTGAATCTTAATGACATAAATAAATGTAAGTTTGGTTGTAAAACTTAATGTAGTAATTAATGTAGTGGATACTCAACTACTCGACCGACGGCTACTCGACCTATGAGGAAGATGAAGTAATTAATTGTCCACATTAATATCCATTTAATATTCCATCTACTACATATGTGTGTTAATTGTGAATTTAAATGATATGAATAAATGTAAGTTTGGTTGTAAAAATTAATGTAATAATTAATGTAGTAGATACTCGACTACTCGACCGACGGCTACTCGACCTATGGTTGGGTAGATATAGTAATTAATTGTACACATTAATATGCATTTAATATTGTATCTACTACATATGTGTGTTAGTTGTGAATCTTAATGATATAAATAAATGTAAGTTTGGTTGTAAAACTTAATGTAGTAATTAATGTAGTGGATACTCGACTACTCGACCGACGGCTACTCGACCTATGAGGAAGATGAAGTAATTAATTATACACATTAATATGCATTTAATATTCCATCTACTGCATATTTGTGTTAGTTGTGAATTTAAATGATATGAATAAATGTAAGTTTGGTTGTAAAAATTAATGTAATAACTAATGTAGTATATACTCGACTACTCGACCGACGGCTACTCGACCTATGGTTGGGTAGATGTAGTTGTTGGGATATAAAAAGTCAAAATGATGAAGAGTCAAAGTGCTGAAGAGTTAAAGTACTGAAGAAGTCAAAGTACTGCTAAAGATTAAAGTCAAAGTACTGCTCGATTCATCAAAGTACTGCATGCTTAAAGGACTGTTATGCAAAAGCGTTAAGGATCATTATGTAATTCTAGAATGTTCTTAGATTAGTATAGTATTACTTGTCGTACAAGGTTACAAATTGTAAACCGACTAGGGTTATCCTTAAGCCTATAAAAGGACCCCAAGGTTGGCATTAGAGAATACGTGTGTAGAAAACTAGAAGGGGGGTTGAATAGTTTACCGATTAAAAACTTTGTTTTGAAACTTATTGAAAGATCAATTGATATTGATCTTGAGTATGTTAATGAAATATGCAAGCAATATGTAATGAGTAAATAAGGAAAGAAATGATCAAACCACAACAAGTTGTTTATAGTGGTTCGGCCTACAAGGACTCTTTTTCCTTGCCCTACTCCACTCCCCGAGTCTCACACTCGAGAGTTTAACTTCACTAGTCAACAAGCTCCTTTCACCGGCGGAGAAAACCTTTACACTTCGCTAACACTATTTCCGACACTAAGCTAGATGTCGAGTTCTTTCCAAGGGTACAACTACTCCCACACACAATGTATTTTGAGGACTAAAATACTAACCACTCACACTCACAAGATTATGATGGTTTGATACAACAATGAAGTATGAATCAACACTAGATCATACAACACTAAACAAACAAGACTTCCAACTTCTCGTTGAAGCTTGAATATGACTTGATCTTCTTTGCTACAAAAGAGATCACTAATATGATATGAAACCGAGTTAGAAGGGTTAGAGAGAAGATATGTATGAGAGTATGTTAGAAAGGGATGAGAAACTACTTGGCTTGGCATTGCTATTTATAGCCAAATTGGACAGAGCGTCCACGGACCGCGGACCCCTTAAAAGGGTTCCTACGTGTACCAAAATGGTAGCGCCAGTCTGACAGTCAAGATATCAAATCTTGTCTAAAGTCAACTCTATCTAAGTAAGATTGTGCAAGATATGAAGAGTACAAATCTTCACAAAATATCTAATGGAATCTTCCAATGATCTCCATGATGTAATACATGATGTCAAATGTTGTATTACTATTAATAGAAATATGCAAATGCTTAAGTAGTGTTTGGTTTTAAGAACCTAACACATTCTACAAACTATTATCATACATAATGATTAGAGTCATATCAAGATGTTACTAATCATAAATGTAAATGCTTGAATGATGAATATATTGTTTAAGAAAGCTTGTTTTAATATCTAATAAACTTGACAAGCTTTAAGCTTTTATAAATTAAATTTACTTTTGTCGTTAACAAAACTTAGGCAAAGATCAAAAATATAAATAACGTTTAATGACGATATTTGTATTAACAATCTCCCCTTTTGTTGAGGACAAAATATAAATTTTATTTTTATAAAAGAAACAAAGTTTGTACAAGAGTTATAAAAATATTAGTTTTAGAGCTTGAAAAGAAAATGATAATGCAAGTGTATGAAATTTGACTTTTAATGAAAGTCAAAGAATTCACTAGTTGATGCATGATGTTGACTTTTTCGAAAGTCAAGTATGCAGTTTGACTTTTATAGAAAAGTCAAATATAAATAATTTCAAAGTTCTATATTTTCTCCCCCTTTTTGTCTCAACAAAAGAAGAGGCTATGCGGAATGTAATGAGCCCGAGCTATTATCTCCCCTTGTTCAAAGCTCCCCCTAAATTGGGTGTTTTTGTGGGAAGATACATGGATTGTGAAAATAAAGCAAAAAAAAAAATTGTTAGTAATAATGATCATTCACAAGCATTTCCAAACACTATGTAATGACACCAACAATATAAGAAACAACATTCATTAGTTAAAATTTTTCATGAGTAAAGATCATGAAAAGAGAACACAATGATGTGTTTCTAGTACAAGAAAATGAAAATTATCCTAAAAGAGCAAATAAAAGAAAGACTATTTTAAAACCATCCTAAAGTGATGGTGGATGGGAAAGAGCGTTGAGACGCTCAAGAATGTGGTTGAGGATGAACCTCATTTCTTCGTGGAAGTCATGGACCATAATCCGGGTCCGATCCACGGTTTGACCCGTTTGCTCACAAGTAGAGCAACCATGCCTTGGAGGGTAGAAAGTTTGCGGAGGTTGTGGTGGTGGAATGGTGGATGTGTTGGTGGTGTTGGGGATGTTTGGAGTGGTCATGATGGATGCAAGCAAAGCACTTTGCATTTGCATTGTCTCACTTAAGTGAGAATCCACCATGCCTTTGAATTGGTGGAGGTTGTGGAGTTCGGCTTGAATCTCCTCTAGTGGGATTGTCATCCCACATGCTCTCCGGAATGTCCTCAATATGAGGGAACATTGATGATGGAAGTGGATGATCCCCGTATAAAGGACCATGAATGTCCTTGTGAATGGGGTGGAAAAGGAGAGGTCTTGGCCCTAATGGGGCGTTTGGGTCAATGGATGACCGAGGTGATTCATGAGCGATTCGCTCAATGGTGCCAAAGGATGGCAATGGTGGTGGATGACTTGGCCTAGGAGGCAAGTCTTCCAAGTCCTCTAGGAAAGGATTTGGTGATGTTGGTGGAGTTGAAAATAACTCCATGGGAGTGAGAGTGGGAGACCTTGGTGAAGGTGGTGAGGGTGTTTTGGATGTTTGGATGGGTGCCGGTGGAGGTGAAGTAGGTGTTTTTATTGGTGGTGGAGTGGTGATCACAATGTGTGATGAAGTAGGTGTAGCTAAGATTCGGATGATGAGCTAAGATTGACAAAACAACAAGGCCTTACGCTCATTCTAGCGGTTTTCTTGCAAGGTTTTGGTGATGATTTAGTCATTTTTAACTTGGGTTTTGATTTGCTAGATAGTAATGAGAATGAAGAAGGTGTGAGGATGATCATGGTAAAGCCTTTCAATTTATAGAGGTAAGAAATTGTTGAGAAAAGGTTTGATTTGATGTTGAACCATTGAAGAGATGAGGTTCCTAATGATTTGGAAGTGGGTTGAATGCTAGTCATATCACCCAAGTCAATCCATACAAAGAAGATGGAGTGAAGAAGAAAAGATATGCAATTAATGTGTTCTAGTGAGTGGAATTTCCTAATATTCAGATTACCCACGGATTTGAAGGTACCAAAAATTTGGTTCCTTCCTTTATGCCAAAGGGCTCCTTGGGTGGATTTTTCAAATTTTTGAATTTTGGTGGGAAATGGATTTCTTACATCCCTTAGTGAATAATACTAGTTCTAATAACAGTATAAACTAGTTAAGGTTGATTTTAAGTGATGGAAGATAATTTGGAATCACGAAAGAGTCGAAATTCAGAAAATTACCTGGAGGATCCACGGCACCAAAATCATACACGGACGGAACCCAAAAAGGGTGCCGTCTGGTCCGCCTGTACAGATATGGCGGTACCAAATTACATAAAGGACGGTACCAAGATAATGGTGCCGTCTGATCCGTGGAGTGCTGAAATTTGGACAGAATGTTTCTTAAAACCTCAAATTTTCGAAACCCGAAATTTTTCTCAAAACCTGTTATACTAAACATTTCTAGTTAGGAAAAGTAAATAACACATATGTAAACACAGTGGAGCATAGATTAAGAGCAAGGCTTATTGATTTTCACAATATAGTGAAAATGGGTAAAATTTGATAGCATACTTGTGCTATCCCCCGGCATGAGATTGTTAGCATACACCATTGTTTTAAGTTATATTATCATCCTACATAATAAAACAACTAAATAGTATCAAACATTAATGATAAAGCATTGTTCCAAACACTCCTTAAAGTACCCTTATTTGTCCAATTTCTTGTAAATCTTGTTCATCATCCTACCAAGGCACTTGAACATTCCCTTAGTTTGCTTGAATTCTGCTGATTCATTCTCAATCTCGGGAAGAGATGCGTAATACTCATGAGGTGGAAGATGAGAGCTTGGAAGACCATCCTCGGAGCTATTTGATGATGATGATGAAGGAGTTGGAGGTTTAGCTCTCTTGCCTTTAGTCTTAGCAACTCGAGCATCACTCAAAGGTACAAAGATGTGAGGGATGAGTTCATAGTGAAGGTGCATCCCTTTGGGGGTTGGTGGAATTGGAGCGAAGTTTCTATAGAGACGGGTGAGAAGCATCCCGTATGGAAGAGCAACGGATCCTTGAGTTGGAATATCAATCATTCTCCTAGCTATGTAGTAGGCTAAGTTGAATGGTTGTCGTGTGGACAAGTTGTAAAGCATGTGACAAAGACAAGCGTTTATGTGATCCCTATTCCCTATGGTGCTAATGACGTTTGCTCTAAGTAACTCCTCCCATTTCTTAAATTCGAGCTTAAGTTCATTGAGCTCCATTCCATATGGATCTCGGTCTACCTCTTTTCCCTTTCGGGTTACTCGGGTTGTATCCGTTTTTGGGTTAAAAAGGTGTTCACGGATGACATCCTTATCGGCTAAACGGGTTATGTAGGGAAGAGAGCGGTCATTGATTGCATCAAGGGCGATGAGTGACCACTTATCCGTGTAGACACAAGTTCCTCGGTTGGGAATTCCTAGTACTCTAGCAAATTCACTTAAAGTGATGGTGTAGTCATTTTGGTTGATTCTAAAGCTAAGACAAAACTCATCATCATCTTCATCACTAAAACCGGTCACACTAGCATAGAATTCTAACACAAACCTAGGACAAATTGGTTCATCAATGTCAAGAAGACAATCGAATTGAATGGCGGCTAGTTCTTCACGAAGATTGGTATGCTCAAGGAAGGATGAGTGAATGGTTCTACCCTCGTGGAAATACCTTGATTCTAGACCCCTAAATATTTCTATTTGTTCCTTGGTGAGTCCTTTGGTTTTGTGGTGTTTGGGAATGTAGTTAAGAGTGTCTTTGTGATCATAGAATCTTGCGGCTACCATGGTTATTCCTAAGGACAAGAGTTAATATGTTAAAAAAATTAAGATAAATTTTAACATTTTTGATTCTAGTGTGTGCCTATATGAAAACAATTTGGAGTTGCGGTTATCTCGATTCATTTTATTCACAAAGATGGTTTTAGTGGGGTGTTTGGCAAATACCATGAGATAACCCAAATGCTCCTAATTCAATGTGGCTATATTTGAATATACCCGGAAGTGCATATTAGTTATGCAATACCTTTAGTATTCAAGAGCATGCAAGTGATGAAAATTTAACGTTTCTATTTGTATTAGCAATGAAAGAATGTTTTCCTATAAGTGAGAAGCTTTTCAAAACTTTTGACATGGGGTGTTTGGTTGTTTGAATAAGGCCTTATATTTATTATCTATCAATTAGTGGGAAACATGATTTGTTTATGCAATATGATAATGTAGTACCTAATTTGAATGACTAGTTATGCAATTTGCCAATTGAATTCATATTTGGTATAGAAGCATACATAAAACCCCATGTAATGATTTGTGATAGTTTTGTGCATAAATAAGAATCCTAGACTCAGAATTAAGAGATGAAATGTAGTTAGGATACTTACAATGATGTTATCTTCAGTGATTAGTGAGTGGGAAGATGACAATAATGAGCTTGGTTTAAGTTTTACACGTTTGGTAAAGTGAGTTGTGAGGAAGAAGATGTTATGTATAAAGTCGTTTTGCTTCTAGACACCACGGACCGCACGGCACCAAATTTTGGTTCCGTCCGTGTTGTCGCTTTGGTGCCGTGGCTACAGAGCGTAAACAAGACAAAATTCTTTTGGTTTGACTATTCTAATGTTTTAGGCTATGTTTATCCTACATGTTTGGTTCCATTAACCCTAAACCAAGTCTAAGAAGATTAAAAGGTTCTCGCTTAAGAGGTTTAGTAAAGATGTCGGCAATGTTGTCTTCGGAGGATACTTTCTCGATTGAAATGTTTCCTTTTTGAACATTGTCGCAAAGAAAGTGATGACGGATTTCAATGTGCTTTGTACGAGCATGTTGAACGGGATTCTTGCTGAGATCGATGGCTCCTTTGTTGTCGCAAAGTATCACAATGTCGTTGAGATGAATTCCGTAGTCTCACGAGCTTGCTTCATCCAAAGAGCTTGTTGACATGCTTTTCCGGCCGAGACGATTCCGCGAGAGTAGAGATGGCTAAAACCGTTTGCTTCTTTGCAAACCATGAGGTGAGACAATGTCCAACAAAAGTGCAAATACCACTTGTACTTTTTCTATCGACATAATCACCGCATGATCCGAGTCGGCATACACTATGGTTTCTATACCGTTCCTTTGGGATACCATAATCCTAAACACGTTGTTCCCTTAATGTATCTAAAAATCCTTTTAAGGCTTCTAAGTGTGATGCCTTTGGGTTTTCTTGAAAGCGAGCACATAGACAAACACTAAACATAATGTCGGGTCTACTAGCCGTAAGATAGAGTAGGCTACCAATCATTCCTCTATATTTAGTGTTATCTACGGATTCACCTTCTTCGTCCTTGATGAGTTTAGTGTCCGAGGACATGGGTGTTTTAGTTGGTTTGGAATCTTCAAGACCAAATTTCTTAAGCATGTCTTTTATATATTTAGATTGGATTAAAGAAAATACCCTCTTCTAGTTGTTTAATTTGAAGTCCTAGAAAGAAGTTTAACTCACCCATCATACTCATTTCAAACTCGTCATGCATGATTTTAGAGAAATCATTACATAGTTCTTGACAAGTTGATCCGAATATAATGTCATCAACGTATATTTGAACAATAATAATTTGTGATTCCTTTTTCTTAGTAAAAGGAGTATTATCTACTAATCCCATAGTATATTTGTTATCAATAAGAAAAGTCTTAAGACGGTCGTACCAAGCTTTAGGTGCTTGTTTAAGGTCGTATAATGCTTTCTTGAGTTTGAAGACATGATGTGGTTTCTCAAAGTCGGTAAAACCGGAGGTTGAGCAACATACACTTCTTCGTTAATAAACCCATTAAGGAAAGCACTTTTAACATCCATTTGAAATAATTTAAAATCATAAGCACATGCATAAGCAAGTAATATTCTAATAGATTCAAGTCTAGCTACCGTTGCATAAGTTTCATCATAGTCAATTCCTTCTTGTTGATTATAACCTTGTGCAACAAGCCTAGCTTTGTTTCTAGATACTACACCATTTTCGTCCATTTTGTTTCAAAGACCCATTTTGTTCCAATTATAGTTTGATCTTTGGGTTTTGGAACTAGTTTCCAAACATCATTTCTAACGAATTGGTTTAATTCTTCTTGCATGGCAATTACCCATGATTCATCTTTTATTGCTTCATTTATGGTTTTGGGTTCAATGGTGGATACAAAACAAAAATGATTACTTTGATTTTGAGCTTGTGATCTTAAGGTTCTTTGATTAAGTTTTCCTATGACCTTTTCTAATGGATGACTTTTAGATTCTTTTATATTGATAATTTCCTTATTTAATGGTTCATCCTCCTTGTTATTATTAATTTGACTTTCAATTATTTGACTTTCAACTAAGTCATCATCTACCAAAGGTGATGTCTTAGAGGGAGGTGGACTTTCGTCAAATGTTATGTTCAACGATTCCTCGACTATCATTGTTTCTTTATTTAGGACAATGTAAGCTTTACTAGTTTGAGAGTAACCAAGAAATACACCTTCATAAGACTTTGGGTCAAACTTGGTGAGATAATCCTTAGTATTAAGAATAAAGCATTTACAACCAAAGACTTTAAAATATCCTAATGTTGGCTTTTTACCTTTATAAAGTTCATATGGTGTTTTGTTTAGGAAAGGACGAATTAGGACTCTATTTAAAATATATGTAGAAGTGTCAACGGCGTTACACCAAAACTTTTGAGGAATGTTTTGTTCATTAAGCATTGTTCTACTCATTTCTTGAATTGTTCTATTTTTACGTTCTACTACTCCATTTGATTGAGGTGTTCGTGGAGCCGAAAAGTTATGTGTTATACCATTTGTATCACAAAAGTTTCCAAATTGAGTTTCGTTGTCAAATTCACGACCATGATCCGTTCGAATCGACACAATTTTGACACCTAGAAGATTTTGAATTTTCTTGCTAAGTATTTCAAATTTATCAAAAGCTTCATTTTGGTTTTCAAAAATAACGTCCAAGTAAACCTTGAGTAATCATCTACTATGACCAAAGTGTATAAGTTGCCTCCATAGCTTCTTATAGCGGATGGTCCAAACAAGTCCATATGTAATAATTCTAGACACTTAGATGTGGATACCATATTTTTAGATTTGTGACTACTATGTGTTTGTTTACCAATTTTGCAAGCGCCGCAAAAGTGTTGGTCATATTTTAGTTTTGGTAAATTCCTAACCAACTCTTTTGAAGATAGGTTTTGTATAAGTCTCATATTAGCGTGACCTAAGCGTCTATGCCAAAGAGATGAGCTATCGCCTAATGTTGTTAGGCAAAGTTTGTCATTATATGTTTTATCTATTTTCATGACGTATATGTTATTTTTCCTAACTCCTTTAGCTATGGTGATACCATCTTTTAGTATTTTACTACCATTTTCATCAAATAGTACTTTATACTTTTTATCGCATAGTTGGCTAATACTAAGTAGATTAAATCCTAACCTATCCACATGAGCAACATTTTCAATAGTTAGAGAGTTATGAGCAATCGCACCTTTGCCAATGATTTTGCTTTTGAGATTGCTACCGAAAGTGACATTACCTCCGTCATACTCTTGGTATGATGAGAAGAGACTTTGTTGCCCGTCATGTGTCGTGAGCATCCACTATCTTTTATCCATTCATCGGGTTCCAATCCAACTTTCAAGCATACCTAAGAAGCAAATAACTCAAACATTTGGTCCCCAATATCTCATGGGTCCGTTTGGGTTAAACATACCATTTATTTGATTCATGTATGGAAATGATGGGTAAGGGTTCCATGGCATGTAATCTGGAGTTTGATATGGTCTAGGAAAGTTTTGATTCCAACCGTTGTGTTGGTAGTTAGGTTGAACGTTGTGGTTGCTCTTAGGAAAGGGACGTTTGGCAAAAGAAGTTTTATATCGTTGTTGAGTAGTTTTTGATCTAAATTCATTTTTAACAAGTCCTACTCGATATAATGGTGGTTTTAGTTTAACATTATCATTGGTTTTCTTTGTTATTTTAACAAATTCAAGACGGTCAGATAAGCGAACATTCTGCTTCACGAAGTACCCAAGGTACCATTTTGCATAACGGACGGAACCCTTATTTTGGTTCCGCTGTCCGTCCGTGGCTGTATCGCGCAGCTTTGACAGAATGTTCGCCTTTTTCGCCGCTTTGTTTTGACTCTTTGGAATTAATACTTCATTAAAACCTAGCCCATTCATGTCTCCCGGTGTTTTATGAATTTTAACTATTTCATCGGCAAGAGCGATGTTTTGTTAAACCTTTTAAACTTAGAATTATTTTCTATTAAAACTTCTTGTGTGAGCTTTAGTTTTTCTATTTCAAGATTAAGCTCTTGACATGATTTACAATCATCGCCTTTGCTTTTCCTCTTTTCAAGACGCTTTTGCTTTTTCTTTTATCTCATATACCTCATTTTCCAAAAACTCCTTTTTGGTTTTTAGAAATTTATTTTTAGTTATGATTTTTAGACTTAGCTCACACAATTGATTATATTGTTTTTGCAAGGTGTCATCATCTATAGAGGAATAAGAAGAGTCGGAAAGTACCTCATTTGACTCATGTGCCATTAGAGCGATCTCTTCCTTGCTTGTTTCCTCATCGTCTTCACTATCACCCAAGCACCACTTACACAAGCTCGTTGAGTTTTGTTTTTAGGTGGCTTGGGACATTCTCCTATGAGATGACTTGCATCACCACATCTAAAACACTTTCTTTCACCTTTAATCTTCTTATCATCCCGATCTTTTCGAAATGGCTTCTTTTCTTCTCGAGGTTGTCTTACAAACTTTCCTCTTCTTCTAAAGAACTTCTTGAAATCTCTAACGGCCATAGCATACCTCATCTTCACTATCGGAACAAGATTCACCATCATCGCTGATTCCGCTTTGCCTTAAGAGCAATGGATTTGATCTTCTCCTTTCTTCCTTTGATGATCTCCGAATCTTTCTCCATTACCATTTCGTGAACTTTGAGGTTGCCAATTAGCTCGTCTAGTGACATTATTGAGAGATCTTTTGATTCTTCAATAGCGGTCACTTTAGCTCTCCATTTGGGATGGAGTGCTCTAAGAAATTTCTGACAAAGTTCTTACTACGAAAAGATTCATCAAGTGCTTTAAGTGATGTAATGATAGTGTTAAAACGAGCAAAGCCACAATCAATGGTTTCATCTTCGGGGATAACAAATTGTTCATATTGTTGAACAAGAAGATCAATTTTGTTATCCTTGACTTGTGAATTACCTTGATGTGTAACAATTAAAGATTCCCAAATATCTTTAGAGGTTTCACACATAAAAATTCTTTCATATTCTTTTCTAGGTAAAGCATTATAAAGCATCATTTTAGCTTCATTATTTTTAGCAACTAATTTCTTTTGTTCATCAACGGAAATATCCTTTGTTGTAGAACTAAAATCTCCTTTAACAATAATAAACCAAAGATCTATATCTTTTGATTTTACATATGTTTCAAAACGGTTTTCCAATAGATAAATCCATTGGTTTCAAAGAGTGGTGGTCTTTGCATAGATTGCCCTTCTTTAAAGTTTTCGTAATCCATGGATCGTTTCAAGTTTATAAAATACAAATTATTTTAGAAATTATTGAGCAACGAGGCTCTGGTACCAATTGTAGAAAACTAGAAGGGGGTTGAATAGTTTACCGATTAAAACTTTGTTTTGAAACTTATTGAAAGATCAATTGATATTGATCTTGAGTATGTTAATGAAATATGCAAGCAATATGTAATGAGTAAATAAGGAAAGAAATGATCAAACCACAACAAGTTGTTTATAGTGGTTCGCTCTACAAGGACTCTTTTTCCTTGCCCTACTCCACTCCCCGAGTCTCACACTCGAGTGTTTAACTTCACTAGTCAACAAGCTCCTTTCACCGGCGGAGAAAACCTTTACACTTCGCTAACACTATTTCCGACACTAAGCTAGATGTCGAGTTCTTTCCAAGGGTACAACTACTCCCACACACAATGTATTTTGAGGACTAAAATACTAACCACTCACACTCACAAGATTATGATGGTTTGATACAACAATGAAGTATGAATCAACACTAGATCATACAACACTAAACAAACAAGACTTCCAACTTCTCTTTGAAGCTTGAATATGACTTGATCTTCTTTGCTACAAAAGAGATCACTAATATGATATGAAACCTGAAGTTAGAAGGGTTAGAGGGAAGATATGTATGAGAGTATGTTAGAAAGGGATGAGAAACTACTTGGCTTGGCATTGCTATTTATAGCCAAATTGACAGAGCGCGCTCACGGACCGCGGACCCCTTAAAAGGTTCCGCCTGTACCAAAATGGTACCGCCAAATACACCAAGATATCAAATCTTTGCTAAAGTCAACTCTATCTAAGTAAGATTGTGCAAGATATGAAGAGTACAAATCTTCACAAAATATCTAATGGAATCTTCCAATGATCTCCATGATGTAATACATGATGTCAAATGTTGTATTACTATTAATAGAAATAAAAATGCTTAAGTAGTTTTTGGTTTTAAGAACCTAACACATTCTACAAACTATTATCATACATAATGATTAGAGTCATATCAAGATGTTACTAATCATAAATGTAAATGCTTGAATGATGAATATATTGTTTAAGAAAGCTTGTTTTAATATCTAATAAACTTGACAAGCTTTAAGCTTTTATAAATTAAATTTACTTTTTGTCGTTAACAAAACTTAGGCAAAGATCAAAAATATAAATAACGTTTAATGACGATATTTGTATTAACAACGTGTTTTTAGAGTTTTAGAGAAGTACGATATTAGAGTTTTAGAGTTGTTAAAGAATCTGCATACAAGGTTCAGAGTTATTAATTAAATCGTTGAAAGTTAAAGTTAATTCTTCTTAGCTTTGTTAAGTAAATTCCGCATACTTAATAGAGTGCTCGTTTCATTGTTAATAACTTAGGATTTATCCAAGGTTATTAAACCCTTAACAAGTTATATAAGTTAGTCCGTTAGAGTACATCATCCAATGTGGTATCGAGCTTGTGTGGAAACTCGATTAAGAAGAAACCTCAAAATCTACTTAACGAAACCCTAAAGATGTCGACCAAGCCGCATTCACCACCATCCATCACCTCACTAAGAATACTAATCATCAAGAAGGGAGAATAATGATTTATGGAGCATGAAGATGAGGCAAGATATTGCAATTACGCACCATGCCTGTGGAATGTGATTGTCAATGGTAATGAAGTTGTGGATGAACCTCAGAGACATTCCCGACAACTTAAAGCACCTAAACCCATCTTGCCACACGCCAATAAGGAATCAAGAGAAGGCTCTCAACATACTCTGTCCGCTATTCTTGATGGTTCATCTACTCAAGTTTCATGATGCTAAGATGCAAACACAGCTTAGGGTCGCTCAAGACAAGGTTTGGAGGTAATGATGCTTCCAAGAAGATGCACGAAATCATGGAAGCAACAGTTTGAAATCACCAAGTGTTGGTGAAAGAGAAAGTCTTGATGTTGCCTATGATAGATTCCAAAATCTCCCTCAAAGATGCTAGAGTTATACAAGGCGAGGTATCACTGCTTGAAGATGCCAATGAAGTTCTTAGGAGTTTTCCATCTACATGGCATGTGATTGCTACTATGATCAGAGGACAACCTGGTTTGGACACTATGGACTTTGATGATCTCTACAACCATCTGAAGGTGTATGAGCATGAGATGAATGGCCAAACAAGTTTAAAGTCTCACAAGATAGCCTTGTGTGTCTTCAAGCAGAGAGGCAAGATTTACTAAAAGTACTTCACCCTACTCAAAGTACTGTCTCAAGTACTCGCTATCCTGCTATTCAATCACAACCATGACCAACCCCACATCATCACCATCAAGCACCATCCATTCTGATGAAGTAGTATGCTCATTCTTTGCTCAGCAAGCTACCTTACCTACTATTATGAAGAAGACTTGTCATAAATTGAAGAGGATGCTCTTGAAGAAATTGATATAAGGTGGCAGGTTGCTATGATCAACAAGAAGAATTCATGAAGAAAACAGGAAGAGGCATTGACTTCAAGCCTAAGTAGGGTATCACTTTTGACAAATCCAAGATTGAATGCTTTAACCGTCTAAGATGGACACTTTGCAAGGAATGCAGTTTGCTAAATATCGCAAACAGATGACGAGAAACCAAAGCTTGAACTAAAAAGAAATTCCTATTACTAAACAAAGCCTTGGTTGCTCAAGAGAATCTCATCGAGGTTGACTGAGTGTTGAGTTTGATGATGAACCAAGAATAAACTATCAGAGGTGGCAATGGGAGAGTTTGATTGGAGCACGCTTTTGATGAGGAACCTGATTTTGCTGCTTGGAGTCCGATATGGTCTAGGAAGCTTTGATTGGAGCATGGAGAGTGAAGATGAACCTGCTCGCTTTGCTATGGTAGCCATTTCACCAAGTTCACCCCTATCTTTGAGGTATGTTCTAAGTGTCATGACTTTATCAAAAGTGCTTAATGATTATGTGACTAATGAAAGAGATAAGTGTACAAACGCTAGAAGTGAGTAGTTGGTTACTAAATTACTTTAGAGTCTATGGAAGCCAAAATAATAACACATGAAAATAATGAAATGGCTTGGGCTGAAAAGTATGAACAACATGATTATCAATTAAAACTAAATGAATGGAAGTTAGGATGCAAGGTCTCTGAACTAGAAAAGATGACTAAGGAAAGGGATGAATTGCTAGAAAAGTTTGCTGCTTGGGGACAATCTGGTCTTTCTCATGTTAGTTATGTTGAAAAGCATAGAATAGCTTACATTAGAACGGGACTAAGTTTTGGTATGGATTTCAGTAGCATAGAAGAGAACCCACCTAGTAATCAGGATGACCTTGATTTTGAGGATATAACAACTAGTGATGATGAAGTCATTAACTATGTAGATACATCTAGTAATGAGGAATCAATTAGTCAAACACCTCCTGAGTTTAAGAAAGACAAGGGTTATCATGCTGTCCCTCATCCCACTGGTAGTTTTCAACCACTTAGGCCTGATGTTTCTTGTTTTGGAGTAGATAATCTAGAATTTAGGAAAAAGCTTATTGGTCAAACTAATACAGGTCCATCTAGTTCAAACCCCAAAGAAACAAATTGAGAAACTAAGGATGATAGTATTAAGAGTCAAGCAGTACTTTTCTCAAAGTATCAAGTAGATGTTCAAAGCACCTTTAAGAAAACCTTTTCAAAATATTGCAAGTAAACCTTTTGGGATAACTTTGGTCATCATAATTCTCATCATTCACCTAGAAGATAGGATAGGTTTGGTCATACACATAGAGGAAGCAATTTTGGGATAACAGGTCAAAAATTGTATTTTGTTTGTTATAGTCCTGATCATTTGATTAAGAAATGTGACTTTCACTCAGAGTACCTAAGTAAATTCCCAAAGAATGATGATCTACCAACCATAAGCCTAGATAATAAACTGTTCGAATCACTCATAGGGTTAACCATAGCAACTTTTCACAAGACTATAGGTACCCTCACCACAGAAGACCTTTTTCAAAACCTCCAGTACCTTCAAACACTTTTCAAGGTACTGGCACAAAACCAGTACCTTCTCAAGGTATTCTCGCCGCTTTCACCAAACACTTTTTGGAATAGGAACCCTAGGAGATCTAATTACTATCAATCTAGAAGCATAAACTCAAAGAAAGTAGCTAGATCAAAGGACTCTTGATTGGTGCTGAACCGTCAAGTTATCTTACACAAGCTAGCCACTTGTGAATGGCCAACCGTAAGAAACTCAAAACACCGTGTAAACCAATACAATGAAGATCGAGGAATATAGGTATTCCCCGGTCGTTAAGTCCCACGGAGGATGAATTGGTGTATAAACACTTGAGCAGATGATAGAATGATCACTAAGGATAGTGATCAAGAAGGTTTTGATGGATAATTATACCTAAAGAAAAGATTAATAAATTACAAATACTTAAATGCAAATTAAAAGAAATAAAAGTTAAAATATATTAAATAAACGCTATCACTATTTTTACAATGATGTTTTTTGTGATTTTATAAAACAAAATATCTTAAATAAACTATTTTAACTAAAACGTAAACTTAAATTACCTAAAAACTTGATTTAAAATGAAAACGTAAGTTATTTATAAAAATTACATGAAATAAAGAGTGCAAGCAAAAACGTAAAATTTATGAAATAAAAGTCCTACAAGTGTAAAAACAATTTTTTACGTACTATATGACAAAAGAAAATTTTAGAAAAAGATTTATATTTTTTAGACTTTTATATTTTTTATTATGAATTAAATAAGATTTTACACTAATTAAATGATTAAAATACTAAACGCTTTTAGAAAAATATGAAAAATTCACAGAAACTACTTTGAACAATGCTGAATCTAGGAAAATTAAAAAACTTGGTGGTTGTTTTGTGAAATAAGCTCAAAATAAGCTAAAGAAGTGCTTAAAGCAAAACGACTTAAATACTTGATTGTGTATGAAATGAACGAGACAAGTCCCAAGGGCAACTGGTAGTGTGTGTGTGTGGTGAGCTGGGTGGCCAGGGTTCGAATCCCAGCACTGCTTTTTTGCTAACTTTTTATTTTTGGACTTTTTCTTATTAAAACTTATTAAGCACACTAAAATAAGCACTTTATATAACTAAGACTTTTTATGAAAACCAATAATAAGCTCAGTGAGAGCTTATTTTCTCAACAGTAGGCAAAAACAAGAATAAGCACAAGGTTTAATCTAAAATGGTTATAAGCTAGTGAAATAAGCAAAAGCTAATAAGAAATAAGCTAGATGACTGATTATAAGCTAAAATGAATACTGAATAAGCACAATTATTTATGAAATAAGCACTACAAATTCAAATAAGCACTTGTGCTAAAACTGATTAGCAAACAGGTTTGACTAGCCAACTTCCGTGCCTTGTGGGGCCCATGGATAGATTGGAAGTCCAAACAAGGGTGAATCCAATAAGTCGAGCTTATTGGCTTTCAAAAGCTAAAGTACTCGATTGGATTACAAGAATAAGCTTGTGAGAAGCTATTGAAAAGTTAGAAAACTGACATGAGTATAACTCCTGGTATACTGAAGTTAAATGGACGTAAATAAAAGCACTAGCAAGCTTATCAAATAAGTCAAAATGGAAAAATGAAACTTGGAACCTTGAGTCAGCTAGATGAACTTCTCAAAAAGCTAAAACACATGTTGCCATTAATAAGCTCTCTAAGAGCTTGTGAAATGGGGTACCACAACCGTAATAATGAGCACTCTTTGAATTTTGATTAACACTAAAAAATTGACTTTTATGAATTTGTAATCGATTCTATGGACTTAATATGTTATAATAAGCTATGATAGGATGAAATTAAGCTACTATATCAAGTTATAAGCTTATGTGATGAGATTTGCAATGTAAACTCTAACAGCTTATCAAGTAAGATAAATTTAAACTAATTTTGACTTTTACTAAACAAAGACTGATTTTTATGTTTAAACTGAGCAATTTAGGTACTAATATGACATACAGCAATCAAGAGCAAAGGCTTGAACCAACTCTAACATGGTTTACCAGCTTATCCAAACACCACTTTTTAAAATCATTATAAAGCTTCTAATGCTAAAACAAGTTTATAGACCAAGTAATCTATTGATAAACTTATATTAACTACAATGAAACAGAATTAAACTAATATTAGCAAGAATTAACCACTTATACTAAAAATTTCAAACTTTTAAGAAATTTCTTACAATTTGAATCCAGGCACAAACTGAGAACTGAGGGCTTATAAACACTTCCTAAAGCTTACCAATAAGCTCTATACCAAGGCCATCCAGAATCTACCTTGCTCCAGCTTTCTTGCATGCTTCACCATTGATTTTATTTTTAACTATTTATTTATATTTTTGGTGATTTTTCTGTTTTTGATACTAGACTGTTTTTTAAGATATCTAAAAGCTTGAATAAGCTTTCTAGGGAGCTTATGTGGGCTTATGAGTCCATAATAACAACTGCTAATAACATTTTAACATTCATGATATTTTGAACATGGAAGATTTTGCATAAACTGATAACTTGACTTAAAGCTAAAATTGAAGGTTACAAAAGTTTTATTGCACACTGAAAACGTGAAATACAAAGCTTAGAAATTAAAATATACACTGAAATTCAAATTTAAGCTAGAACGACATGAAAATTAAAGATTACACTAGATATTTTTCTTCTCTGCTTCTCCCTCTTTCTTTATAGCATTTTGAGACTCCCCACTTGATTCTGAACATATCCCATCAACAATCTTGTCCATTGATTGAGCAAACTCATCCTAGTCCTTTAAACTTACTTTGGGCCAAAAGTGCAAATGGTTGCTTGAGACAGTTTCAAAGTAATTAAAGAAGTTTGGGATGTTATGTGAGTGGAGGGACAATATGTGAAGTACTCATGGAGTAGGAGTGATTTGGAAAGCAAAAACAGAGGTTTGTGAGTGCTACAAAGTAAACCTGCTATGGTGGGGATGCATTAATTGGTTGTGGGCTGGTGTATAGGTGGAAAGGGGATGGTATATGTGTTAGGGTGAGGTGGAAAGAGAGTGGTGAGAAACCAGCTGTTTGGTTTAACCAGTGGTAAGGCGTAGAAGTGTATAAAAAGAGACGGGTTTTTGGTTGTTTGACTTATGGACCGGGTGGTGTTGGTTTAAGCAAAGATCAGGCCAAGGGTTATTTGATTGGATTTGGGTATTAATAATAAAAGGGTCCGCTTTGTGTAGCTTATTAACCCAAGGACCAAACTTGCAAATCTGCCAAACATGAGGGACCAATCTTGTAGTTTTTCCAAAGCTCATACAAGGACCAAATCTGCCATAAATGAATAGTACAAGGACCATATCCATAAAATTCCATTTTTTATAAATCCAAGGACTATTTATGACATTTTCAAAACTTGAGGGACCTAAATTGTAATTTTGCAATTTTTGATTTCAAGCTTTGTTTTTGACAACTTATGAATCCCAATGACCTTTTGTGATATTTTACAAGTTTTGGAATGACCAGGGACTGTTTTTTACAATTTTTCAAACTTGGGGGACTAAAACTGCCAATTATGCAAACTTGATACGCTTTTTCACCGTATTTTGATATTTTTGCATTTAAAACACATAAAACACTTATTTGTGATATTTTTATCAATTTGATGTATTTCCGAGTGTTTTCGGATGTTTTTGCAGATAAGATGTACAAAATGATGAGTATTTTAGACACTCATCAATCCCCACACTAAGATATTGCTAGTCCTCAGCAATGATTTGTGAAAAGTTAATGGATTTTATATCTTACCAAAAGCCATTACTCCTGGAGTAGCCAATTGTTTTAGTTCAAGTAAGAACCTTGGTACAATGATAACCAAATGATTTTGAGCAAACCATCACCGAAACGGATTTGATTTGTCTTTACCGTAAGCCGCTTGCTTCCGACTAGCCAAATCTTCACTAATTAAAGATATGGTGAGATGAACACCATACAATTTTGGGCAAATTGCAAGCCGTCAACGGATTTGAGATATCTTTACCAAGAGCCGCTTGCTCTCCGGATTAGCCAATCCTTATATGGGTTAGACATGGTGGACTGATTACCATTTGTTGTGTTTAGTACATAGTACTTCCACTAAAAAAATTTAAAATTTGGCCATTTTGGGGAAAAAAGGGACTAAAAGGGTACATTTATGATCAAATTCATTCTAATTTCCACACTTAGAAATGAATATTGTCCTCATTATTCAAAGTAACGGCTGTTATGCCAAACTTAGAACGAAAAGATAATATTACTAGCTAAGTGTAGAAACACAACAATTATTCTCTTTTTTAATATTTATAATTTTCATTAATTTTTTAGATCTATATACAACATGTGGGGCATCTCCCCCACACTAGGGTGGTACACACGGTGAAACCCATGTTTAATATATCGTTTTGGATTACCGAAGTCGCTAGCTTGACTCATCCCCATTCATTGGTTCATGGGGAATGTTTGTAGATCCGGACAATCACCGAGGAATGTCCCTTCCAAAATAATGCTTTAATCGATGACCATACTTTAAAATTTGGACCATCAAGTCAGATAACTCAATGGTACCATAAGGATAAACCTTAGTGATAGTAAATGGACCGCACTAACGGACTTAAGCTTTCCGGTGAAAATCTTCAATCTTGAATTGAAAAGAAGGACTCATCACCAACGAGAAAACGCCGTTCTTGATTTTAGACTCATGAATCTTCTTTGTCTTTTGTTTATAGATCAAAGAGTTCTCGTATGTTTGATCACGGAGTTCATTTAATTCATTCATTTGAACTTCTCCCATCACCGTTCTAATATCAAAATTTGCATGTTTTAAGGCCCAAGAAGCCTTGTGCTCGAGCTCAATCAGATGACATGCCTTCCGCACACCAGCTTGTATGAGTACACCCGATGGGTGTTTTGTAAGCCGCATCGAAATCCCAGAGCGGCCATCCAGCTTTATCCACTGTGATGCACGACACCCACCCTTTCAAGAATTCTTTATACCACGTTGAGACTTCCACTTGCCCAATTTGTTCGGGGTGGTATGCAGTAGAGAGATGGTGGGTAACACCATACTTTTGCATGACACGATCAAATTGGTCATTACAAAAATGTGTACCACGATCACGATTATAGCTCGGAGTTCCAAACCCGCAAAAAAGAGATTTCAAATTTTCACAACTACTGCATCATTGGTAGGTAAAGTTTCGCTTCAACCCATTTTGACAAAATGTACCCACGAAAGTATATATTTGTTACCGAGAAGATGGAAATGGCCCCATAAAGTCGATACCCCGCATGTCAAATATCTCACAAACTTGAATGGCATTTTGTGGCATTTCATTTCTTTGAGATATACCGTGACGCTGACAAGCCGCCGTGTTTTGACAAAATCGGCATCCTTATAGATAGTGGGCCAATAAAACCCTAATCAAACACCTTTTGGCAAGTGTAATGGACGATGCCCCTGGGGTCCACATGGCAAGCAGAATGTCAATAGCTCTCGTCCATAAACACACCGCTCTGATGACTTGATCCGCACAGATTTTGAATAAGAAGGGTCGCCCCTGCAAATAATGTTTAACATCTTTGAAGAATTTGTTCTTCACGGGTTGACATCCCTTTCACTATGAAGTTACCCGCATGGAACGGCAAGAAACCATGGGTAGAAGAGTTTCACTCTAAAAGAAACCGTGATTGAGTGTCTCGAGTGGAAATGTTTCATTTATTTCCTTTTTCTCGAAAACATCTTGGTGAGGGTTTTCTAAACGACAGATGATCACAGCCGTGTTCTCAAATTTTTTTATCACGATGATGATATCAAATTCGAGGAGAGAGAACCCAACGAAAGCAATCTTTGCTGATCTTGTTTTGCAAAGAGATATTTGAGAGCCGAAGGATCCGTGATACACCACACATTTGGTCAAGATTAAGTACACGCCGAAATTTCTAAAATACACCACGGCTAATACTTTTCTGGTGGTGTAATGATTTTGAGCTTCACCATAGTCTTACTTGCGTAGCGTATAGGCCGAAAATGCTTAGCTCTACGCTGCCCTAGGAGACCGATAGCAAAATCACTTGCATCGCACATGAGCTCAAAAGGCAAGTCCCGCAGAGCAACGAGAATGGGCGCCAGAAGTTTTTTTCTTCAATGTTTCAAAAGCTTTGATGCACTCAGTAGAGAAGAAAAAGGAGCATCCTTTCAAGAAGATGAGTCATAGGCCGCAATTTTAGAAAATTGTATGAATCACATAGAAACCAAGATGACCTAAAAACTCCTAATACCTTTCGATTAGTAGGATGAGGCGCAATAACATCGACCTTTGCTCTATCTACCAATCCCATTTTTGAAATCTTATACAAGGATCTGCGCCTCTTTTGACCATAAAGTGGCTTTTCTCCCGCTTTGACAAAGATTGGTGTCTTCACACCGCTTGAGCATTTTATCTAGATGGGAGAGACATGTTTGAAACGAATCCCCAATGACCGAGAAGTCATCCATAAACACCTCCATTGTTTCCACGATCATGTCGTGGAAAATGGCCATCACATCGTGAACGCCAAAGACATTACATAGGCCAAAAGGCATACGCCTCAGAGGCAAAAGTTCTGATGGGCGTGAATGTAGTTTTATCTTGATCCTTTGGATCAATGGGGATCCACCCGAGAAACCATCCGTGAAACAATAGTATCATTCCCGCTAATCTAGCATTGGTCCATAAAGGGTAGAGGAAATGGTCTTTTCGGTAGCCATTCAACTTAATAGTCAAATGCAAACACTCATCCGTAACCACCGAGTTGAATTAACTCGTATCTTCATTTGTGACAAATGCTACACCTTTTAGGAACACAATGAATTGCTATCCCAAGGACTATCCGAGATAGGGTAAATCAATCCTGCATCAAGAAGTTTGATAACCTCCTGTTTGATAACATCATGGATTTTGGATTTACTCTTCTCTCCGATGTTGAAACCGGTTTGAAGTCATCCTCCATCAAAATTTTGTGAGTACAAAATTCAGGGTTGATACCCTTAATGTCTGAGAGTTTCCAAGCAATTGCTTCGGTGTGACTTCAAGATTTTTATGAGAGCAGACTTTTCATCTTTACTCAAATCTCGAGCAATAATGACCGCAATTTATCACCTTCAAGAAATGCATACCGAGATTTGGAGTAAGTCCTTGCTCAACCTCGAAATTCTTCAGCTTTTCTCAACCTGACTTGACTTCCTTGTTCGAAGTTCGACAGAGGGAGCTATGATGATGGATCATCATAAGCAAATTCTCAATGAGAAGTATGTCCCCATGTCGATGGGAGTGATCAATTTCCCATGGAACATAATCACTAGACAAGTAGGCTTCAATCTCTTCTAAGATGAAGTCACTTTCCTCAAATGGGTTGAGAGAAGGAGTAGAATTCATGGCGATGGGTTGAGATGAATGAGTGAGATTATCACTCGAAGAATTATGATCATAACCAAGAACTTTTGAGAGTACTCTTCATGCAACATCGATATCTACGTTAACCTACCCCGTAATCATATTTGCGAGTACCAAGTTTGATCAAGGTTCAAGGTGACAGCTTCATTACCAACACGTAATGTGATTTCTTGCTCAAATACATCAATGAGAGCACGCCCGCTCTCGAATCCTCACCAACAATGAGAGGAACCCGGCTGATCGCACAAAATCAACAACCACGTAAATCACTGAAAATGGAACTTTCCTACTCACAAATACGCCCTCTAATGCCAAGAGGACGGATATTGTAACGATCTCGCAAGCTCAAGAGTCATGCATGTAGGAGTAAGTTCCGTGAAGAGAAAGTTTCTTCCATACCATAAGGCATCGTTGATGCCTGCACCAAGATCGGCTAAGGCAAAGCATTCAACCATTCCTGGAAATACACAAGGTAGAGGATTCCAGCTTTTCTCGAAGCTTCGTGATAACCGCAGCCTCGCCGCTAAGAGGAGTTTTGCCATTTCAAAACAGCTTTTCCTTGTTGCTTAAATGTGTTTGAGAGTTGATGGGCATCGCGATGATAGCATCCGCAAGCTTATGTCAAATGTAGTTCTTGGAAAATTTGAAAAATTTTCCATTTGATGACCTGCTTTTTCACGGAGCTTTTGTTCATTCAAATGATGGGTAAGGAATAGAAGATTTGGATTTGTATTTTCAACGGAGCTACTGTGTGGTTCAAAACAACTCCCCGGATTAGACTCGGTTTCGACAACTCATGGGATGGACATCATTGGTTCCTCCTATTAACAGAAGTTCCTTATCCTTTGTAGCCTCGTTCACTTCTCTTCCACTACCTTCGAGAAGAGGTAGGAATAGCGGTCCATTGTATGAAACACCACTTCGGGTTAGACGCTTTAGCATCGCCTCTTAGCGCATCGTGTTGCTTGAAGTTTTCCCGTTCTGGTTGATCATTTAAAGACTCTTGAGATCAAGAATTGACCGACAACAACCCGCTCATTTTATCTTGGGATTTCATGAATCGCTTCAATAACTCATCGATGATGGTAATCGAGGATGTGGAGGAAAATTCGAGGTCTGATGTTTGATTATGACCTTGTTGTTGAAAATTCCCTTGATTAGGATTCACATTCCCCGAATTGATTCCCCGATTGAAATTGTTTTGATTCCCTTGATGTTGGAAACCTTGATTGGGTCCAGATAGAAATTACCTTGGTTGAGATAACCTTGGTTCATTCTAGGTTGATTGGCCCTGCTTGGATTCTGTTAAAACCTGCCTCGATAAGTATTAGCACTCCAGAATTTGGTTCATTTTGAGGACGGTATTGATTACCTCCTTGATTTGAAGTACCGACTATAGAATTAGCTTCAAACGGACTACCATCGCGTGGCAAGACAGCTTTTAGTATGCATGAGGACCACCACAAGTAAACACAAACTTCAACTTTCCAACCATGTGATGGGTTCAGGTGAGAAGGATTCTTTCGGTTAGCAAGAACCAAAGCTTCAACAATATCCTGAGTTTTTCAATCTTAGCATCGGTGCTAGATGTACCACATGTGATGAAGTAGGTCCGCATTGACTGGTCTTGATATGTCTTTAAGGCGGAAAGAACGGACCTGGACTTGTTTTCAATGATTTGTAAGGCTTGTGGTTTGCTAAGAAATTACCTCGATATATCTGTAGAGAGTCTTGGTCACTTGTCTCACACCATTGAAAGTATCCATTTGCATTAATTCGTAAAACCATGATGACACTTATGAGCAATCTTTGTAAATCCCATGCCCCCTAATGATTCATCAAATCTCCGAGAAAATTTCATTTATTCATTCTTGTAGTTCGATGGAGGATAGAATTCGTTACCAAACTTGGTAACTAGATCCTCCCATGTCTCAATGGAACGAGGGTTTCTCAAGCCACCCGGGCATGTCCCTCTGAGAAAATGGGAACGTAAGAAGCTTGATAAGCTTCATGTGACATTCTTGTATTTGATGGTAGATGCAATCTTGTTAAACCATCGTGTGTGCATGAGGCATCATCCCGCCAAAACCATAGACTGGCTTTGGGTTACTAGATTAGCAACCCGTTTTGAGCTCAAAGGTATCACCAAATGGCTGAACAAATATGGCATCTCCGTAACCCTCATGGGTGCTGGAAGCCCACGCCGGGCCACGCCGGCGAGCGTAACGCCCCTACGCCTGCTATACGAATCTTTTCCAAGTTCTCGAAGGGACTTGTAACCGAAGAACGAAAGCGCATGCACTAAGTTTAAAATCAATTTTCAAAACAAATGTGAGGCAAAACGACAAGTATGAATTAACCAATATCACAAATGAAATGGCTTCTTTGAAAAAGGTACACCAAATCACAAGGACACAAAGGCAAGTTTTAAATCCGAACTTATTATGGTCACACCCCGCTTATAGTGTAACGCCTTTGATTTATGGTGTGGTTGATTTTATGTATATATTAAGTACCAAAAAGACGAGGTATGATTTGTGCAAAGGGAAACTTTGGAAAATATTTTGGAATCGCCTCGCTTAACCAAATCGATTTCTTAAGAATCACCTTAAAGAAACACAAGCTAGAAAACGCACGATTATTTGTTGTTTTATATATTTTTGTGTTGTTAACACTTTAGAAAAGTGTTAATGAACTTTTGATTTATATTTACTTTTAAAAACTTACAAACCGTGGTATATGTGCAAGTACCGGTTCCAAAATGCCAACACGCTTACAGCCTCCCGCAAGCGCCAAAATTTGATTGGTTTTGAACCGTCAAGTTATCTCACACAAGCTAGCCACTTGTGAATGGCCAACCGTAAGAAACTCAAAATGTACTTCTAAACCAATACAATAAGACGAGGAATATAGTGGTATTCCTGGTCGTAAGTCCCACCTGAGGATGAATTGGTGTATAAACACGATCGATGATGATAGAATGATCACTAGGATAGTGATCAGATAAGGTTTTGATGGATAATTATACCTAAAGAAAAGATTAATAAATTACTAACTTAAATGCAAATTAAAAAAAAAAGTTAAAATATATTAAATAAACGCTATCACTATTTTTACAATGATTGTGATTTTATAAAACAAAATATCTTAAATAAACTATTTTAACTAAAACGTAAACTTAAATTACCTAAAAACTTGATTTAAATGAAACGCAGTTATTTATAAAAATTACGCGATGCGCAAAAACGTAAAATTTATGAAATAAAAGTCCTACAAGTAAAACAATTTTTACGCACTATATGACAAAATAAAATTTTAGAAAAAAGATTTATATTTTTTAGACTTTTATATTTTTATTATGAATTAAATAAGATTTTACACTAATTAAATGATTAAAAATACTAAACGCTTTTAGAAAATATGAAAAACTACGTAAACTACTTTGAACAATACTGAATCTAGAAAATTAAAAAACTTGGTGGTTGTTTTGTGAAATAAGCTCAAATAAGCTAAAATGCCAAAAACTCAAACGTGACTTAAATACTTGATTGTGTAGAAATGAACGACAAGTCCCGCGGCAACTCCAGTAGGCTTCAAGGTGGTGAGTCAAAATGTGTCCCAGTTAATCCTCCTTTTGCTAACTTTATTTTTTGACTTTTTCTTATTAAAACTTATTAAGCACACTAAAATAAGCACTTTATATAACTAAGACTTTTATGAAACCAATAATAAGCCTGAGAGCTTATTTTCTCAACAAAGAGGCAAAACAAATAACATACGAATCAAAAAATGTTATAACTAGTGAAATAAGCAAAGCTAATAAGAAATGTGCTAGATGACCAATAAGCTAAAATGAATATCTAATAAGCACAATGCATGAAATAAGCACTACAAATTCAAATAAGCACTTGTGCTAAACCATTAGCAACAAATGACTAGCCAACTTCCGTACCGGGGCCCACAGATAGATTGAAGTCCAAACAAAGGTGAACTAAGCCGAAAGCTTATCGCTTTTCAAAAAGTACTGTGATTGGATTACAAGAATGCTTGTGAGAAGCTATTGAAAAGTTAGAAAACCCATCGAGTATAAATCGCGTACCGTTAAATGACGTAAAAAAGCACTAGCAGGTTTATCAAACAAGTCTAAAATGGAAAATGAAACTTGAACCTTGAGTCACTAGATGAACTTCTCAAAAGCTAAAACACATAAGTTAGAGGCCATTATAAGCTCTCTAAGAGCTTGTGAAATATCTACTAACCTGTACCGTGAGCACCTTTGACTTTTTGATTAACACTAAAAATTGACTTTTATGAATTTGTAACTGATTCTATGGACTAGCTATTTATGTTATAATAAGCTATGATAATGAAACAGTTTACTATCAAGTTATGTTTATGTGATGAGATTTGCAAACTCTAACAGCTATCAAGTAAGATAAATTTAAAACTAATTTTGACTTTTACTAAACAAAGCACTGATTTTGTTTAAACTGAGTGTTAGGTACTAATATGACATACAAATTAATCAAGAGCAAAGGCTTGAACCAACTCTAACATGGTTTACTCAGCCAATCCAAAACACCACTTTTAAAACAAGTATAAAGCTTCTAATGCTAAAACAAGTTTATATACCAAGTAATCCAAGATAAACTTATATTAACTACAATGAAATGTAATTAAACTAATAGCAAGAATTAACCACTTATACTAAAAATTTCAAACTTTTAAGAAATTTCTTACAATTTGAATCCGTGCACAAACCTATTAAATCGAGGGCTTATAAAATTCCTCTATACCAAAGCTCTATACCAAGGCCATCCGAATCCACCTTGCTCCACTTTTCTTGCATGCTTCACCATTGATTTTTATTTTTTTTAACTATTTATTTATATTTTTGGTGATTTTTCTTTTGATACTAGATCGCTTTTTAAGATATCTAAAAGCTTGAATAAGCTAGGAGCTTATGTGCTTATGAGTCCATAATAACAACCGCTAATAACATTTTAACATTCATGATATTTTTGAACATGGAAGATTTGCATAAACCGATAACTTGACTTAAAGCTAAAATTGAAGGTTACAAAAGTTTTACACACCTAAAAACGTGAAATACAAAGCTTAGAAATTAAAATATAATCGAATTCAAATTTAAGCTAGAACGCTATTAAAATAAAGACATACTAGATATTTTTCTTCTCTGCTTCTCCTCTTCTTTATAGCATTTTGAGACTTTCATTTGATTCTGACATATCCCATCAACAATCTTGTCCATTGATTGAGTCAAACTCATCCTAGCTTTAAAACTTACTTTTGCCAAAAGTGCAAATGGTTGCTTGAGAGTTTAGTAATTAAAAGAAGTTTGGGATGTTACGTGAGGCGAGGGGACAATATATAGAAGTAGTCATGGAGTGAGTGATTGGAAAGCAAAAACAGAGGTTTGTGGAGTGCAAGAAACTGCTATGGTGGGATGCATTAATTGCTGTGGGTCGTGTATAGTGGAGTGGTGGTATGCAAGTAGGGGTGAGGTGGAAAGTGAGTGGTGAGAAAACCACCGTTTACCAACCCATGGAGAAGGGTGTACAAAGAGCGCGTTTGGTTGTTTGACTTATGTTGACCGTTGGGTTGGTTTGGGCTAAAGACTCGCCAAGGGTTATTTGATTGATTTAAATTAATAACAAAGTGGGTCCCGCCGGTGTGAGCTTATAACCTAGACCAAACTTAAATCGGCCAAACATGAGGGACCAAATCTGTGTAGTTTTTCCAGCTCATACATAAGGACCAAATCTGCCATAAATGAATAGTACAAGGACCATATGCATAAAATTCCATTTTTATTAATCCAAGGACTATTTTTGACATTTTCAAAACTTCGAGGGACCTAAATTGTAATTTTGCAATTTTGATTTCAAGGGCTTGACAACTTATGAATCCAAGGACCTTGTGATATTTTATTTTTGAATGAAGGGACTGCTTTTGACAAATTTTCAAACTTGGGGACTAAAACGCCAAATATGCAAACTTGATACGTTTTTCACCAAATTTTGATAATTTTGCATTTAAAACACATAAAACACTTATTTGTGATATTTTTATCAATTTGATACTGAGTGTTTTCAGATGTTTTTACAGTCCAGATAGTACAAAAATGATGAGTATTTAGACACTCATCAACTCTACACCAGCAGTTAAAACCAAATGGGTTAAAAAGGAAAGTACTGATGGGGAACAAACAATACTTACAAAGAGTGTGAAATGTAGATTTTGTGGAAAATAATAAAGAAAACTTGACCTAAAAAAGAGAGATTGTTATTGAAAAACCAACATTTTTGAAACAAAGAGTAATTGATTCATGTGCTTAAACATTGGGCAAGCAATTACATACTTAAAGAATTTACATGTAACTCCACAAGGGAAACACAAGTCAATAATGGCTTGGGTTCCAAAATTAACTAACTCTTTTTATCTTTGTGTTGGGCAACCCGTAGAGGTTTCAGCATCACTCATAATGGGATAATGGTTGCTCCGAAGCATGACAGAGACAAAGATATTCTCCGCCGATTTTAGATCCTATTATGGAGGAAGAGTTGCATTTGGGAATGATGCTGTGAGGAAGAATTATGGCAAAGGAACTATAAGGCATGGAGCATCGATTTTGAGAATGTTAGATATGTAAGGAGCTCAAGTTCAACCTTTGTCACTCTCAAATCTGCGGATAAGCACCCCGTGGTTATTCACTCGATAATATAATATCTCATCCTTTCCCCTGAATTCAATCTAGCGATGATAACTTGCAATTCTCGAAGTACCAAGAACCAATGATGTGTACTTATATGAAGAGTCTCACAGACTCTTCTCGGAAGAGCAAACATGTTTAGTAGCAAAAGGCAACAATTAAAGAAGCACATCAATGCAAAGATTGGGCCATGTAAATTTCAAGAATATCAACAAATAGGTCAAAGGAAATTTAGTTAGAGGTTTACCTTCCAAGACTTACAAGAATGATCACTATGCTCATGGCAAGAAGGGTAACAAATACAAAGCTTCATGCAAGTTGTGCTTGAGGACTTAACTATTAGAGAACCTTGAGTTGCTTTGCATGGATTTGTTCGGGACTGCTTCGCTAAGTTAAATAAACAAGATGAGTATTGTCCTGGTAGTACGCATGATCATGAGATTTAGCTGGGTATTTTTCTTGGGATTTAAAGATGACACCTGATGCTATTCACATGATCTCGATAATAGCTCTTGAAACCAACCCATACTCTAAAGTAAGAGGTATTAGATGTGATAATGGATCAATTCAAGAACAAACTTATGGATGAATTTTGTGCAAAGAAAGAACTGCTGGGAGTTCAAGATAAGCTAGAACTCCACAAAGAAATGGTGTTGAGAAAGAAAGAACAACTTTGATTGAAGCGACCAGAACAATGCTTGCGATTTATTATTACCTATTCAATTGGCCGGCCGTAGCATCGCCATATGTGCTTAACAGAGTATCACCACCAAACCTCGATGAAGACACCTTATGAGTTGCCGATGGGGATCAAACCTAACATTCGCTTTATGAAACCTTTGATGCCCTCGACTATTCTCAACACAATTGATAATTCAAATTTGATGGCAAGTCGAAGAAGGATACTTATCGGATACCACCACATATAAAAGGATTCAGAGTATACAAATGAGTCAAGAAGGTTCAAGATTGTCTTCATGTTCGAATCTTTAGAAGATAAAGAAAATCAAGGGTAAAGGTCCTGATTGTTTGATCTTGAGGTTTTGACTCTTCTGGAATTATGTACCCATAAGAAAATCAAGTAGATCACAAAGAAGATGATTTACAGCATTGTTCATGGAGTCACATATTAGACCTAATGTTGTTCCCGGCGAAGAACCTATAATCAAGTGAGAAATACAGTAGCCACAAAATCCACATTGTTCTAAGATCAAGCTATTCAAGATGAGCTTAATAGGATGCTTTTTCAAGATATAGTAGCACAATCTTATGATGATGATCAAAAAGAGCGGCGAGGAAGCAAAGAAAAAAGAACAAGATCGGCAGCGAGTTTTCTCACAATACTTTGGGATGTTGATTTAGATCATCAAAGCGGCCTACCGCACCCACAAGATTCTTGGATGATTTTATGATCCTACCATGCCCGGGCTTAGAAGATACCGATCAAGGTATTTTCATCCAAATGAAGGTGCCGATTTCACAAATTTGATGATAATGTTGAAGTTCCTAATCAATCTTAAGAGTTCATAAGAATTATCCATCGGGTCAAACCACACCTTCTACCTCGGAGAGCATGCAGAACCAAAGCCGGGGTTTTTCAAAACCCACAATGCTTTACTTAGCTTTGTTTATAAACGTATAGCCTAATCACAGTGGTCATCAAACATGCCCGCTACTGTTTTATCTCTCATGAAGAACCCAAGAATATAGTTCAGCATTATCTAAAGAGAGGTTGAAGCTATGCAAAGAAGAACTTTCAATTCAAACTTCAAGAAGTTTGGGTACTATGTGACCTACCAGATGGAAAGAAAGTCATTGGTACTATATGGGTGTTCAGAGTCAAGAGAGATGAAAGAGGGAATGTCATCAAGAATAAGGAAAGATTAGTAGCACAAGGCTACAGACAAGAAGAAGGAGTAGATTATGATGAAGTGTTTCCAGAGCAAAGGATTGAAGCTATCTGAATATTCCTTGCTTTTGCATCATATATGGGATTTTAGGTTTATCAAATGGATGTCAAGAGTGCCTTTCTATACCCATTACAGAGGAAGTTTATGTCAAATGTACTCCTGGTTTTAAGACCTACTCATCCAAACAAAGTTTACAAAAAAGTTGTTAAGGCTCTTATGGTCCTCATCAAGCACCTAGAGCTTGCGTATGCGCTCTACTTTCTTTATTGTAACATGGTTATAGAGGGAGCTATAGACAAGACTTTGTTTATCAAAAGAGATAAGAAGGATATCATGTTGGTTCAAGTTTATGTAGATGATATCATCTTTGGAGCTACAAAACAAATTTATGGTGAAGGAGTCTGATACCGATGCAACATGAATTTCAAATGAGTTCTATGGGTGAATTAACATTCTTTTGGGCTTCAAGTCAACAAATGAAGGAAATTATAAGTCAAGATAAGTATGTCTCGACATTCTTAAAAGTTCAATTTTACTAAGCCACACTAACCTATCAAGTCTATCAACTCATTGGGCAAGGATGAAGATGGTCAACTCAAGCAGTCAAGTCAGATGCATCTATGATTGGTCGTTTTATGTACTTAATCAGATCTAGGCCCGAAGTATCATGTTTGCCGCTTGTTTATGTGCAAGATATCAAGTCTCACATAAGGTTTCATATGAATGCAAAGTGGAAGAGAATTTTAGTTATTTGAGAAACAACAACCTAAGTTGGGGTTGTGGTATTAAAG
>OU343225.1:81371292-81495726 GCA_910596185.1 Chrysanthemum makinoi | reverse complement strand
CTAGCGGCGTATATGATCTAGTTACTTTCTTTAGGTCACTAAATATATGCGGAAATTACTAGATGCAGATATAAATTGTCCCTGAACTTCAAGTTCATATTTATTAGTGTGAGGAACAACATTTATATCATAATTCATTCCATATCCCTCGCTGCTCATACTCTCCCCCTGAATGAATTATCCATTTTAATATCCCATTGTTTAATGCGTTATGGTGGATTAACTATAAGAAGTCGCAACTATTACAATATCTCACTTGGAAAATATGTTTTGTGACCAAAAATCATTCTAATAGGGAGGATTCATTATAAAAATTATTGGCAAGATGCGAATTCAGATTTTATAACATGCCCCATAAATTAAGATTCTGTTCTCATAATTATTGGCTTTGCAATCAACTAAAGACGTTTTATAAACGTTTTAACAAAAGCAATTCGCGTATGAACTTTGGCTACATAAATTTCAACACTTATTCCAATAATCACCAAGACTTGAAAGTATTCACCACCGTTCTCAATAATACAATTTGGAAAACTTTTATAAGTCAAGCCACTAATCACGCTAACCTTAAGTTTAGCGATTTGATGATCATTTGATGATGCATCGATTTTAAAACTCAAAATGATCCACATGGCAGATGTATAGGCCTACATACATCCTCTTTATATTCTTTCCAAAACTTTATAGGACAAAGTCCTTATTTTAATATTGTGGTGATATATGAACAATTAACTTTCACTAAGAACAATCAAATCTATTTTGCAAGAAACTTATTGTTGTTCTATATATTTCGCATCATCATTAAACCGGGATGGTCCAACCGGTCATGCCAATTGATACTACAATCTTGGCTCATAAACCTTGGTTTATGACCACATATGCTTCGACAGGATTTGACTTATATCTAAAATTCTAATAATAGGGAGAACCTATAAATGAGCTATTTCATAGCTTTTTACATAGTGTAATAAAATACTCTGTTAGCCTATAGCATTACTATTAAACAAGAAACACATATTTTGCACAAGTCAAGTTGCACAATTTTCTAAGCTCGCAGGTATATACACCATTGATCGGTTATAATCACGTCCCGTAAACAAATAAAACAACATGTTAAACATCACATAATAAGTATGGAAGCAACCAATGAAGCCAGGTAAGTGGCACAGTGATAAACTAAATGACACAATCTAAGCTAAGGCATCAATTATTCTTGTACATGATATCTCAATTTGTCCGGCAATCTTCATAATGATTAGTTGAAAGGTAAATATATGGGCCTAATACATTCACCAATTAAAAACTGAATAACTGTAAGTAAATCTATTTATAACAAGATATAAATATTTGGTGTCACATATTTACTTATAATTATTCCAAGTAAATGACTTTATATTTGTTTCCATAGCTCGTTCCGATTTTCTTGCCAACATGTCTTCTTACGACCAACTTCAAACAAAGAGTCTAGTGTCATATAAAGCAACACATAATATTTTCAAATCATACTAAAGGATAAACTTATGCTTTATGACCACATGTGCTTCAGTCACACTTTGTTTTATATAAAAGATAGAGAGCCCGATTAGCTCTTTATGTTTTTCACACAGAGTTTAATATAATATTCACATTCGCCTATAGCTTTATAAGAAAATACGATATAAATCAAATGTTTTACATACATGCAAACATATAGAATTACATATAATAAATAACTCATGCGTACATGCCAAACTCAATTGCACAATTAGAACAACCAACAAAATTTGTATTTACCACAATATTCACAGTAGGTAATGGCTTTAATTTGTATATTTTTGTTCATTCATAATCCAACATTTGTATAAAAATAATTATTGTGTTAATCAAGAGAGTGTATAAGCAAATTATCTCTTGTTTTAGTCATGCATTCAAGACCTTATTCACATAAGCACGTAATAATAGCAATGATTTTCTTAAGCAATCTATTAATTAAACAATAAAATGATAGCATTTTGCACTACAATTTATATACATAGGCATCATGCACTGAAACATTATAGTTTAAAGTCTCTTTCTAAAGAATCATATAATTATAAGAGATCACTTGTATATCATAGAAAAAAGATTAGATGCTTAATCTTATATTCTTATCCATCGTGTCATCAAAATAGTAGATGCATAAACCAAGTCGTGTTTCAACTCAACCAAATTTGACAAAAACATATCACAAAAGCATATATCAACTCAACCAGATTAGATGCTTTACTTGCAATCAAAATGATAGTGAACTAGATTATAGCAACACATAAGATCAAAATATATTTCACATAGTAATAGATTAATATAGCTCAAAATACACTAGTAACAAGCTTCAAATTAATACATCAAACCATGGCTAATAGTATATCAATAGCCGAATAGATAACACTATTGAAAAATTAAATAATATAGGACCACGTAATAAAACATTTATGAGAAGTTTATTAACTAAGTCATGATGAGGCCGAACGACATCCACCAAGGTTTCAATGTCATGTATTTGTTTCAATATAAATCGCCTACTATTTATAATTTAGTTTATTGGCTATGTTTTCTTTTCGAATAATAATGTCACAATGAAAATTTATAAATAGTGAAATTAGTCTACATATAATATATATGAGTCACATGTGTCGAGAGTTTATGAATCAAGTAAGAAGATACAACCATGGTTATCCTTTAAAATAACTACTACAACTAGTTAGCAGAACTCTATTACATATATAAAAATAATGAGCTTAATTTGTAGTAATTTAGGTTACTAATGTTAAAAACTACTGTAGTAATCTGTTAGAATTTTTAATATTGAAAGAAATTAGATTGTATATCTTTAAGGATGTTAAGAGACCTTTTGTACTTTGACTTGCGTTGCAGACTTATGTTTTTAATGTCCAATAATGTATTTGGTTCGCTTCCAAACAGTCAAGTTTATCACACAAGCTAACCACTTGTGAATGGTCAACCGTAATAAAATTCAAACAGCTCAGAAACAAATGCAATTAAGATCTGGAGAGTATAGTGTTTCCACAGGTCGTTAAGTCCCACGGAGACTTAATGGTGTTTGAACAAATTCAGATGTCGAATAATCACTAAGGATAGTGATCAGTAAGGATTTTGGAATATTTATACCTAAAGAAAAAGTTTTGTAAATTACAGGGGCTTAAATGCAAATTAAAGAAAATTAAAAAGCTAAATTATATTAAATAAACACTATCACAATTTTTAAAATGATGTTTTTCTTGATTTATAAAACAAAATAACTTAAATAAACTATTTTAATTAAAATGTAAACCTAAATTATCTAAAAACGTGACCTAGAATGAAAACGTGCGTTATATATAAAAATTGCGCGAGTGCATAAGAAAAAACATAAAATTTGTAAAATAAAGTTCTACGGTGTAAAAACAATTTTATTACTTACTAAATGTCAAAATAAAATTTTAGAAAAAAGATTTATATTTTTTTGACTTTTATATTTTTATTATGAATTAAATACTATTTTAAACTAATTAAATGATTAAAAATATTAAAACTATTTAGAAAATTCGAAACTTTTTATAAAATACTTTATACTAATACAAAGCTAAGAAAAATACAAAAGGTGTGAAAGCTTGTTTAAATAAGCTGTAAATAAGCTAAGTTATTCGTATAAGCTAAATGGACATTAAGGGGTAAGTATTAAATGTTGCAAGATACAACCAGTCAAAGTCCAAGAGGAGATGGTAGTGTGTGTGTGTGTGGTGGTCGGTGGCCGGGTTGAATCCCGACAATGGACTTTTATTTTATTTTCTTTTTGGACTTTTCTTTTACAAACTTATTAAGTACACTTAGATAAGCAAAATTTATAACTACAACTTTTTACAAAAACAACTAATAAGCTCAGTTTGAGCTTATGTTTTCTTAACAGTTATGCAAGAATTGGAAATAAGCACAAGGTTTTAGCTAGTGACTTATAAGCTAATAATTAAGCAAAAGGTAAAATGGAAATAAGCTTAAACTAATGATAATAAGCTAATATGACTACTGAGAAAGCATAATATCTTAAAAATAAGCACTTAACAACTCCAAATAAGCACAAGTTAAACTGTTTAAACGGGACACTTTTTTAGGTATCTAGGTACTTTCTAGCTTAATTTTAAGTACTTAAATAAGTTTGGAAATGGAAACAAACACTGGATTTAACAAGTTTACCAGTTAAGCTTTCCAAAAAGGTAAATTACAAAGTTTGGATTACTCTAATAAGCTTGGGAGAAGCTTTTGAAAAACTTATGAACACTGACTGATTGGCACACTTAAAGAAAATGGACAAAATTAAAAGCCATAAGCAGGCTTATCAAATAAGCTGAGAAGTGAAAAAAAAGAACTGGAACCTTGAGACAGCTAGGTGAGCTTCTTGATGAGTGTCTAAATACTCATCATTTTTGTACCATTTAAACTGCAAAAACATCTGAAAACACTCAGAAATGCATCAAAATGATAAAAATATCACAAATAAGTGTTTTATGTGTTTTAAATTCAAAAATATCAAAATCGGTGAAAACATTATCAAGTTTGCATAATTGGCAGTTTAGTCCCCAAGTTTCAAAATTTGTCAAAACAGTCCCTGGTAAATCTAAATAAAGAAAAATATCATTTTAAGTCCCTAGGGATTCCTAAGTTGTCAAATTGGTCCTTGAGATTTAAAAATTACAAAATTACAACTTAAGTCCCTGAACTTTGTAATTTGGCAAGATTGGTCCTTTGAGAATTAGAAAATGTCAAAAATGGTACTTGTACTATTAAATTTTGTCAAATTCAGTCCTTATGTTAACTTTGAGAAATTGGCAGTTTGGTCCTCATCTTCGAGAAAGTGGCAGTTTTAGTCCTTGTATAATAAGCCTAAGCCAAGACTTGTCAAAACCATTTGACCCCTGCCATTTCACCATTTGAACCCCCTGTCATTACCTGTTTTTGAACCCTAAGTCAAACCAAGCTCTTTGCCCGCCACCTCACCTTGTCTTCCCCATCATATTGCCTGCAACTCACAAGCCATCTCCCATCACCTTTTACCTTTCTCCTCCCTCATCATCACCACTACCCACTCAACCCTCCACATTAAATGCCACCCCCCCCTAGTTGATGAAATGCAGAGCTACAAGTCAAACTGACTTTCCCGCCAAATTGATAAAAACGGCTAAAACACTCAAAACTCTCCCATTGGCTCCAAAAAGAGGTGGGATTCTCTCAGAAGGACACGTGGAACTCAATTGGAGCATAAAAGAGAGAGGAGGTGCAGAGAAGAAAGAAGTCTTTAGTTTTTTAAATTTTTGTATGTCGTATCTTTCTTAAATTGTCTTAAGTATCTTTTAAATTTGTAATTCCAAGTTTTATTGTACTAGAAAGAAGTTATTTAGCTATTGTAATTCAGTTTGAACCTTAAAATCAAGTTTCATTTAAATTTCAAGTTTCATGGTTTACTGTTTCCAATCTCAATCTTAAACTATTACATCCAAGCTTCAACAAGCTTATTTTCAAGTTCAAATAAGCTCATTGAAGCTTATTATAGCTTTTAGTGAGTTTATTAAGTAGGTGCAAGCAGTTTTCATCCAAGGTCAACAAAAGTCAACTGATGAGGATGATTTGAATTTGGTGATGATATTGGGTGATGCAGTGCTTGGAATGGGTTGGAATTGACTTAGAATGGTAGTGTATGGTTTGGTTTAAGCTTCACAAATAAGCTGGGAATTGTAAGGTTGTATCTCTTTTTCATTTTGTATGCAGTTTTCATTTTGTGTTTATTTTGGAACCAGTGGTCATTAAATAGTTTATACATGTTTAATTAGTGGTAATTAAGGTACTAAAGTTAGCTTAGGTAGTTGAAAGAGTTAAATCAGTGATTAGTTTAGATTAATAATCAAAACAGTTTCTGAAAGTGGTGTTTGGATCAGTGGATTACAAGAGCTTAAGCTCTTGTGCATGCTGATACTGTCTATCAGAACTTAATACAGTTCATTAGAATCATTTGGGTCATCATATTACTCTGCATAGGCCAAAGTCAAATCAAATTGAATCGCTCTAACCTAAATCTGTTGGATTTTTGGAATAGCTAAAGCTTGATTCATGTTCAATTATCACTAGAGTAGCTTGCATCATTGTCATTATACCATATTACATCAATATCAGTTAACAAATTAGGATCAAAGTTCACAAAAGTCAAACTTGTCTCAATTGCTCAAAAGTCAAATACTTGTACAACTTCGGTTTGGCCCAACTACAAGGATTTTTCTTGGGTTCATTCTTGGACAAATCAAATGAAACTCTGGTTATAAAACTTCAGTTGGTCAAGATACTTGTTATGATTTTTCTTGATTTTTAGAATTTTTCTAAAGCTTCAAAAAATTGCGGGGCTTATCGCCTACAACTCACACTCATCAAAATTTGAGTTTTCTCGGTATTGTTAAGCTTGTCAAAAGCTCCACAGAGCTTCTCTAGGTCCAGTTTTTGGTTTACATGTTCTTAGCCAGGTCTAGTATAGTTTCCAACATTTGGTTTTCATTTATAGCTTATTAATAAGCAAGTGCTTAAGCTCAAACTTGGCACCCTCAAACTGTTTTAGCATAAGTACTCAAATAATCAAATCTGCTTAAGTGTGTAATCCAGAGGCTAAGGATTGTTGTTTCTTGCTGAATTTTAGTATTTTTAGCATATTAATGCTTCTTTCAGTTGGTAGCTTGTGGTGACCATTTGCTTTTCTCAAGTGCTTATTTATAAGGGACACTACGGAACTCAATTTCCTCCAAACAAGCACATGTTTTTCTATTTTTCTTAGATTCTATATATTAAATTAGACTTTTCCTGAAATTTTCATAATTTTCCACAACAGTTTGCTATTTTTCTTAATTAAAAACAGTTGTTAGGTAATTTTAAATAGCTTTTAATTTACAAATTAATAAAAAGTTCAATTAATTTTCAATTTTCTTAGGTTTAGATAAATATAAAAAGTAAAAAGTAATTTTCCAGATTTTTCATAGTTTATTTTGTAATTTTTAGTAATTTAATTAGTTTTAAATAGTTTAAAATTCATAAAAAATAGAAAATAATCAGAAAAATATAAAAATAGTTTTGAAAATTCTATTTTGTTATTTTAGATTTTTCCAAGTCTTAATTTTATTTTTCTAGGTTTATTTCCTATTTTCTTGTAATTTAGGTTATTATTTAATAGTTAAAAATAGTTTTAATTAATAATAATTAATTTAATAGTTATAAAAATAATTTTCTTTTTCTTAAAATTTTCTTATATCATTAGGTTTGTAAAAATATCATTTTCATATTTTTAGGACTAATATTGTGTAAGTTTAGTTTTTAAATTAAGTTTTATAAAAACATAAAATCAAAAACATCAGTTTAAAATTAGTGATAGCGTTTATTTAATATAATTTAGATTTTAATTTCCTTTAATTTGCATTTAAGCCCCTTTAGTTTTAAATAACTCAAAATCCTTACTGATCACTATCCTTAGTGATTATTCGACACCTGATGAGTGTTAAACACAAGTAATTTCCTTTAATTTTCTTATTTTTACAAAATATTTATCCAAAAATCCAAAAATATCCATCTTTACCCTCTCACATCTTTTATTCTTCATCCCAACCCCTCTATAAACCTTTGATTCTTTCTATGTCTTATCCTCACCCTCTTGGTTGTCAATGGTGTGGTGGTCCTTATAATGGTGACAATTGCCATTTAGCATGGTGGAATCGGAAATGGATGCTGTATAACAGGATCCCTATTCCTACCATAACACAATGATTTATTCCATAGCCTACACACTGGTAGACGGTTTCTTACATTGTGAGTACTATGGAGGTCCTCAGCTCGATTGTCAAACAAGGAATCTATTTCCCTGTAACAATTACGACTCTTCATATCATGAAACCTCCACGGTACCAAAGAAGGTGCACACCTCCTGACCCACTTCCTCAAAATCTTCTCCTTAATCTTTTGGATTTAGTGAAAGATTTGAAGGAATGTAAACATTCCCAAGATAATCCAAATGAAAAATCCATGGAAGTTTTGTTAGCGAAAGCGGCACTAAATTAGATTCCCAAATTGTGAAAAATCTGTTAGGGAATCAATTGCAAAAGAAAAGCGACCAAATCTAGCTCTCGATTCGTTTTGATGCATGATGATGAAGTTACCCTTGATATTAGTCAATTATGTACAAGTTCATCAAGTTCATCAGTTGAAATTCCTTCCATGAAAAATCAAGGAGAAAAGACTATGATGGAATTACTAGCGGAAGAACAAATGGAAAGTATAAAACATATGTATGCTAGTCCTTCTAAACTCCCTCAGTCACTTGTTATCACACCGAAGCTCCACTCACTCTCGAACATGGGGCCGAGCATCTTGACACTTCCGAAAAAGAATCGGACGAATTCATAAAGTCTAGTGTTGAGAACCTTGTCCCAATCAAGAGTCAGGAACTTCGATCATATGTGTGATTCTCTTTCCCCTCTTGAGTGTTCAAAAGATCATTTTGAAACTTTCTCATTTTTGCGATGATTGTAAATCTTATGGAGACATTGAGTATGTTGAGGCATCACTCCCATAGTCTGATCCTCTTCTTGAGGAGTTCACCGATGAACTCACTCCCATTAGTCCACTTTCATCAGAAAGTGACGATGATCTCTTTGATTTCGAAGCCGATCTTGGAGAAACTAGAAATCTCCTATATAATGATCATCCACTCATTTCTTATCCCATTTCCGACTCTTCCATTCCTTCTCTCATCGGTTGAGGAAGATGACAACTTTGGAAGGTCGATGCTTTTCTTAGTGATGAGTCAATTCCTACAGGGATTGACAATACTACTGATTCGGAGGAGACATCCTCTTTCTTGAAAATCTGTTGATTGAAGAACCGTTTCAGACTCTCCTCCGGAATTTTGTTGCCAATCACCATACAAGCTTCAAGTCTAAGCTTAAAAATCTAACAAATGGTGATTGGCTCCTCACTAATGAAGAATGGGATTGCATTGTGATGCACATCTTTATTCCATTTTTCACAGATGGTGTGGTTTCTCGTTCCCTTTTTTCCTTTGGGAATGAGGACGCTATTTTTGATCCCGCTTTTCATTTTATTATTTTGAGCGGTTCTATGTATATCTCATCGGTGTGGAACTTTCACGTGCTTCAAATGTTTGTCCAAACATCTTGAATGAAAGTTCGATGGAGATTGTCTCTTCCACTTACTTCCCCATGAACAAATTAATTCGGGTCGAGTCAAGCTAGCGACTCGGTAATCAAAAACATGAGTTAAACAGGGTTTTCACCCGTGTGTACCACCCTAGTGTGGGGGAGTTGCCCCACATGTTGTATATAGATTTTAAAAATAAATGAAAATTGTAAATATTAAAAAGAGAATAATTGTTGTGTTTCTACACTTAGCTAGTAATGTTTCTTTTTATGGGTTGGCATAACAGTGCGTACTTTGAATATTGAGGACAATATTCATTTCTGGTGGGGGAAATTCTGGCGAATTTGATCATAAATGTACCCTTTTAGTCCCTTTTCCCCCAAAATGGCCAAATTTAAAAAAAAAAATTTAGTGGAAGTACTATGTACTAAACACAACAAATGGTAATCAGTCCACCATGTCTAACCCACATAAGGATTGGCTAATCCTGGAGCAAACGGCTCTTGGTAAAATATATCAAATCGTTGACGGCTTGCAATTTGCCCAAAATTGTATGGTATGAAATTCACCATATCCTTAAAGTGAAGAGTTTGCTAGCCCAAAGTTTATGGCTTGTGGTAAAGTGGAAAAACCATAATTGGTAATGCTCCCAAGATAATATTGATAATTTATCTAAGAGTTGGCTAGTCGAAATAAACTTCGGTAAAGACAAATCAAATCCGTTGAAAATCGGTGGTTTGCAAAATCACTTGGTTATCGGTGTACCAAGGTTCTTACTTGATAAACATTTGGCTACTCGATAATGGCTTTTGGTAAGAGATGAAATCCATTAATTTTCTTAAAACATTGCTAGGGACTAGCAATATCTTAGTGTGAAGTGTCTAAATACTCATCATTTTTGTACCAATTAAACTGCAAAAACATCTGAAAACACTCAGAATGCATCAAAATGATAAAAATATCACAAATAAGTGTTTTATGTGTTTTTAAATGCAAAAAATCAAAATCGGTGAAAAGCACGTCAAGTTTGCATAATTGGCGAGTTTTAGTCCCCAAGTTTCAAAATTGTCAAAAGCAGTCCCTAGTAAAACAAAATAAAGAAAAATGTTATTCAAGGTCCCTGAAATATTTTAAATTGTCAAAAATGGTCCTTGAATAAGTCTTTTGTCAAATGGCGAGAAAGGTCCACTGAACCATAAAATGTCAAGTTTGGTCCCTGGAAAATTGAAAATGTCAAAACTGGTCCTTGTACTATTGGAAATTGTCAAAATTGGTCCTTGTGACAACTTTGGAGAAATGACATAATGGTCCTCTAGTTTGGCAAAATTGCAAAGTTAGTCCTTGTTATATAAAACCAAACCTTGACCCTTTCCCATTTTGACCCACGCCCTTTATACCTTTTGACCCTTCTGTTTTGAACCCTTGGTCAACCCAAGTCAAACAAACAGACTCTTCCCTCCACCTCTTGCTTCCCTCTCCAACTTGCACATACACCACGCAACTCCTCTCCCATCACCCTCACACCTTATCCCTTATCCCCAACCCCCCTCATCATCACCTATTCCACCCCCTAGTTGCTAGCTTGAGTCTCCAGAGGTCAAAATGCCCTTCCCTAAAATTGGATAAATAGCCAATATGAGCAAAACTCACCCATTGGCTCAATAAAGTGGTGGGATTGAATCAAGAGGACACGTGGAAGATTTTTGGATATAAAAGGAAGAAGAGAAGGAGAGAGATAATCATTAGTTAGTTTTATTTTTTTCTATGTATGTCGTTTTTTTTAGTTATCTTAATTAGTGTTTTTAAAATGTAATTCTAAGCTTTAATGTGTTAAACTCAAGTTAAGTTATCATTGTGTTTTAGAATCAAATTCAAAGTTTGGATAAAATCCTTGTTCTTGTATTCCTTTGTTGAGTTAAGTTTCAAACTCTTGTCTTAAAGCTTCTATTTGCTTATTTTTAAGCTTAAACAGGTTTACTCAAGCTTATTAGAGCTTTTGGTAAGCTTGGATAACATTTTCAAGCAAATTTGGTTGATGGTCAACAAAATCAACGGGGAGCTAAACGGAAAATGATCTTGGGTTGTTGCAGTGGTTGAAATGGGTTGGAAATAGATTAGGTTAGAGTAGATTGGGTTTGGTTTGGCCTGCAACACTAAATTTGGACTCTTGTGAGTATTTGTCCAATTTTCATTTTCACATCATATTGCATATTTTGTATCTGTAATCATTAACTGTTCAAATTTGGTTATTTAGTTGTACTTAGGTTATTTAATCTCAGTTTGATCCATAATATTAGCTAGTGTAATGTTTAGTTTCATTCTAAAGTTCAAAACAATTATATATAGAGTGTTTGGTTTAGCTGCATTATCTGTGTTATAGGCTAGTTCAGTGGCAGTTTCTTGTTGGTTCAGGTTTGTGTCACTCATGTATACTCATATCTGTCTAAACCTTGTGCCTGCAAACCCCTACAGTCAAAATCATTTACCAACTGTCTTCATTACTTGACTGTTGGAGTTTTATAAAAGAAAGTTCTTATTTTGTGTTTAAATTCCATAAACATTGCTTGCACTAGGTTTAATTCATCTTATAACATCATTCTCAATCACAAATTCCTTCAAACCTCAAATTAGTCAACTCTCCATTTCTTTATCAAAAGTCAAATTTGAAAAAAGTCATTTTGGGCTCAACTGAAATGAATTTTCCTTGATTCATTTCTGGGCCAAATCATGAGAATCTTGTGGTTTTAAAAACTTCCATTGGTCTAATTTCTTATGGTGATTTTACAGATTTTGTAAAATTTTTATAAGCATTAAAACTACTTGTCAACATGGCCTCCGCTGCCATTGCATTGACTTCGATGGCGAGTGCCTTGCAGAGACTTAGATAGTGGGAAAAAGCTCATAAGAGCTTGTGAGCAACTCGACTTGGTTTAGACAAACTTGGCCAGGTCCTCTCTAGGTCCCTTCTTGTTTTTCTAGTTTCAAGCAATTAAGTGCTTATTTTCTAGTCCTAAGTAGAGACTTAAAATTGTTTTTAGCTTAAAAGCTCATTTCATCAAATCTTGGTAATTTGCAATTCTGTGGTTTATGCTTGTTGTTTTTAGTTGCATTTGAGTTCTTTTTAGCTTAATACCTTCTGTTTCAGTTGGGTGGCCTTGGGTGTCCATTTGCTTATTTCAAGTGCTTATTTCTAAGCACTTGACATAGCAGCTTCTTATTCCTCCACACAACCCCCGTTTTTTATATTTTTCCTAGATTCCTTATATTATTTTAGAGTTATATTGAATTTTTCATATTTTTCCTGTCCTGTTTGCTATTTTTCTTGATTTAATTCAGTTTTTAGTACTTTTTAATTAGCATTTAATACAAAAAATTAAGAAAAGTTTCAAAAAAATAATTTTTCAATTTTCCTAAGTTTAGATAAATATAAAAAGACAAAAAAATATTTTTTCAGATTTTTCTTAGTTACATTTGTATTCTTAAGTAATTTAATTAGTTTTAAATAGTTTAAAATTCATAAAAAATATAAAAATAATCATAAAAATACAAAAATAGTTTTGAAAATTCTCTTTTGATATTTTAGATTTTTCTAAGTCTTAATTTTATTTTTCTAGCTTTATTTCATATTTTCTTGCATTTTAGGTTATTATTTAATAAGTAAAAATAGTTTTTATTTAATAATAATTAGATAATTAGTTATAAAAATAATTTTCTTTTTCTATAAATTTTCTTTTATCATTAGGTTTGTAAAAATGTCATTTTCATATTTTTAGGTCTTTTATTTCTTAGATCTCACTTTTATTTTATGCGTTCACGTAAGTTTATTTAGCACGTAAGTTTTAAGTTTTAAACGTTCATCATTTTGAAAATAGTGATAGCGTTTATTTAATATTTTTTTATCTTTTTAACTTTCTTTAATTTGCATTTAAGCCCCTGTAGTTTATGGGCTTTCTCTTTAGGTATAGATCAATCACTATCATTTCCCTTTCAAATCCTCTCGATCACTTTACGTTTGACTATTCTATACTTACTCGTTGGGACTTAACGACACGGAAACACTATACTCTCCTGATCTTCATTGCATTTGTGCTTAAACTGTTTTAAGTTTGTTACGGTCGGCCATTCACAAGTGGCAGGGTTGAGTGATAAAACTTGACGGTTTTGCACGAATCAAAAAGCTAAAGTACACAAGTTTAAGCTAGCTAATGAGCTCTGAATGAGCTTGAGAAAAAGCTTGTAAAACTGGTGCACAAGGCATGTTTTTGAAAAAGTGTTTAAAGTAAGCTAGGAAATAAGCAATTTATAAGATAAGTAGGTATAAGCTAATATTTTTATAATTAAGATGAGCAGCTAAATTTTACTATCCCAAAAGATTATAGGCTAAACTTGGTGTTAAATACACAATAAAATTCTAAATTTTATTCAAAAACTGCAATTGAGAAATATTGACTTTTTAAAATAAACTAGTAAGTTGACTTTTATGAGATTTTAATTGATTCTATGGACTGAATAAGTTGTATTAAGCTATAATAAGATTGATTTAAGCTAGAGTACTAAGTTACAAACACTTTGATGCAATATGTAATCCTAATTCTTAACAGTAAATAACTAAGATAAGTTTAAAACTGTTTTGACTTTTACTTAAACAAGGACTGAATTTTATTGTTGCAATGAGTTATTAGAACCTAATATGACATATAGCAAATAAGAACAATGACGTGATCAAACTATAACACAGTTGAACAAGAAAATTCAAACATCCTTATGAGACTTTGTTATGAAGCATTAAGCAAGAAACAGATTTTTAGACCAATTAACCTATTGATTAACTAATATTAACTATATTTAAACAGGATTAAGCTAGAATTAACAAGGTTTAATTACTAATACTAGGAAATGCAAATTTCAAAGAAATAGCTTACAAGTTGGAATTAAAGCATAAACAGAGAACCAGGGACTGAGATCACACCCTATAGCTTCCCAAGAAGCTCTATACCAAAAAGCAATCCAAAATCAGCTCTGCACCAGTTTCTTGATCATTTCCCCATAGATTTTTTATTTTTCACTAATTTATTGGTATTTTTGGGAATTTCTCTTTCTTGAAACTAAACTGAGTTTAAATGGTTCTAAAAGTTCTCAGATACTATATAAAGAGCTTATATAAACTTGTGAATCCTTAACAACACCTATAAACAATATTCAAACATTTTTGAAAATTTGAACAAGTAAAATTTACATAAACTGAAAATAGGACTTATAACTGAAATTGATGCTCACAAAAGTTTTATTATACACTAAAGACTTGAATTAAAAAGCTTAAAAGCTTAGACATACTAGGAATTTAAAAAGTAATTAAAGCGACATAAGTAAATGAAAATTACACTAGTTATCTTCTCCTCTTCTCTCTTTCTTTATAGACTTTTGGACTCCCACATGCTTGATCATTTCCCATCAACAATCTTGGCCATTGATTCAGTCAAACTCATCTCAACCATTTAAATGAAATTTGGCGCCAAAAGTTGTTTATATAACTTGCTAGAAATTTTGCAATTAATGCACTTTGGATGGTTGTATTGGTGGAGGAGACAAGAAAGAAAGGTTTAGTAGCTAAGTTGTGGATATTTGGTGCAAAAATCAGGTTTGTGAGTGTAACAGGTGGAAGTTTTGTGATGGGAATGCATTAATTGTATTGTGGCTATGTTGTGAGGAGGAGATGAGTGGAGAGATTAGGCGGTGAGGTGGAAAGGTGGTGAGGTGGTGGAAAACTACCACTGTTTTGGTTTTGCGAGAGAGGGGTGAGGAGATGAACGATGAGCCGGTATTTGGCCTTGGCGTTGACTTTGACCGGGTTTTAAAATATGAAGGGGTTCAAAAATGGGGTCACAGGTGTTGATAGGGGTCTTTTGGGTTTTGGCTGGGGTAAAAATACAAAATAGGTCCATTTGGTATTAATTAAGCACAAGGACCAAAGTTGTAATTTCGCAAACTTCAAGGTAACGCCATTATTCCAAAGTTATTATAAGGACCAAACTTGACAAACTTTAATAGTACAAGGACTAATTTTGATTATTTTCCATTTTTAAATATCCAAGGACTATTTATGACATTTTTCAAAGTTGAGGGACTAAAGTTGTCATTTTGCAATTTTAAATTTCAAAGATCAAATTTGACAACTCATGAATCCCTAGGGACTTTAAATAACATTTTTCTTTATTTTGAATTACCATGGACTGTTTTTGACAACTTTTGAAACTTGGGGGACTAAAACTGCCAATTATGCAAACTTGATACGTTTTTCATCTGATTTTGATATTTTTGCATTTAAAACACATAAAACACTTATTTGTGATATTTTCATCATTTTGATGCATTTCTGATTGTTTTCAGATGTTTTTGGCATTCTAAACGGTACAAAAATGATGAGTATTTAGACACTCATCAATCCCCCACACTAAGATATTGCTAGTCCCTAGCAATCTTTTGAGAAACTTTAATAGATTTCATCTCTTTACCAAAAGCCATTACTTCTGGAGTAGCCAATTGTTTTAGTTCAAGTAAGAACTTTGGCACAATGATAACCAAATGATTTTGAGCAAACCATAAGCTTTCAACGGTTTTGATTTGTCTTTACCAGAAGCCGTTTGCTTCTGGACTAGCCAACTCTTAGATAAATTATCAATATTATCTTTGGTGAGCCGATTACCAATTATGGTTTTCCAACTGCCTTTACCACAAGCCATAAACTTGCGGGCTAGCCAACTTTTCACTAATTAAAGATATGGCGAGTTGAACACCATACAATTTTGGGCAAATTGCAAGCCATAAACGGATTTGAGATATCTTTACCAAGAGCCGTTTGCTCTTGGATTAGCCAATCCTTATATGTGTTAGACATGGCGGATGATTACCATTTCTTGAGTAAGTGAAAAACACTTACTCAAAAATATTTTGGCCAAAGCGGGGTGGGTGGCATAATTACATGATAAAATTCGTGAGAATTCCCCCCACACTTAGAAATGAATATTGCCCTCAATATTCAAAGTACAGCGGTTATGCAAAATAGAACGTAAAGGGAAATATTACCATTATTTTTATTTTGATATATACACATTTTTTTTAGATAGTACTTATATATACAACGGTGGGAACTCCCCACACTAGGGTGGTAGAAAATAGAAAGAAATCAGAAATATGAGTGAAAACCCATATGGTGTGCTATTGTTTTATTCTGAGTTGCTAGCTTGACTCGATCCTCGCATTCATTGGTTCATGGGGAAAGTTTGTAGATCCGGGACAACCACGGGTGGAATGTCCTCTCCAAAATAATGCTTCAACCGATGACCATTCACTTTAAAATTTGGACCATTAGGTTGAGATAACTCAATGGTACCATAAGGATAAACCTTAGTGATGGTAAATGGACCAGACCAACGGGACTTGAGCTTTCCCAAGAATATCTTCAATCTTGAATTGAAAAGAAGGACTCGATCACCGACGTTGAAAGCAGCGGTTCTTGATTTAGAGTCATGAATCTTCTTTGTCTTTTGTTTGTAGATCAAAGAGTTCTAGTATGCTTGATCACGGAGTTCATTTAATTCATTCATTTGAACTTTTACGTGATCACCGGTACATCTGAATATCGAGTTGCATGTTTTAAAGCCCAGTATGCTTTGTGCTCGAGCTCAATCGGAAGATGACATGCCTTTCCGTACACTAGCTTGTATGGAGTACACCCGATTGGTGTTTTATAAGCTGTGCGGAAGGCCGAGTCGTCATCCAATTTATCCGACCAGGATGCACGGTTTAAGCCTCTCTGTCCTTTCTAGATTCTTTTAATACCACGGTTGGAAACTTCAACTTGCCCTTGTTTGTGGGTGGTATGCGATAGAGGCGGTGGGTTACACCATACTTTTGCATGACTCGATCAAATTGGTCATTGCGAAATGTACCACGATCACTAATTATAGCTCTCGGAGTTCCAAACCTAGCAAAAAGAGATTTTAAAAATTTCACAACAACTCGGGCATCGTTTGTAGGTAAAGCTTTCGCTTCAACCCATTTTGACAAATAGTCAACAGCCACAAGTATGTATTTGTTTCCTTGAGATGATGGAAATGGCCCCATAAAATCAATGCCCGGATGTCAAAGATCTCACACACTTGAATGGCTTTGCGGCATTTCATTTCTTTGTGTGAGATATTTACGTGACGTTGACAAGCGTCCGAGGCTTTGACAAATTCGTGGGCATCCTTATAAATAGTGGGCCAATAAAACCGGAATCAAACACCTTTTTGGCGGTGTAGTTTGGACTATGATGGCCCCGGTGGGTCGGCATGGCAAGCTTTGAGAATGTCCATAGCTTCTTGTCCATAAACACACCGTCGGATGACTTGATCCGCACAGATTTTGAATAAGTAGGGTCGTCCCAGAAGTAATGTTTAACATCCTTGAAGAACTTGTTCTTCTTTTGGGTCGACATCCCTTTCACTATGAAGTTACCGCATGGTAATTTCGCAGTCGGCAAACCATGGGGTAGTAGATTTCCACGAAAAGAAACCGCATTGAGTGTCTCGAGAGGAAATGTTTCATTTATTTCTTTTTCTCGAAAACATCTTGGTGAGGGTTTTCTAATCGGGACAGATGATCAGCAGCCGGGTTCTCGTCTTTTTATCGTATAATGATATCAAATTCTTGCGGGAGGAGAACCCAGCGGACAATCTCGGCTTTGCATCTTGTTTTATAAAGAGATATTTGAGAGCCGAATGATCCGTATACACCATACATTTGGTCAAGATTAAGTATGGCCGAAACTTCTCAAACGCATACACCACGGCTAATAGCTCTTTTTTACGTGGTGGTGTAATGGGTTTGAGCTTGATCATAGTTTTACTTAGTAGTGAATAGGTGAAAATGCTTGGATCTACGTTGCCCTAAGAGCACCGCAGATAGCAAAATCACTTGCATCGCACATGAGCTCAAAGGGTAAATCCGTCGGAACGCGAGAATGGGTGCTTGTAAGCTTTTCTTTAATGTTTCAAAAGCTTTGATGCACTCGGGTGAGAAGATAAAAGGAGCATCTTTTTCAAGAAGATGGGTCATAGTCCAGGCGATTTTAGAAAAATCTTGTATGAATCTGCGATAAAACTCGGCATGACCTAAAAAACTCCTAATACCTTTGACGATAGTAGGATGAGGTAATTTAGCAATAACATCGACCTTTGCTCTATCAACCTCAATCCCAGTTTTGGAAATCTTATGGCCAAGGACTATGCCTTCTTTGACCATAAAGTGGCTCTTCTCCCAATTTAGACAAAGATTGGTGTCTTTACACCGTTTAAGAATTTTATCTAAATGGGAGAGACATGTTTGAAACGAGTCCCCAATGACCGAGAAGTCATCCATAAACACCTCCATTGTTTACCCGATCATGTCGTGGAATATGGCCATCATACATCGTTGGAACGTGCCAGGAGCATTACATAAGCCAAAAGACATACGTCTGTAGGCAAAAGTTCCGTATGGGCGGTGAATGTGGTCTTTTCTTGATCACGTGGATCAATGGGAATCTGAAAATAACCCGAGAAACCATCAAAGAAAACAATAGTATTCGTTCCACGCTAATCTCTCAAGCATTTGGTCCATGAAGGGTAGAAGAAAATGGTCTTTACGGGTGGCGTCATTCAACTTACGATAGTCAATGCAAACACGCCATCCGTAACCAATGAGTTGGAATTAACTCGTTTTCTTCATTTGTGACAACAGTTATGCCACCCTTTTTGGAACAATGAATTGGGCTAACCAAGGACTATCGAGAGATTGGGTAAATTAATCTGCATCAAGAAGTTTGATAACTTCTGTTTGATAACATCATGGATTTTGGATTTACTCTTCTGCGATGTTGGGCTGCTGGTTTGAAGTCATCCTCCATCAAGATTTTGTGAGTACAAAACTCGGGGTTGATACCCTTAATGTCGAAGAGTTTCCAAGCAATTGCTTGCTTGTGTGACTTCAAGACCTTTATGAGGCGATCTTTTCATCTTTACTCAAATCTCGAGCAATAATGAGTGGTAATTTATCATCACCTTCAAGAAATGCATACTCGAGATGAGGTGGTAAGTCCTTAAGTTCGACTTCGAGGAAATTCTTGATTTTCTCAATGACTTGACTTCCTTGTTATGAAGCTCGGCGGGAGGGAGTGATGATGGATCATCATTAAGAAACTTCTCAATGAGAAGTATGTCCCCCTCAATGTCGATGGGAGCGTGATCAATTTCCCATGGAACTGAATCACTAGACAAGTATGCTTCAATCTCTTCCAAGATGAAGTCACTTTCCTCAAACGGAGTGAGAGAAGGAGTAGAATTGGCAATAATGGGTTGAGATGAATGAGTGAGATTATCACTCGAAAAATTATGATCATAACCAAGAACTTCTTGAGAGTACTCTTCAGAAGCAACATCAATGATATCTATTGGGTTAACCGACTCGGAATCATAGTTTCGGAGTACCTCGAAGTTTGATCAAGGTTAAAGGTGACGACTTCATTACAACCGTAATGTGATTTCTTGCTCAAATACATCAATGAGAAACGCGCCCGTTCTCGGGAATCCTCGTCCAACAATGAGAGGAACCCGATGATCGGCATCAAAATCAACAACCACAAAGTCAGTTGGAAAATGGAACTTTCCTACTTTTCAAATCTCCTCGGCAATGCCAAGAGGGCGGGATATATATGATCTGCAAGCTCGAGAGTCATGCATGTAGGAGTAAGATCTGGAAGAGAAAGTTTCTTCCATCTTATAAGGCATTAGATTGATGCTTGCACCAAGATCGGCTAAGGCAAGCATTCAACCATTCACGGAAATACACAAGGTAAGAGAAATTTCCGGGATCTCCAAGCTTTTCGGAAGCTTCTTCAAGATAAGCTGTGGCGAGTTCGTTTAAAGGAGTTTTGCCATTTCAAAGCAGTTTTCCTTGTTGCTTAACATGTGTTTGAGAGTTGATGCAAACTTGGGCATCAGCATGATAGCATCCGTAAAGCTTATGTCAAAATGTAGTTCTTGGAAAATTTGAAAAAATTTGTCCATTTGATGGTAGCTTTTTGCGGAGCTTTTGCTCATTCAATGTGGTGGGTAAGGAATAGAAGTTTTGGATTTGGGGTTTTCAACGAGCTCTTGGGTTCAAAACAACTCTTGGATTGGATTTGGGTTTCGGACAACTTAGGATGGACATTGTTGGTACCTCCGTTATTAGTAGAAATTCCTTGTCCTTTGTTGCCTGGGTTCACTTTCCACTACCGGGAGAAGAAGAAGAGGTAGGGAATAGCGGGTCCATTGTATGAAACACCACTTACGGTTTGTGATCGCCTTTGCATAGCCCTCGGGTTAGCGATCGTGTTGCTCGGAAGTTTTCTGAGCCGAGGTTGATCATTTAAAGACTTCTTTAGATCGGCGATCGTGACCAACAACACATTCATTTCATCTTGGGATTTCATGAATTGCTTCAATAACTCATCGGATGATGGTGCTGGGATGTGGAGGAATTTTGAGGTCGTATGTTTTGATTATAACCTTGTTGTTGAAAATTCCCTTGGTTAGGATTCACATTTCCACAAAATTGATTCCCTCGATTGAAATTGTTTTGATTAAGGTTTCCTTGATGTTGGAAACCTTGATTTGGTCAGGGATAGAAATTACCTTGGTTTTGATAACCTTGGTTCATTCTAGGTTGGTTCGATTCGGTTTTGTATGTTAGGATTCTGGTTAAAACCGGGTGGTGCCTGATAAGTATTAGCACGGTAATTTGGTTCATTTTGAGGACGGTATTGATTACCTCCCTGATGTGAAGTACCGGCTATAGCATTGGCTTCTAACGGACTACCATCGTGTGAGCGGTTGTAGTATGCATGAGGGCCACCACAAGTAACACAGACCTTGACTTTCTTCACTTCACCATGTGATGGTGTCGTGTGGTGACTTTCTTTTGGTTAGCAAGAACCAAAGCATGAACAATATCCGTGAGTTTGTCAATCTTAGCATCGGTGCTAGATGTACTCACGAGAGATGAAGTAGAAGGTCCACATTAGAGATTGATATGTCTTTGTGCGGAAAGGGGGACACAGGACTTGTTTTCAATGATTTGCAAGGCTTCTTTTGTGGTCTTGCTCAGGAAATTACCTCTCGCGGAGGCATTTAAAAAGATTGAATTCGGCTTGTCTCAGACCATTGTAGAAAGTATCCATTTGCATTAATTCGGTAAAACCATGATGCGGACACTTGCGGAGCAATTCTTTATAACGATCCATGCCTCCCGAATGATTCATCAAATCTTTGAAAGAATTTCATTATCTCATTCTTAAGACTTGTAGTTCGGGATGGAGGATAGAATTCGTTAACAAACTTAGTGACTAAATACTCCCATGTCTCAATAGGCAGGGGTTGTTTCTCATTCAATTCGGGCTTGTCCCTCTAGAGAATGGGAACGAGAAGAAGCAATTGCTTCATGTGGGACATTCTTGTATTTGATGGTAGATGCAATCTTGTTAAACCATCGAATATGTGCATGAGGATCATTCCGCTCAAAACCATAAAATTGGCTTTGGGTTACAAGATTAAGCAACCCGTTTTGAGCTCGAAGGTATCAGCCACGATGGTTGGGACAATAACATCTTCGTAACCCTCGATGGGTGCGGAGAAGCTCATTCATAGGCTTATCTTCGCCATTACGACATGGGGTGGTTGTGCTAGGCGTTCCTCGATCCGCGGCTGAAGGAGCGAACGTCCTCTACGTCTACGAGGAATATTTGCAAGCTCGGAAAGTGGACTTGTAGAAGCTGGAAGAGCAGTCGCATGCACTAAGTATAAAATCAGTTTTTAAAAACAAATCGAAGCAAAAGCGACAAGTGAACTTAACCAATAATCACAAATGAAATGGCTTCTTTGGAAAAGGTACACCAAATCACAAGGACACAAAGGTAAGTTTTAAATCTTTTGTTCGGGAACTTATTAATGTTCACACCCCAGGTTGGTAGGTTACGCCTTGATTTCGGTGGTTGATTTTATGTATTTAAGTACCACTGAAAAGACGTAGGTATGGATTTGTGCTAAGGGTTTAAAAACTTTTGGACAATATTTTTGGTATCGTCTCGTTTAACCAAATCGTATCTCTTTAAGAATCACCTTAAAGAAAACACAAGCTAGAAAACGTTACGATTGTTTTGTTGTTTTATATATTTTTTTTTGTGTTGTTAACACTTTAGGAAAAGTGTTAATGAACTTTTTGATTTTGATTAACTTTACAAAAAAAAGTGTTTACAAAAGGTGGTATATATGCAAGAATGGATCTGAAAAATGCTTAAAACACGCTTACAGACTCCCGTGGTAAAAATTTGGTTAAACTTCCAAGCAGTCAAGTTTATCACACAAGCTAACCACTTGTGAAGGTCAACCGTAATAAAATTCAAGCGACTCATAAACAAATGCAATTAAGATCACGGAGAGTATAGTGTTTCCACAGTCGTTAAGTCCCACGGAGACTTAATGGTGTTTGAACAAATTAGGATGTCGAATAATCACTAAGGATAGTGATCGTGAAGGATTTTGGAATATTTATACCTAAAGAAAAAGTTTTGTAAATTCTGAGGGCTTAAATGCAAATTAAAGAAAATTAAAAAGCTAAATTATATTAAATAAGCGCTATCACTATTTTTAAAATGATGTTTTTCTTGATTTATAAAACAAAATAACTTAAATAAACTATTTTAACTAAAGCGTAAACCTAAATTATCTAAAAATTGACCTAGAATGAAAATGTCGTTATATATAAAAATTACAGTGCTAAGAGAAAAACATAAAATTTGTAAAATAAAAAGTTCTCACAGTGTAAAAGATAATTTTTATTACTTACTAAATGACAAAAGAAAATTTTAGAAAAAGATTTATATTTTTGACTTTTATATTTTTTATTATGAATTAAATACTATTTTAAACTAATTAAATGATTAAAAATACTAAAACTATTTAGAAAATTCTGAAACTTTTTTATAAAATACTTTATACTAATACAAAGCTAAGAAAAATACAAAAGGTGTGAAAGCTTGTTTAAATAAGCTGTAAATAAGCTAAGTTATTCGTATAAGCTAAATGGACATTAAGGGGTAAGTATTAAATGTTGCAAGATACAACCAGTCAAAGTCCCAAGGGCAGATGGTAGTGTGTGTCTGTGTGGTGAGCTGGGTGGCCTGGGTTCGAATCCCAGCAATGGACTTTTTATTTTTATTTTCTTTTTGGACTTTTTCTTTTACAAACTTATTAAGTACACTTAGATAAGCAAATTTTATAACTACAACTTTTTACAAAAACAACTAATAAGCTCAGTTTGAGCTTATGTTTTCTTTCTTGATTATGCAAGAATTGGAAATAAGCACAAGGTTTTAGCTAGTGACGTATAAGCTAATAATTAGCAAAAGGTAAAAATGGAAATAAGCTTAAACTATGATAATAGCTAATATGACTACTGTGAGAAAGCATAATATCTTAAAATAAGCACTTAACAACTCCAAATAAGCACAAGTTAAAGCTGTTTAAGCAGGACACTTTTTAGGTATCTAGGTACTTTCTAGCTTAATTTAAGTACTTAAATAAGTTTGGAAATGAAACAAACCAGGATTTAACAAGTTTACCAGTTAAGCTTTCCAAAAAGCTAAATTACAAAGTTTGGATTACTCTAATAAGCTTGGGAGAATCTTTTGAAAAACTTATGAACAGTGATTGGCACACTTAAGAAAATGGACAAAATTAAAAGCCATAAGCAACTTATCAAATAAGCGAGAAGTGAAAAATAAAATTTGGAACCTTGAAGTGACTAGGTGAGCTTCTCAAAAAGCTAAAATACACAAAGTTTAAGCTAGCTAATGAGCTCTGAATGAGCTTGAAAAAGCTTGTAAACGGTGCACAGGGGCATGTTTTTGAAAAAGTGTTTAAAAGTAGCTAGGAAATAAGCAATTTATAAGCTAAGTAGGTATAAGCTAATATTTTTATAATTAAGATGAAGTGACTAAATTTTACATCCCAAAAGATTATAGGCTAAAACTTGGTGTTAAATACACAATAAATTCTAAATTTTATTAAAAGCGCAATTGAGAAATATTGACTTTTTAAAATAAACTAGTAAGTTGACTTTTATGAGATTTTAATTGTAGGATCGTTATATTTATTGTGTTGATGATTCGGGTGGTCTTGGATGATCAAAATACATGTTTGCCATAGTTAGAGAGTTAGTAGAGAGAGAAGGTGTTCTTGCTAGAGGTTTACACAAATGAAAGATTAGATTAAATGAGAAGCACCACCCCTTCCATAGATGGAAGGGGTATTTATACTTACAAATACAGCGACCTCCTATCGGCACGTGGATCAGGATACAGATGGATAAAGACCGTCCTTCCTCCACGGTGTTGCACTAAGCTATTCTACGCTACAAATTAACTAATTAACTACTACATAACGTAAATAACTACAAATCTCACAGCTAACATATGCTAGACTATAATTGGGGTGATCGACTCTTTAACATGGAATTTTCTAATTCCTAACAATCTCCCCTAAGGGAGGTCACCCCATGAAATACATTTTGCTTCCTAGCATTCTATCATTGACTTAGATTTGAGCTCGTAGACTTGAATTCTTCAGTTTCACAATCTTTGTGCTTTTGTAGCGATTCTTCAAAGTCCGCATTGATTTGTACTTTCGATGGAGGCCTTTAAGCGATCGACATCTTTGATGATCATCGAGCTTTCATAGAGATCATCGACCACGATAAATCTCTGGATCACCCTTTATTGTGTTGCCATCATGTGAAGTTGTGACTTTTGGACCGACATGCTCACACTTTTGAATCATGACATCTTTCCATCTGAGTAGCGGAAGCCTTACTGGTTCATGATATTTGCGGCGTATAGCGAAGCATAGTATAAAATATCAAAACCGGGTTATGTAGATATGCAGTCAAGATTTCTTCAATTAAGTGTGGATGTTGTGAGCATGCGGCTTTGGATTGACTCCTCAATTACGATCATTTGCAATCGATGAAATGTACCTGCAAACGACGGTTAGCAATAAAAGCACGAAAGTGTCTTTGATCACTTGTTGAATTGAGTACACGACGGTTCCCCAATCGGTACAAAGTCTTTGTGATCGGTAGGATTCTAAGAATCTCCTTGAGCGAGGTTTAGCGGTACATTCTAGTCGTTTCTCAAACCGGAGCGTCTCAAAGACAACACGGTGAGTGAACCCGGAATTGAGATTCACGATTGATGAAAAATGATTTGAAAAACGTAATGCTTGAAGAAAGAGTTTTGCAATACGACGAAGGTTTTATGAGAAAGATCAATTTTCAATCAAAATACTTTTGTATTAGAGAATGAGTACACATTCGACGTGCTAGCGAAAAGAAGAGATTACGCATCGAGCGGTTTTTCTAAAGTATTTTTCAATCAGAGATACTTTTGAATTTTGAAAATAAGTACACATTCGACATGCTAGAAAAAGAAGATTTGCACATCGAAGGTTTTTCAAAAGTATTCGTCAATTCCATTCTGGACCAAGGTTGATTCACGGTGAATCTCCCCATTGTTTCTATCAGTTGTCACAAGCTTGATCTTACCAGAAGATCTCACATGTCACCCACCAAGAGCTTGTTTGATGTTGGCTCTAGAAGGATTTCCATCTTCATTGTGAATATTTTTTTTACATATCACTTTCGGATGTTCAGCAATACCACAAGGATAATGCGTAGGACTCTTAATATATACTTACTTTCTACATTGTGTGAAAAAGCAAGTCTTCAAGAATTTAGTGTCCTAACGAGATATTGTGGATGATCTCTTGGCTCTAGACTCGATTGTGCATATTTGGTTCTGTGCGGAGACTAGGGGAAGGTCTCCTTCTTCAATATCAACAATCTCTAAGAGAAAGTCGATAGATAATGTCGGTTCCCGTGAGAATGAAACAAGCCCTTTTAAGAGGAACTTGAGTAGCTTGGGAAGTTTAGTGCGGTCGTCCTTTGGGGTCCATGACGTCTTGTCTTCAATACCAGTGTTACCTTAGTAACCACTAGTATCATATGAATTGAACCGGTTTACGCCCTAAGGTTGAATTGATGGAGGGCTATTTCTTTTCACCCTTTTTCACATTCATTTCTTTTTCATTCTTCAACCCCTTCAGTGCTTACGAGACTTCATTACTAGAACCTTGTTGGGTTTATTCCAAGACTACCTCATCTCATGCACTCTTCCCATTCCTCACTTTTCTCCTTTTTTCAATATACCTAAGGACTCTACACTATCTAGTGGATTGTCCCCTGGTAGATCCCTCCTCGTTCTGGCGGATCGTGGGAACTAATACCTAACCTAACCATCCTTATAACACCATGCATAAAGTAAATTGGTCGGTCTTTTGGTACAGTTCATTCTTCCTTAAAACCAATTGAAAAATCATTTGGAAAAACAATCAAGGTACTTGTGATACGAGATCAAAGCATTTTGTACCTTAATAGTTTTGATCATTTAGAAAATGCTCCCCCTCAACATGTGCATATGATTTTGAAATTGTTTAGCACATGGAGGCAAGAGTTCTTTGAAATAATTTCTTTGAAATAATTTCTTGATCACAATTTCCATGGAAAAAGCCATTTGATTTTCATGGTAAAATTCTCCCCCTCAATATGTGCATAGGATATTTTAAAACATTTTATCACATAGAGGCAAGAGATCTTTGAAGCACATCCACGATTACAAGCGCCATTAAGAAAACCATTTGAAAACTCAATCAAGGTACTTTATAAGTCTCTTTAAAAAAACTTTTTGTACCTCTATAGTTTTGCTCCCCCTCAATATGTGCTTCGAGATTCGAAAGCGTTTAGCACATATGAGAGAAGCGACTGCACAATTAAATCAAAACGATCACCTTTTATCAAATTTCATATTAAATCACAAATTCTCCCCGATCAAAAATATCAAACCCTTTGAGATTTTGGATCCCAAGTGATATAATTAGGTTTAGAAAACATGGGAGAAAATGTGGCCTTGTTTAAATACTCATCTGGTTTTGGATAAATCCTCCTCCTCAACATGTGCATTGTGTATTTGAAATCGTTTGGCACATGGAGGCAGGAGTGCCTTTAAGGACTAAAACCAATTCCATTTAAAACAGATTTGAGATTTAAATCACGATCTCTACCCCGATCAGAAATTTCAAACCATTTGAGATTTGTGATCCCAAAAGATTTAAATCATTTAGAAAATTTTGGGGAAAGACGTAGCTTGATTTAACTTAGAAAAATGACAGATAAGGACCATTTTAAGACATTAAAGATTGTTAGTGTCTGGTATGATAGTTTTAAGAGATCTTTAAGTAAAATAAAACAATTTCACAATCAAACAAGAACAGAAAAAAATTTCATTTTGAAAGACCTTGATTCAAAAGAAAAATCATACCATGACATAACATTAAATCTTTAGATCACCACAAATTTTGTACAAACGGACTTTTTGTGAAGAAATATCGTTTGAAAATATTTTATTTTAAATCACTCTCCCCCTCAATCGATGACCGAAGTCAATAATTGAGTGACTTAAGTTTTGATAAGATGAAGTCCGGTGATTTTCAAAATTAAGACCAATTTATTTTCAAAACAATATTTTTCCATATTCAAAACAATATTTTCAAAAATTGTTTAAAGATGGTATCATTTACTACTTTTCCTGCACAAGATACGTTAGGTGGTTGAGAAGCTTCTGTTGTTGTTGTAGGGTTTGGAAGAAAACCATCTGCGATGCGGTTGAGACTTCTTACGTTGCATTTTATATAACGAGGTCAAATTAAGCTCCGTTTCTTCACTTGAAGAAAACCATTTCTTGATGCGATGAGACCTCTTACGTTGCATTTATGCCAACACTCCATAGAAGTCCAATTAAGCTCCGTTTCTTCATTTGTCAACCCAAGATATAGTTACCCTTTCCTTTCGGCATCCAATCATCTTCAATTGTGGGATCCGGATCGGGAACATTCTTATAACCAATATATACGTTAGTGAACACACATACAATATATGGTGGTCGACATCACCCAAACAACAATCGACTAATAAAAGTCAATTCAACATATCAATCAGTTCATATAAGGCATGGGAATAATGTGTTTCATCAAACTATAATCATCTAAACCTAACAATCATATCCTAAATTCCTAGTCCTTCGACATAGGCAAATATCATTTTTAATTAAGCACGTAGGATAATTAAGAAAGCCCGTTAGATGATATAGATTTGAAAACATTATCCCCCTCAATCAATGACTCATTTTCTAAAAAGTTTAAAAGCTCTGAAGTCATTGATTGAGTTTGCAAATTTCATAAAAACTCGAATCGATTGTTTTGAAAGCAACTCATTTTCCACCAATTTTGAATACAACAAATATTTTTCTGAAGAATTTTTAGACGGAAAAACATTTGTGTAGGAACAACGATCCTTCGACATACTTTCCTCATTTTGTTTTAGGATAAGTGCACGAAATATTTGAAAAATGGTTTAGCGCAACACTTTCCTTTCATGAAGAACGGGTTGCTATCTGAAATAATAGCAAGCCATAGTTTTAAGCAGTCCGGATCAGATAATAGCGCAAGCCATCATTTGAAGCCGGGTTCTGATGAAATAGCTGTAAGCCATAGTTTGTGACATGTATAGAAAGAATATTTACACCTCTGCTCGAACTTCATCTAAAGTCCCGTGCCATTATTGAATGACATTTCTAAGACCGTAGATGTTATCGATACCAGAAGACATGTCAAGAGAAAACATATTTTTGGAATTTTTGAAATTTTCTGATTTTTATGGGTTTTGGAAGATTTTATATTTTTCTATTTTGTTTTGTTGGTTTTATATTTTTGTATTTTGTTTTTGATAAATATATACAAAGATAGAGTAGATGATATAGTATAAGAGGATGATGATACAAGTACCGAGATAAGGATATCGAGCAGGACGTCGTAGAAGATAGAATTCGTCATCTCTTAAACTTCCACCACCAAAGCTTCCGAGGCTCGAGAATAGAAGATAGAACATGAGCCTTTGAGAAGAGAGACTTTGGCGGCTTCCCCCAAACCGAAAATCCTTTAGAGGCGGAGACAAAGCTTTCTTTCAAGCTTTCATAGCAGGTGCACAAAGAAGCACACCATTATCATCGAACTTCTTTGCTCCTTTTAAGAATAATCACCGTGATTCTTCGTTCGAGGTTATATCATCCAATAGAACACCAACAACGTTTCATCCCACACTTAAATAATCTTCTCAAATTTCTTTTCCACTTTCAAGTCTCGGAAGCAATCCATTCCAAAAAAAAAGTGTCAAGAGACCAATTTCCCCAAGTAGTTGAATTGATGCAGTCAATCTCTTAGACTAGAGCTCACGAACCCGAATACACAAACCTGAAGACAAAGAAACTTATACCATCGAAGTAGCAGATTAAGTCCAATAGCCAAAGAATAACCACGATGTATACTTTTCTCTCCCCCTGAAGAAAGTGTATGAAGCTCAAGAACCCGAAGTACCCCAATGCCCAAAGAGAGAATAACCGATAACATTGAAAAAGCGGGCGAATCATGATTATCTCTGCGGGTGACAATCTCTGGGATGTCAACTACGGAATAAGTGATTATATCTCGAATCACGATTAAGCCCTCAAGTAAAACGGTGAGCATCCCCAATGTACACAATCTCTATCCCACGATGATTGTGATAAAATCAAAATCATCACACACTTGTGTACCTCTTTCATCTTCAGAAACTAACTCTTCCATCTCTTCCCCACATAGTTGGAATAAAAAACACTGAGCATGCATGAGTCAAATCTTGAGTTTCTCTGCGGTAATGACAATAGTCTTCCCGAGATATCTTCAATCACTTAGAGTATTAAGCTCAGTCAAGATTACTGTATAGATGTGTCTCCTTCCCTTCTTTGGTTTTGATACTTCAGGATCAACAACTCTTTGAATGCCCAAATACTTGAAATTTGTTGAGAAGATCGCTTGAACTCTTGTGGGAATCAACTTGCTGAAGAATATGAGCAAGTCTAATTGGGGCTTAAATTCGGCATATCACTCTCCCCCAATTAGTGCTCTCCCTAAACCGACAATCGTATTATGAATGACGGATTAAGAAGAAGTCTTTTGATAATCACATGCAACTCGTCTTTTAGTCTTCTAGCATGTAGCATAAAATGTAGAATAGAAGTAGACTCGACCTTCTTCAAGATTGTCCAGTTGGGGAATAGATAGTTAACATCTTCAACTCACCAAAACAAGAACATCACCAAAAAGCATCCCAATTAACTTACATCTTGCAAATCTCCTTAACTAAAATCCCTCCAATCAAACAAGAACGAGAAGATGTTCATAAAGGAAATCAACAATCGGGCCGCCTTGAACACACAAGATGGTAACACCAAACTACCAATCACATCAAACAAACGAGAGAGAGTTGTTGGAATCATCATGTTAATGTGCACGTGAAGCATTAACCGGAAGCACTTTGTCAATAAACTCATATCGGCTTGTGAAGATGTCAACCAACGGCTCTTAGAAGAGAAAAACTCCATGTGAAGATGACCCGATAAGAAGAAGCTCGGTTCTTACATGAGTTTAGAGCCGTATGACCATTTATATTCTCAAATATCAATCAACAATGCAAAAAATTCACACTTCTTCTCCCCCTCAAGAATTGCATACGGAGTTGCCATTCTTGATTAAATAAGTGAAAATCATCTGAATGTTCTATTCACACTTCTCTCCCGCAAAATCAGCACATGATGTCGCCATCTTCATTATAATCGAGCAAGTAAAATGAGAAAACAATCGTGGTAGCCGGTTCACTTTATGGTGGCGCATGGAAAAAGTATGAAGCATGTTGATGAGAATGGTCATAGTTGAAGATTTCTCTTCGAAGATAAAGCGCCTTGACGCATACACTTTTCTTTCTTTGAGGAGCGAGGCTTGAACTGATTGTGTTCAACGTCATAAGAAGATTTCTCTTCTTTCAAAGATAAAAGCGCCTGAAAGCATACACTTTTCTTTTCTTTAGAGTCGAGGCACACGGCGAAGTGAGCAGAGGCGTCATTATCTCTCTCTTTTCTGCTCTCTTAGCAAAACATGTAATCATCCCATTATCATTCAGTAGGCTCTTTGTAGTGACGGTGATGGAGATAACCAATATGATGAATTTGACCTGAAGTAAACTAACCGAACTTCGTGACTTAAACTTGCACATATGTAACAAAAGCGGTGCGAATTCATGCTCCATTGAATCTCTTAAGTACTCTATACTCTTCAACCAACCAACCATCAGGTAATAGACGTACTTTACCTCTTGAAAATCCACAATTGAATGTGACACTGAGCACTACAACGTAACTCCTTAAAGTGATAGTTATTTTGTGGTGGTATGAGCCCAATTCCCCCAAGTGGTAAAAGAAAAGGTAAAAGACACCCAACAATAACTAGATTTCCAAGTCTTTGTTTATGATAGTAATCTCGAACAAGGATCATGAAGAATCTTCATCCATCCATCCCCATACCTTAGGATACTAAGTACACTCTGCGTGATAATTCACTTCAACCTCAAATAAATATCTTGAATTGCCGTTGTCACATCTTACGAGCTGCTCAAATCTAGCCTCCTTTGACGTTTTAAGTGAACTATGATAATGGTTTCATCCTGACCATGGTTAAAAGCACATAACCGTGTAAAACCATGTAATAACCAAACCTGCCATGACGAATATCCAAACACATCAATTTATGAAGTACACCCTTTTATCCCTTCTTGAAAGCGAGAACCCGTAACACTGCATCAAGACCCCGAGATACGCTTTCCTTTCTCCAAGATGGTTCCATCATCATGGGATTTTACAATTCTATAGTTTAAACCGAGAAATAGATTCTTTCGCGAGATTTTACAAAACCAAGAATAAACCGTAAGATGGATCCGGAAATGCACTTTACTATTACCAGGATGTTTCCATTGTCACGGGATTTTACAAGTCTGTGATTTAAACCGAGAAATAGGTTCTTTCGCGGGATTTTACAAAATCAAGACAAAACCGTAAACAATGTCAGCTTGAAGGTGTTATGACAACTTTGGTTTAAGTGAATATCTGTTTTAGGGGAACATGCAGCGGTTCATCAGCGGTCCATTATCCAACATCATCAATATCATCAACCATCCAATCAACACTTTGGTAAACACATCATTCACGCATTCTGTCGGCAATTGTAGTGACAACATGGTGAAGTAAACCTGATATGCCAAACTTGATCATGAAGTAAAATTCCCCAGATTTGTTACTTAAACTTGTACTAATCCTTGTGAAGAAGATACGGTGTACCCAATGTACAAAACCTCTTGACACATCCTCAACTGCGTGAGACACCGAAGTGATAGTTACTTTGTGGGTTAAGCGAGAAAGAATCACAAACGTAACTAAATAGCCAAGTCTTTATCACTCTCTATAAATGCCCAAACAAGTCATCTTCGCAGAAGAGTAGAAAGAAAGAAGACGAAATAAGTAAACGCGTCTGGAAAACTTCACTTCAAATTCCAATAAGAAATATCGTTTAAACAACCCCGTAGTCAACTCTGTTCAAGTATCGAATCAAGTCGTGACATATTAACCTCCGTGAAGAATGTATAAACCAAGGTATTAGACCGCATAATACAGCGAATCTCAATATCTCATCAATTCACATCAAATGACATCGTCAAATCTTATCTTCAAATCTCATCAAAACACATGATCAAGTCTCATATCATTCAAATCGTATAAATATGATCCAATATTGAGACGCACATCAATCAAGTATTCAAACCATCACACACTTAGTATCACTTTATTCGGATATTAATGCACATGTCAATATCACATTACAGTTTGCCCAAAGAATTCCCATATCATCGTAATAGTCCAAACGACCCATAAACAAAGTTGATAAACATTCAAGCCTGGCCCACGTTGTATCATGACAGATCCGGCCCAATTGAGGAGAGATATACCAGATTAGAACACAGCCCATGAGAAGTAACACATACCCTTAATACCATCGGTGTATAAAACATTTACCTACACCACACTTGCCCTAATACTTCTCACTTAGAAACCCTAAACTCTCTCAACATTATCGCCACCATCATCACAATCTGCTATACACCAAATAATCTCCTAATAATACTCTCATATCATTTTAACAAACCCAAATCCTTACAGCATAATAAGTCCGCCCCCATCATGTATCGTCTAATCAAGACATATTAAACCTTAAACACTCAAAAACAATCTGCTCCTCCAAATATTTCTTGATATGACGATTAATGATTTTGCCACAGGGATGGCATGGGTCTACAACGAATAGGCCACAGAGATGGCTAGAATCGAGACAATTTCCAGGTAGGTTTCATTTGGTAATCATGCATTTCAATATGAGACGAATCAAGAAAATGGATTAACAAAGTTGTTAACATCATTTCTTAAATTCGAAAATTGTCACAAACAATTTGATCTATGATGTAAGTTTATTTCGTGATAAGGGCTCTTGGAAGTCTTGATATATCATTTAAGTGCCACGAAATAAAACTGAGATCTCGTAAAGATATGTCATTTTGTTTTCATTTTAACGAACAAGAAGGAGATGAAACCTAATGGTTTTGATCTTTCTTGTATGTTCGAATATTATCACAACCTTTGGATCGATGATGGTTGAGGTTCTAACCAACAAGATCTACCAAGATCTGGTAAATGGTTGGAATGAAACTGAGATCATTAGAATGATATGGTCTTGAAGATCATGATGTTAACTCTTTCATAATCTGATTTGAGTCTAGGTCAAGAGATGTGTTTGATATGGGTTTGAAGTTAGGATAGATTGTAGCTTGATGTTGTTGGAAGTGGTATTCGGAACTGTTTTGGTTTATTGGATATCTCGTTTTTAGTTTGCATAAGCAAGGACTGATGATGGTATAATACTGTGGTCGAGGTTTTTGTTATTGTTAATGTCGTGGTCATGGTCATGGTCAAAACTCTTCTTCATCCTTTCTGTTGTGTCAATTTGCATCGATCAAAGGGTCATAGTCAAGTAAGACGACTAAATTAAGCTAGAGCCAAGTCGCCCGCGACTAAGTCGCTAGGCCAAGTAAATACGACTAAGTCGCTAGGCCAGTAAGCCCGCGACTAAATTAAGCTAGGCCAAGTCGCCCGCGACTAAATTAAGCTAGACCAAGTAAGCCGCGACTAAGTCGCTAGACCAAGCCCACGACTTGTAAAGACAAGTCGCTAGGTAAAAACATTGCATCGGACATATTTGACAAATTAAGCTAGCAAGATTTAGATATTATCCGATGAGTTTTCCGACTAAGTTCCGACCATATTCATATCAACCCAGAAAAATGTCATATTTGAAGACCATTTAACCCACTATAATGACCACAGTTTGACTATTAAAATCTGACCAGATGACCATTTATTTGACCAAGAAAACTATCAAAATACACATACTGGAAGGCACAAAGAAAAGATATTGTAAACATGGGACTTTTAATATTAGACCAAAACAGAAAAAGATAGAAGAACCATATTAAAACTGTTATACCAAAGTAAGGCGAGAAAAGCTTATTTTCCGACCACCAAAAGTAAAAAAAACAGTTTACCCATAAAATCCGACCACATAAATACAAAAAAACGGGTTCAACCAATTATCAAAACCACAAGAAATCATCAAAACACAACAACCTGGCTCTGGTACCAATTGTAGGATCGTTATATTTATTGTGTTGATGATTCGGGTGGTCTTGGATGATCAAAATACATGTTTGCCATAGTTAGAGAGTTAGTAGAGAGAGAGGGTGTTCTTGCTAGAGGTTTACACAAATGAAAGATTAGATTAAATGAGAAGCACCACCCCTTCCATAGATGGAAGGGGTATTTATACTACAAATACCACGACCTCCTATCGGCACGTGGATCGAGGGATCACAGTGGGTAAAGACCGTCCTTCCTCCACGATTGTTGCACTAAGCTATTCTACGCTACAAATTAACTAATTAACTACTACATAACGTAAATAACTACAAATCTACGAGCTAACATATGCTAGACTATAATTGGGGTGACCGACTCTTTAACATGGAATTTTCTAATTCCTAACATTAATTGATTCTATGGACTGAATAAGTTGTATTAAGCTATAATAAGATTGATTTAAGCTAGAGTACTAAGTTACAAGCAACTTTGATGCAATATGTAATCCTAATTCTTAACAGTAAATAACTAAGATAAGTTTAAAACTGATTTTGACTTTTTACTTAAACAAGGACTGAATTTTATTGTTGCAATGAGTTATTAGAACCTAATATGACATATAGCAAATAAGAACAATGACATGATCAACCTTTAACACAGTTGAACAAGAAAATTCAAACAGTCCTTATTGAGACTGTTATGAAGCATTAAGCACTGAAACAAATTTTTAGACCAATTAACCTATTGATTAACTAATATTAACTATATTTAAACAGGATTAAGCTAGAATTAACAAGGTTTAATTACTAATACTAGGAAATGCAAATTTCAAAGAAATAGCTTACAAGTTGGAATTCAAGCATAAACAGAGAACCAGGGACTGAGATCACACCCTATAGCTTCCCAAGAAGCTCTATACAAAAAAGCAATCCAAAATCAGCTCTGCACCAGTTTCTTGATCATTTCCCCATAGATTTTTTATTTTTCACTAATTTATTGGTATTTTTGGGAATTTCTCTTTCTTGAAACTAAACTGAGTTTAAATGGTTCTAAAAGTTCTCAGATACTATATAAAGAGCTTATATAAACTTGTGAATCCTTAACAACACCTATAAACAATATTCAAACATTTTTGAAAATTTGAACAAGTAAAATTTACATAAACTGAAAATAGGACTTATAACTGAAATTGATGCTCACAAAAGTTTTATTATACACTAAAGACTTGAATTACAAAGCTTAAAAGCTTAGACATACACTGGAATTTAAAAAGTAATTAAAACGACATAAAGTAAATGAAAATTACACTAGTTATCTTCTCCTCTGCTTCTTCTGCTTTCTTTATAGACTTTTTGGACTCCCCACATGCTTCTGATCATTTCCCATCAACAATCTTGGCCATTGATTCAGTCAAACTCATCTCAACCATTGATGAGTGTCTAAATACTCATCATTTTTGTACTGTTTATAATGCCAAAAACATCTGAAAACACTCAGAAATACATCAAAATGATGAAAATATCACAAATAAGTATTTTATGTGTTTTAAATGCAAAAACATCAAAATCAGATGAAAAATGTATCAAGTTTGCATAATTGGCAGTTTTAGTCCCCAAGTTTAAAAGTTGTCAAAAAGCATCCACGGTAGATAAAAATAAAGAAAATGTTATTCAAGGTCCCTGAAATATTCTAAGTTGTCAAAAATGGTCCTTGAATAAATCTTTGACAAAATTACAACTTTAGTCCTTCAAATTTGAAAAATGTCAAAAATGGTCCTTGGACATTTAAAAAATGGAAAATAATCATCATTGGTCCTTGTACTATTCATGATTGGCAGTTTTGGTCCTTGTAATAACTTTTGGAGACTTGCAGGTTTGGTCCCTCAAGTTTGGCAGATTTACAACTTTGGTCCTTGATATAAAATAAGCCATTTAGACCCTTTTTGTATTTAGAACCCCTGCCAAAACAAAAGAACCCTTCCATTTATCCTGTGACCCCCCCCCCCAATTTTGGACCCCCGTCTATATTATCAAAAGTCAAATCCGGTCAAACGCCCGAACCACTGTACTTGTTCACCTTCTTCATCGATCTGTAATCCCAAAACCGGTGTGGTTTCTCCTCCTTTTCAACCTTTCCATTTGTTTTCCACTTGAATACATCCCCCTCCACCTCCACATCCATCAAGACCCATTAATTGGAAAAACTGCTAAAGAGAATTTTTGAGCCAAAATCTCCACATGGACGTATATGATTGCTTTGACCAATCCAATGGTTGGATTGAGGTGGGATAGATTCAGAGACATAAACAGAGCCTCAAAAGTCTATAAAGAAGGGATGGGAAGCAATGTGAACAAGTATCTAGCATAATTTAGTTTACTTAATGTCGTTTTAGCTTATTTTCAAATTAGGTGTATGTTTTAGCTTATTAAACTCTGTATTTCAAGTTTTTATTGCATAATTAAGCTTTTGTGAAACATCAATTCCAGTATCAAGTTATATTTCAGATTATGCAAATATTCCTTATTTTGAAAATCTCATGAATGATTAAATATTGTTTGTAGATGTTCTTATGGACTGAATAAGCCACATAAGCTCCTATATAGCTTATAAAAGCTATTAGATACCTTAAAATCAGTTTAGAAGCAAAAAGAGAAAATTACCAAAAATACCAAATAAATTAGTTAAAAATTCAAAAATCCATGGTGATTGTGAAGAAGAAGTAGGGTAAGCTTTGGATTGCCCTTGGGTTTAGTGCTTCTTGGGAAGCTATAGGATCTGTTCTCAGTCCTTGGTTCTCATTCTTCACTTGGAATCCACTTGTAAGCTATTTTGATCATTTTGGCATTTTACTGTTTAATACAGTCATAAGCTCAAATCTTTGTGTTTTCATATTCATTAGTTATAGTTAAGTATAATCAAACCATAAAACTAGTTGTTTGTTCTTTTAAATTTATAATTAGCAAAAATCTCATCTTAACAGTTAAAAGAGCATAACTGTCATTTCTTGGTCTTATGTTGTTATTGTTGTTATTTTATGTTTCTTTAGTCTTACTATATGATAATACAAGGTTCTGAATCAATTTCATGGTTTTAATTTGTGTTTAGCTTTGAAAATCATCAAAACAGTTATATCAAGTCTTGTTTGGATTTGTGAGTTAAACCGTGTTAGAGGTTGTTTGAGTGGCTTCTTGTTATTGTTTTATATCACACTTGGTCCTAACATCTCATTGAAACCATCAAAACCGATCTTCATTTGGTGAAAAGTCAAAATACCATTTGATCACATCTTTCTTGTTCCTTTGTTGGATTTTTAAGTTCTATGATCATGGTTTTGTGTTAATAAGTTGTTATAATTGCTCAATTTAGTCTTAATACACCTTAGTACATCATAATCAGTGCTTAGGATCAATTACAAACTCATAAAATTCAACTTAGTATAGTAGTTAAAAAGTCAAAATTTTCCCTTGGGTCGTTTTTGAATAAAATAGATTATTTTATATAGGATTATATATTAGTTTTCAACTTTTGAGCTTCTAGGATATTAAAATAGAGCTGCTTATCTTTAACCTAGTATTTTTTTATATTTTCCAAAGACTTATTTAATAGCTTTTTCCTTAGCTTATTTTAGACACCATCACAAATATGTGCTTACACGTACTTGGGTTTATAGTCTTTTAATAAGCTTGTAAAAGCTTTTAGTTGAGTCAAATCTTGTGAAACTTGGTTCTTTGGATAGCTAACCAAGCCATCTTAAGGTCCCAAGTTCATTTTTACATTTTATAGCTTATTTGGTAGGGCTGCAATAAGCCTTTTGTTTGTCCCATTTTATGTATAACTAAGCAACTCTGTGAATTACAAGCTTTTTCATAAGCTTGTAAAAAGCTATCGATTGCACCATAGTAAGTAAGCTTGGACTTTTTGGATACCCCACCTAGCCGACTTGTTGAATCAAGGCTTGTTTTGAGCTTGTGAGCTTATTTTCCTAGCTTAATTTGCCCTTAAACATAGGCTGCAGGAATTTGTTTGGATAGATAGTTTAGCTTAAGTGCTTATTTGCATAGTTTCAAACTTATTAGAGTACTTAATTGTGTTTTCTAGCTTAATATTAGTAGCTTGTAGCTTGTTTTAGCTCATTTTCAGCATAACTTTGCTTATTTATCAGCTTATTAAGCCATTTGGCTAAAATCTTGTGCTTAAATCCATTTTCTAGCCCATTGTTAAGATAATAAGCTCAAAGCTGAGCTTATTAGTCATTTTCATAAAAGTGGTAGTTGTAAAATTGCTTATTTTCTTGTGCTTAATAAGTTTGTAAAAGAAAAATCGAAAAAATGTTTAGCAAAAAGGTGGGGCAGGGCTTTCGAACACGAGACCTCCCACCTTTGAGAGTGATAAGTGTGTACACGTATACCGGTTGCCCTTGGGTCTTTGGTGGTTTTATTTTACACAATCTAATACTTAAGTACACTTTGTACCGTTTAGCTTATTTGGTTAATTTAGCTTATTTCGAGCTTATTTAAACTAGCTTTTGCGACTTTTGTATTTTTCATAAAGTTGTATTAGTATAAAGTATTTTATAAAAAGTTTGATTTTTCGAATAGTTTTAATATTTTTAAACATTTAATTAGTGTAAAATCTTATTTAATTCATAATAAAAAATATAAAAGTCTAAAAAATATAAATCTTTTTCTAAAATTTTCTTTTGTCATATAGTACGTAATAAAATTGTTTTTACACTTGTAGGACTTTTATTTCATAATTTTTACGTTTTTGCTTAGCACGTAATTTTTATATAACGTCGTTTTCATTTTAAATCAAGTTTTTAGGTAATTTAAGTTTAAGTTTTAATTAAAATAGTTTATTTAAGTCATTTTATTTTATAAATCACAAAAACATCATTGTAAAAATAGTGATAGCGTTTATTTAATATATTTTAACTTTTTAAATTTATTTTAATTTGCATTTAAGTATTACATGTAATTTATTAATCTTTTTCTTTAGGCATAAATATCTCAAAAATCCTTACTGATCACTATCCTTAGTGATTACTCGACATCTGTCTGTGTGTGTCACACCCCCAAATTACGTGTTTTGCAGCGGAATTGAATAACTTGGGGGAGGACTGTCATAGCATCAAAGTTACAGTTATATCGAACGACCTAAAGTGTCGTTTAGAAAATACATCGTTTAATTTATTAAAACAATCAGAGTTTACAAAGTAATGGTCTAAAATGAAAATCAACTTGTGCGGAAAATAAGTTTGTTACAAGCCAAACGATGTTTTAAAGTTTATAAAACCAAGTGAGCAGCGTCGTCACCACGACTCTATGAGATGTCCATATGCATGCCATGAAGTGAATGCCTTAGATACCTGAGATAAAACATGCTAAAAGTGTCAACACAAAGGTTGGTGAGTTCATAGAGTTTGGTTAACAAGTAAAGCTTTTAATAATGCAACAAAGGCAAAGTTTTTGGTCATTTAGAATAGTCCACAAAAGCAAAGGCATTGTAAATCCACTCGGTTCCAAGTCCGCTTCCATACAAAACTTGCAAGCTTTGTGTGTTTACAACCCTTGCTAAAATAGTATGTCAATCATGTATGTATATATCATAGTAGTAAAAAGTATATGTGTCACCACAAGGGTCTTCCAACACTCGTGTTGGGATGTTTGTAAATTAATAGCCTTCCAACAACTTAATTTGGAGCCACTAATTCTTGTATGTAGCCAACTGAACCTCTTGACGAGTCTAACTTGTTTGTGGTGTTGCATTGAATAACAATTATATTCACCCGGTCGGCGTCATCAAGGACACAAGGGTGGGGCGTCGGCCGATAGTACTATCAATACCTCTCTGCGGCTCCTTGGTTAACCAGTTGCTAATGTTTGTATGTTGATGCATAATTGAAAACTAGTTTAGCACATTAAGGCACATATCGTAATAAACCACACATAATGTCCAAAGTGTATAAGAAGTATATTGTAACACAATTGTATAAATGGCTTGAGTATTACAAGAGTGAAACAAGTATTTAAGCATGTATCTCCCCCAAATAGTTTGTAAGAATTTAAACGAGTAAAGGTGGGGTATGAACTCACCGTGATATGTAAGAGTTTAAAGTACTTGCGAAAGTAATGAAAATAGTTTGAGTATGTATCTCCCCCAAAAGTAATTGAAATGTATAAAAGTAGGGGCTATGAAACTTCGTGGTGATCGATGCGTTTAGAGTATTTGTGAAAGTAAATGAAAATAGTTTGAGCATGTATCTTCCCCAAAGAGTTTGTAAGACAAATAAGTAATAGAAAGTGGGGCTACGAACTCACCTAGTGTGATTGATATGCTAACAAAATGAAGTGCAAGAAAATGAGGCTCGGAAACTATCCGCGACCTAAAATGAATGATATGATATGTGATGAGTTATGATGTAATGTTATGCATGCATTTCGTATGTTATTTATACCACTTGTGAATTTTGAAAAAAATAAAAATAATACTCTTAAATTCGAAAAATACACTTTTGGCGTCTTGACCATCCAAAATCACTTTACAAGTATTTCGTCAAAATGTCATCCTACAATAGTTTAAGTAATGATTTATCGTGAAATTATCACTTTTAATTAGTAAAACAATGTAGTCGGAAATTTCATGAAATTAACAAAATGGCTTGAAAAACTAGTTAAATAAACTAGTATGCGTCGAGCGTTAGAGAACGAACTTCGACGGTTTTGGAAAGTTTGTATCAAAATCTAGAAGTTTCAATTCAGGAGTTTTCGACATAAAGGTCTCGAACATAAAGATAATAAGGGTTAAAGATGGTGATTTTGTCTAATTGTTGTGAAAAAAATGAGTTTCGGCAAGGTTTAGACGACCATAAATAATTTATTACAACTCCGCTATACAAACGGTTGGTTGTTTTGGGAAATATGTTTGGTGATCTCGATTTTATTAGAAGACATTCCGTTCCAAAAGAGTTCTCGTCATAGATAAAAAAACATCTCCAACATGGTCGTTTGATTTATCGTAACACTTGTCTCGTAAAATAATATAGTTTTGAGAAAATAATAGTTACGGAAATTTTATGAAAAGCGTGCATATCTTTAATCGTTTCAAATCCGTTTTCTCACGTATATCGTCCTTAGCTTAGTATCAAAGTATACTAATATATTTTTGATAAGTCGAAATAATTTGTAAAGCTTAGGACTCGTTTTTTATTCGAATAAAGTAATAATAGTATCTGAAATTTGAGAAAAATATATATTTAGTCGTCAAACTTGTAAAATCCATAACTTCTTCGTTATAACTCCGTTTTATTCCGTTCAAGCGACCCGGATTAGTTTTAAAGTATATTTTCTAAATATCAAGACCAAAATTTCGTGTCAACTGTCGGATTTTCCAGAAAAACAAAATAAGGACAGACCACTTTTTATACTTGTCGAAAATAGGTTTTCTCGTACTAAACCTATTCCAATCCCTTCAAATCAACTCCAAAGCTAATCTAATCCTACCATACACCTTCTTAGGGTGTCATGGGTTCCTAATCATCATCAAGACCAAAATATAACAAGGGAATAATTATAGGATGACTTTATATATATAAACTCTAAAATCAATGTAAAAATGGTATAAATAAACACAAGTCTTGCATGTTTTTGCTCAAAAATGATGAGATGAGTATGAAATGAATATGTAATATGAAAAATAAATATGAGATGCTTACAAGTGATATGATGAGGTGCAAAGAACAAGGTTAGCCTAAACACCCTAGGTTTTTATTTCAAAACCTAAACAAGAGTGTATACTAGATTGTGATAAACTTGATTAGAAAATTTTTTGTGATGATCTCCTTCTACCCTTGGTTTGGCCGGTTCTAGAGAGAAAAAGAAGGAAGAGAGTTTGCTTTTCATTTGATAATGAATGTGTTGTTTAATAATATGTATGTATAAGATAGATATTTTGCAAGACAAGATCCTAAAATCTAGGGAAGTTGATGGATTTTGGCTAGTTTATTCAAGAGTTGGTGACTCTTGTTTATAATATAAGGGTTATAATTTGTAAGTAAAATGGTGTAAGTTAAATAAGTATAAGTAAAGGTAACTTGTCTACATTTGTGAATTTAGGGTAGTGTTGTCTAAAAATAAACTTTAATGGATCAAAGTAAAGTATATTGAGATCATATAAATTGTAAAAATATAATTCTTGTAAAATTTGAGTGATATAGTAATTATCGTGTAGTTTTTAAGAAAAGCGTCGTAATTATGTAAATATAACAATTTATATCTGAAATAAATTTAAAACAGGGTAACTAATAATAATATTTTTATCATCTTAATATGAGTATAAAATATATGAATAATCTTTGGAAGTATCGGATCAAATGTTCAAAATAATAATTTCAGCGATAACGTTTATTTAATATAAAAATTACGCGTTTAATATGAAATGAAATGTCATGAATGAACTAATATGATGCAAATGATGCTAATGAAATGTAGACTAAACTTAGTCCATATGAAATGTTAGTGATGATATGATCATGAATTCGCCGCTAAACCATAAAGGTTACGCGAATTTGGAACACAAAAGCTAGTTCACGATAAATGATAAAATTGTGAAAGCGTGAATTGTTTTGAGAAATGACCAAAAATTGAGAATTGTGACATTCTTCCCATGTCGGAGGAATCACGTCCTCGTGATTCAATCGATGATACTATGATTCGAACCTCGACAAGGGTTCTAAAAGTTTATGCTTGTGTATGCTCTATATGATTATGTCAATGCTCATGCATATGAGTTACTCGTCCCACAAGATACGTTCTGTGCTATCGTGAGCAATTCCCATCCTAAATACATGCTTTCTTATGATTAGGCTCGATGAGACAAGCTTTCCCATTCTCAAGCAAAATTTTTAAAAGACTTTTTGGTAACCGATTTTTGCTTAATCCCACAACTCATCAAACAAGAACCGTCATACGATTAGGCTAAATCGGTTTAGGTAACGACTTGTTTCTAGCTCGATCTTTGCGACTCATCAAACAAGAAGCTGTCACTTTCGGATCAAACTGAAACAAGTGGTTTGAAGAAAATCTTTTGAAAATTTGGCTTGATTACGAATTGCTTACACATATGAGACTACTACTCCCTTCATTGCATGATTCTTCCCGAATTAGACATAGGTGATCAGGCTATGTATAATTTAGGAGTAACTATGCAATGCTTGAACTAATCGACTCATATGATGTTTGGTGTTGAGTCATAAGTCCGCATGTATAAAGAATGTGCACTTATAATGATATGATGAGATGCTATGATGATGTGGTTATAGTCTAGGGTCAATGATGCAACCTAGTTCTCTATAACCGATGCTCTGATACCAATCTGTCACACCCTCAAATTACGTGTTTTGTGAATTGAATAACTTGGGGAGGACTGTCATAGCATCAAAGTTACTGATTATATCGAGCGACCTAAAAGTGTCGTTTAGAAAATACATCGTTTAATTTATTAAAACAATCAGAGTTTACAAAGTAATGGTCTAAAATGAAAATCAACTTGTGCGGAAAATAAGTTTGTTACAAGCCAAACGATGTTTTAAAGTTTATAAAACCCAAGTGAGACGCGTCGTCACCACGACTCTATGAGATGTCCATATGCATGCCATGAAGTGAATGCCTTAGATACCTGAGATAAAACATGCTAAAAGTGTCAACACAAAGGTTGGTGAGTTCATAGAGTTTGGTTAACAAGTAAAGCTTTTAATAATGCAACAAAGGCAAAGTTTTTGGTTATATAGAATAGTTAAGCAAAGCAAAGGCATCGTAAATCCACTCGGTTCAAGTCCCATACAAAACTTGCAACTGTGTGTTTACAACCCTTGCTAAAATAGTATGTCAATCATGTATGTATATATCATAGTAGTAAAAAGTATATGTGTCACCACAAGGGTCTTCCAACATTCGTGTTGGGATGTTTGTAAATTAATAGCCTTCCAACAACTTAATTTGGAGCCACTAATTCTTGTATGTAGCCAACTGAACCTCTTGTGAGTCTAACTTGTTTGTTGTGCTGCATTGAATAACAGATTATATTCACCCAGTCGCGTCATCAAGGACACAAGGGTGGGGCGTCGGCCAGATAGTACTATCAATACCTCTCTGCCGGCTCCAGAGTTAACGATTGCTAATGTTTGTATGTTGATGCATAATTGAAAACTAGTTTAGCACATTAAGGCACATATCGCAATAAACCACACATAATGTCCAAAGTGTATAAGAAGTATATTGTAACACAATTGTATAAATGGTTTGAGTATTAGCAAGAGTGAAACAAGTATTTAAGCATGTATCTCCCCCAAATAGTTTGTAAGAATTTAAACGAGTAAAGGTGGGGTATGAACTCACCGTGATATGTAAGAGTTTAAAGTACTTGCGAAAGTAATGAAAATAGTTTGAGTATGTATCTCCCCCAAAAGTAATTGAAATGTATAAAAGTAGGGGCTATGAAACTCGTGGTGATCGATAGCGTTTAGAGTATTTGTGAAAGTAAATGAAAATAGTTTGAGCATGTATCTCCCCTAAAGAGTTTGTAAGACAAATAAGTAATAGAAAGTGGGGACTACGAACTCACAGGTGTGATTGATATGCTAACAAAATGAAGTGCAAGAAAATGAGGCTCGGAAACTATCCGCGACCTAAAATGAATGATATGATATGTGATGAGTTATGATGTAATGTTATGCATGCATTTCGTATGTTATTTATACCACTTGTGAATTTTGAAAAAAAAAAATAATACTCTTATTCGAAAAATACACTTTTGGCGTCTTGACCATCAAAAATCACTTTACAAGTATTTACGTCAAAATGTCATCCTACAATAGTTTCTTAATGATTTATTGTGAAATTATCACTTTTAGGTAAAACAATGTCGTCGGAAATTTCATGAAATTAACAAAAATGGCTTGAAAAACTAGTAAGTAAACTAGTGTCGTCGAGCGTTAGAGAACGAACTTCGACGGTTTTGGAAAGTTTGTATCAAAATCTAGAAGTTTCAATTCAGGAGTTTTCGACATAAAGGTCTCGAACATAAAGATAATAAGGGTTAAAGATGGTGATTTTGTCTAATTGTTGTGAAAAAAATGAGTTTCGGCAAGGTTTAGGCGACCATAAATAATTTATTACAACTCCGCTATACAAACGGTTGGTTGTTTTGGGAAATATGTTTGGTGATCTCGATTTTATTAGAAGACATTCCGTTCCAAAGAGTTCTACGTCATAGATAAAAAACAGTCTCAACATGGTGCGTTTCACTATCGTAACACTTGTCTCGTAAAATAATATAGTTTTTCTGAAAATAATAGTTACGGCAATTTTATGAAAACGTGCATATCTTTGTCGTGTCAAATCCGTTTTCTCATTATATCGTCCTTAGCCGTATCAAAGTATACTAATATATTTTTGATAAGTCGAAATAATTTGTAAAGCTTAGGACTCGTTTTTTATTCGAATAAAGTAATAATAGTATCTGAAATTTCAGAAAAATATATATTTCGTCGTCAAACTTGTAAAATCCATAACTTCTACGTTATAACTCCGTTTTAATCCGTTCAAGCGGCCACGGATTCGTTTTAAAGTATATTTTCTAAATATCAAGACCAAAATTTCGTGTCAACTGTCGGATTTTCCAGAAAAACAAAATAAGGACAGACCACTTTTTATACTTGTCGAAAATAGTTTTTCTCGTACTAAACCTATTTCAATCCCTTCAAATCAACTCCAAAGCTAACCTAATCCTACCATACACCTTCTTAGGGTGTCATGGGTTCCTAAACATCATCAAGACCAACATAAACCAAGGGAATAATTATAGGATGACTTTATATATATAAACTCTAAAATCAATGTAAAAATGGTATAAATAAACACAAGTCTTGCATGTTTTTGCTCAAAAATGATGAGATGAGTATGAAATGAATATGTAAGATGAAAAATAAATATGAGATGCTTACAAGTGATATGATGAGGTGCAAAGAACCAAGGTTAACCTAAACACCCTAGGTTTTTATTTCAAAACCTAAACAAGAGTGTATACTAGATTGTGATAAACTTGATTTAGAAAATTTTTGTGATGATCTCCTTCTACCCTTGGTTGACCGGTTCTAGAGAGAAAAAGAAGGGAAGAGAGTTTGCTTTTTCATTTGATAATGAATGTGTTGTTTAATAATATGTATGTATAAGATAGATATTTTGCAAGACAAGATCCTAAAATCTAGGGAAGTTGATGGATTTTGGCTAGTTTATTCAAGAGTTGGTGACTCTTGTTTATAATATAAGGGTTATAATTTGTAAGTAAAATGGTGTAAGTTAAATAAGTATAAGTAAAGGTAACTTGTCTACATTTGTGAATTTAGGGTAGTGTTGTCTAAAAATAAACTTTAATGGATCAAAGTAAAGTATATTGAGATCATATAAATTGTAAAAATATAATTCTTGTAAAATTTGAGTGATATAGTAATTATCGGGTAGTTTTTAAGAAAAGCGTAAGTAATTATGTAAATATAACAATTTATATACGAAATAAATTTAAAACACCGGGTAACTAATAATAATATTTTTATCATCTTAATATGAGTATAAAAATATATCGGAATAATCTTTGGAAGTATCGGATCGAATGTTCAAAATAATAATTTCTGCGATAACGTTTATTTAATATAAAAATTACGCGTTTAATATGAAATGAAATGTCATGAATGAACTAATATGATGCAAATGATGCTAATGAAATGTAGACTAAACTTAGTCCATATGAAATGTTCGTGATGATATGATCATGAATTAGCCGCTAAACCATAAAGGTTACGAATTTGGAACAACATAAAGCTAGTTTACGATAAATGATAAAATTGTGAAACGTGAATTGTTTTGAGAAATGACCAAAAATTGAGAATTGTGACAGTGTGAAACACCAATTCATCCTCCGTGGGACTTAACGACCCAGGAATCCCCTATATTCCTCTGATCTAAATTGCATTTGGTGTTTGGCTTTTAAGTTCCTTACGGTTAGCCATTCACAAGTGGCTAGCTTGCGTGAGATAACTTGACGGTTTTGCACCAACCAAATTTTGGCGCCGCTGCCGGGGAGGCTGTAAGCGTGTTCTAAGCATTTCCAGACCCATACTTGCACATATACCACAATTTGTAAACAGTTTTGTAAAGTTAAATATAAATCAAAAAGTTCATTAACACTTTTCCTAAAGTGTTAAAAACACCAAAAAAATATATATATAAAACAACAAAAAATCGTGCGTTTTTAGCTTGTGTTTCTTTTAAGGTGATTCTTAAAGAAATACGATTTGGTTAAACGAGACGATACCAAAAATATTGTCCAAAAGTTTTTAAACCATCAGCACAAATCATTACCTACGTCTTTTCAGTGGTACTTAATAAATACATAAAAATCAACCATCAAATCAAGTCGGTACACACCAAGCTGGGGTGTGACCATAATAAGTTCGAACATCGATTTAAAACTTGCCTTTGTGTCCTTGTGATTCGGTGTACCTTTTTCAAAGAAGCCATTTCATTTGTGATTATTGGTTAAGTTCACTTGTCGTTTTGCCTCGCATTTGTTTTGAAAATTGATTTTTATACTTAGTGCATGCGCACTCGTTCTTCCAGTTCTACAAGTCCACTTTCTGAGCTTGCAAATCTTCCTCGTAGACGTAGAGGCGTTACGTTTCCTTCAGCCGTGGCGAGAGCGTCTACCACCACCACCCCCAATGGTAATGGCGGAAGACAAGCCGATGAATGAGCTTCTCCAAGCACCCATCGAGGGTTACGGAGGTGCCATTGTTGTCCCACCATCGTGGTGATACCTTTGAGCTTAAAACCGGGTTGCTTAATCGGTAACCCAAAGCCAATTCTATGGTTTTGAGCGGGATGATCCTCATGCACACATTCGATGGTTTAACAAGATTGCATCTACCATCAAGTACAAGAATGTCCCACATGAAGCCATTAAACTTCTTCTGTTCCCATTTTCTCTAGAGGGACAAGCCCAGAATTGGCTTGAGAAACAACCCCCTCATTCCATTGAGACATGGGAGGATCTAGTCACCAAGTTTGTTAACGAATTCTATCCTCCATCCTGAACTACAAGTCTTAAGAATGAGATAATGAAATTTTCTTAGAGATTTGATGAATCATTCGGGAGGCATGGGATCGTTACAAAGAATTGCTCATAAGTGTCCGCATCATGGTTTTACCGAATTAATGCAAATGGATACTTTCTACAATGGTCGAGACAAGTCGACCAAGACTCTTTGAATGCCTCCGCGGAGGTAATTTCCTGAGCAAGACCACAAAAGAAGCCTTGCAAATCATTGAAAACAAGTCCAGTCCGTTCTTTCCGCACAAAGACATATCAAACTCAGTCTAATGCTGGACCTTCTACTTCATCTCCTGTGAGTACATCTAGCACCGATGCTAAGATTGACAAACTCACAGATATTGTTCAGGCTTTGGTTCTTGCTAACCAAAAGAAAGTCACCTTCACACAAACACCATCACATGGTGAAGTGAAGAAAGTTGAAGTTTGTGTTACTTGTGGTGGTCCTCATGCATACTACAATTGTACTGCCACCGATGGTAGTCCGTTTGAAGCCAATGCTATAGCCGGTACTTCAAATCAAGGAGGTAATCAATACCGTCCTCAAAATGAACCAAATTACCGTGCTAACACTTATCAGGCACCACCCGGTTTTAACAGAATCCTAACGGAATCAGAATCAACCTAGAATGAACCAAGGATATCAAAACCAAGGTAATTTCTATCCTGGACCCAATCAAGGTTTCCAACATCAAGGGAACCTTAATCAAAACAATTTCAATCGAGGGAATCAATTTCATGGGAATGTGAATCCTAATCAAGGGAATTTTCAACAACAAGGTCATAATCAAAACATCCGACCTCAGAATTTCCCTCCAGTTCCTCCATTACCATCATCTGATGAGTTATTGAAGCGATTCATGAAATCCCAAGATGAAATGAACAGGTTGTTGGTCACCCGGTCGCGATCTCAAGAAGTCTTTAAATGATCAACCCTCGGGCTCAGGAAAACTTCCGAGCAACACGATCGCTAACCCGAGAGGCGATGCTAAAGCGTCACAACCAGTGGTGTTTCATACAATGGACCGCTATTCCTACTACCTCTTCTTCTTCTCTCCCGAAGGTAGTGGAAAGTGAATCTGAGGCTACAAAGGATAAGGAACTTCCATTAATAGCGGAGGTACCAATGATGTCCATCCTCAAGTTGTCCGAAACCCAAGTCTAATCCGGAGTTGTTTTGAACCACCTATAGCTCCCGTTGAAAATACCAAATCCAAAACTTCTATTCCTTACCCATCACGTTTGAATGAGCAAAAGCTCCGCGAAATAGCCAGTCATCAAATGGACAAATTTTTCAAATTTTCCAAGAACTACATTTTGACATAAGCTTTGCGGATGCTATCATGGTGATGCCCAAGTTTGCATCAACTCTCAAACACATGTTAAGCAACAAGGAAAAGCTGTTTGAAATGGCTAAGACTCCTCTTAACGAACTGCTTTCAGCGGTTATCACGAAGAAGCTTCGAAAAGCTTGGAGATCCCTGGAAAATTTCTCTTACCTTGTGTATTTCGAGGAATGGTTGAATGCTTTGCCTTAGCAGATCTTGGTGCAAGCATCAACGATGCCTTATTCATATGGAAGAAACTTTTCTTAGGAACTTACTCCTACATGCATGACTCTCGAGCTTGCAGATCGTACAATATCCCTTCCTCTTGGCATTGCCGAGGACGTATTTGTGAAAGTAGGAAAGTTCCATTTTCCAGTGACCGTGGTTGTTGATTTTGATGGCGATCATCGGGTTCCTCTCATTGTTGGTCGAGGATTCCTGAGAACGGGCCGTGCTCTCATTGATGTATTCGAGCAAGAAATCACATTACTTGTTGGTAATGAAGCTGTCACTTTTAACCTTGATCAAACTTTGAGGTACTCCGCAAATTATGATTCTGAATCGGTTAACCGAATAGATATCATTGATGTTGCTTCTGAAGAGTACTCTCAATAAGTTCTTGGTTATGATCATAGTTCTTCGAGTGATAATCTCACTCATTCATCTCAACCTATCATCGCCAATTCTACTCCTTCTCTCACCCCATTTGAGGAAAGTGACTTCATCTTGGAAGAGATTGAAGCCTACTTGTCTAGTGGTTCTGTTCCATGGGAAATTGATCACGCTCCCATAGACATCGAGGGGGACATACTTCTCATTGAGAAATTGCTTAATGATGATCCATCATCATTTTCACTCCCTTCCGTCGAACTTCATAACAAGGAAGTCAAGACAGTTGAGAAAAGCGAAGAATTTCGAGTCGAACTTAAGGACTTACCGCCTCATCTCGAGTATGCATTTCTTGAAGGTGATGATAAATTACCAGTCATTATTGCTAGAGATTTAAGTAAAGATGAAAAATTTGCTCATAAAGATCTTGAAGTCACACAAGCAAGCAATTGCTTGGAAACTCTCCGACATTAAGGGTATCAACCATGAATTTTGTACTCACAAAATCTTGATGGAGGATGACTTCAAACCCAGATTCAACATCGAGAAGAGTAAATCAAAAATCCATGATGTTATCAAACAGGAGGTTATCAAACTTCTTGATGCGGGATTGATTTACCCGATCTCAGATAGTCCTTGGGTCAGCCCAATTCATTGTGTTCCTAAAAAGGGTGGCATAACTGTTATCACAAATGAAGATAACGAGTTAATTCCAACTCGGCTGGTTACGGGATGGCGTGTTTGCATTGACTATCGTAAGTTGAATGACGCTACCCGTAAAGACCATTTTCCTCTACCCTTCATGGACCAAATGCTTGAGAGATTAGCAGGGAACGAATACTATTGTTTCCTGGATGGTTTCTCGGGTTATTTTCAGATTCCCATTGATCCAAAGGATCAAGATAAAACTACATTCACACTTGCCCATGGAACTTTTGCCTACTGAGACGTATGCCTTTTGGCCTATGTAATGCTCCTGGCACGTTCCAACGATGTATGATGGCCATTTTCCACGACATGACCGGGGAAACAATGGAGGTGTTTATGGATGACTTCTCGGTCATTGGGGATTCATTTCAAACATGTCTCTCCCATTTAGAAAAAATGCTTCAACGGTGTGAAGACACCAATCTTTGTCTAAATTGGGAGAAGAGCCACTTTATGGTCAAAGAAGGCATAGTCCTTGGCCATAAGATTTCAAAAAATGGGATTGAGGTCGATAGAGCAAAAGTCGATGTTATTGCTAAACTGCCTCATCCTACTACCGTTAAAGGTATTAGGAGTTTTTTAGGTCATGCCGGTTTCTATCGCAGATTCATACAAGATTTTTCTAAAATCGCCCGGCCTATGACTCATCTTCTTGAAAAGGATGCTCCTTTTATCTTCTCACCCGAGTGCATCAAAGCATTTGAAACATTAAAGAAAAAGCTTACCGAAGCACCCATTCTCGTTGCTCCCGACGGGACTTGCCTTTTGAGCTCATGTGCGATGCAAGTGATTTTGCTATCGGTGCGTCCTAGGGCAAGCGTAGAGCTAAGCATTTTCAGCCTATCCACTACGCAAGTAAGACTATGACTGAAGCTCAAACTCATTACACTACCACAGAAAAAGAATTATTAGCCGTGGTGTATGCATTTGAGAAGTTTCGGCCATACTTAATATTGACCAAATGCGTGGTGTATACGGATCACTCGGCTCTCAAATATCTCTTTGCAAAACAAGATGCAAAGCCGAGATTGCTCCGTTGGGTTCTCCTCCTCCAGAAATTTGATATTATCATACGAGATAAAAGGAGCGAGAACCTAGGCTGGCGATCATCTGTCCGTTTAGAAAACCCTAACCAAGATGTTTTTAGAAAAAGGAAATAAATGAAACATTTCCTCTCGAGACACTCAATGCGGTTTCTTTTCGTGGAAATTCTACCACCCCATGGTTTGCCGACTTCGCAAATTACCATGCGGGTAACTTCATAGTGAAAGGGATGTCGACCCAACAGAAGAACAAATTCTTCAAGGAGGTTAAACATTACTTCGGGGCGACCCTACTTATTCAAAATCTGTGCGGATCAAGTCATCCGACGGTGTGTTTATGGACAGGAAGCTATGGATATTATCAAAGCTTGCCATGCTGGACCCACTAGGGGACATCATAGTCCAAACTACACCGCCAAAAAGGTGTTTAATTCCGGGTTTTATTGGCCCACTATCTATAAGGATGCCCATGAATTTGTCAAAGCATGTGACGCTTGTCAACGTCACGGAAAAATATCTCAAAGAAATGAAATGCCACAAAATGCCATTCAAGTTTGTGAGATATTTGACATCTGGGGTATTAACTTTATGGGGCCATTTCCATCTTCTCGAGGTAACAAATACATACTCGTGGCTGTTGACTATTTGTCAAAATGGGTTGAAGCGAAAGCTTTACCTACCAATGATGCCCGAGTTGTTGTGAAGTTTTTAAAATCTCTTTTTGCCAGATTTGGAACTCCACGTGCTATAATCAGTGATCGTGGTACGCATTTTTGCAATGACCAATTTGATCGTGTCATGCAAAAGTATGGTGTTACCCACCGTATCTCTACTGCATACCACCCCCAAACAAGTGGGCAGGTGGAAGTCTCTAACCGTGGTATTAAAAGAATTTTAGACAAGGACGGTGAAAATCGTGCATCCCGGTCGGATAAAGCGGATGGCGCACTCGGGCCTTCCGTACAGCCTTACAAAACACCAATCGGGTGTACTCCATACAAGCTAGTGTACGGAACGGCATGTCATCTTCCGATTGAGCTAGAGCACAAGGCTTACTGGGCCTTAAAACATGCAAACTTCGATATTCAGACGGTGGTGATCACAGAAAAGTTCAAATGAATGAATTAAATGAACTCCGTGATCAAGCATACGAGAACTCTTTGATCTACAAACAAAAGACAAAGAAGATTCATGACTCTAAAATCAAGAACCGCGTTTTCAACGTTGGTGATCGAGTCCTTCTTTTCAATTCAAGATTGAAGATTTTCTCGGGAAAGCTTAAGTCCCGTTGGTCTGGTCCATTTACTATCACTAAGGTTTATCCTTATGGTCATCGATTAAAGCATTACTTTGGAGAGGACATTCCACCTGTGATTGTCCCGGATCTACAAACTTTCCCCATGAACCAATGAATGCGGGGATCGAGTCAAGCTAGTGACTCGGGAATCAAAAACAGTAGCACACACCATATGGGTTTTCACCCATGTTTCTGTCTTCTTACCCCTATTCTACCACCCTAGTGTGGGGGAGTTGCCCCCCACGCTATTGTATATAAGTTTTCAGTTTAAAAAAAAAAAAAAAAAAACAAACAAAACAAAAATGTGTATATATCAAAAATAAAATAATGGCCGTAGTATTTCCCTTTTATGTTCTATGTTTCGGCATAACCGCGGTACTTTGAATATTGAGGGCAATATTCATTTCTAAGTGTGGGGGAATTCTCACGAATTTTATCATGTAATTATTCCACATAATTCCCGTTTTGGCCAAAATTTTTTTGGAGTAAGTGTTTTTCACTTACTCGACAAATGGTAATCAGTCCGCCATGTCTAACCCACATAAGGATTGGCTAATCCAAGAGCAAACGGCTCTTGGTAAAGATATCTCAAATCCGTTTATGGCTTGCAATTTGCCCAAAATTGTATGGTGTTCAACTCACCATATCTTTAAACTAGTGAAAAGTTGGCTAGCCCGCAAATTTATGGCTTGTGGTAAAGGCAGTTGAAAATCCATAATTGGTAATCGGCTCACCAAAGATAATATTGATAATTTATCTAAGAGTTGGCTAGTCCAGAAGCAAGCGGCTTCGGTAAAGACAAATCAAATCCGTTTACAGCTTATGATTTGCTCAAAATCATTTGGTTATCATTGTACTAAGGTTCTTACTTGAGCTAAAACAATTGGCTAGTAATGGCTTTTGGTAAAGAGATGAAATCCATTAATTTTTCTTAAAACATTGCTAGGGACTAGCAATATCTTAGTGTGGGGATTGATGAGTGTGCAAATACTCATCATTTTGTATCTGTTTATAATGCCAAAAACATCGAAAACACTAAATACATCAAAATGATGAAAATATCACAAATAAGTATTTTATGTGTTTTAAATGCAAAAACATCAAAATCTGGTGAAAACGTATCAAGTTTGCATAATTGGCAGTTTTAGTCCCCCAAGTTTAAAAAGTTGTCAAAAACAGTCCCTGGTAGATAAAAATAAAGAAAAATGTTATTCAAGGTCCCTGAAATATTCTAAGTTGTCAAAAATGGTCCTTGAATAAATCTTTGACAAAATTACAACTTTAGTCCTTCAAATTTGAAAAATGTCAAAAATGGTCCTTGGACATTTAAAAAATGGAAAATAATCATCATTGGTCCTTGTACTATTCATGATTGGCAGTTTTGGTCCTTGTAATAACTTTTGGAGAATTGCAGGTTTGGTCCCTCAAGTTTGGCAGATTTACAACTTTGGTCCTTGATATAAAATAAGCCATTTAGACCCTTTTTGTATTTAGAACCCCTGCCAAAACAAAAGAACCCTTCCATTTAGCCTGTGACCCCCCCAATTTTGGACCCCCGTCTATATTATCAAAAGTCAAATCTGGTCAAACGCGCCCAAACCACTAGCACTGTTCACCTTCTTCATCCAATCCTGTAATCCCAAAACCAGTGTGGTTTTCTCCTCCTTTTCAACCTTTCCAGCTGTTTTTCCACTTGAATACATCCCCCCTCCACCTCCACATCCATCCAAGACCCATTAATTGGAAAAACCTGCTAAAGAGAATTTTGGCGCCAAAATCTCCACATGGATGTATATGATTGCTTTGACCAATCCAATGGTTGGATTGAGGTGGGATAGATTCAGAGACATAAACAGAGCCTCAAAAGTCTATAAAGAAGGGATGGGAAGCAATGTGAACAAGTATCTAGCATAATTTAGTTTACTTAATGTCGTTTTAGCTTATTTTCAAATTCAGTGTATGTTTTAGCTTATTAAACTCTGTATTTCAAGTTTTTATTGCATAATTAAGCTTTTGTGAAACATCAATTCCAGTATCAAGTTATATTTCAGATTATGCAAATTTTCCTTATTTTGAAAATCTCATGAATAATTAAATATTGTTTGTAGATGTTCTTATGGACTGAATAAGCCACATAAGCTCCTATATAGCTTATAAAAGCTATTAGATACCTTAAAATCCAGTTTAGAAGCAAAAAGAGAAAATTACCAAAAATACCAAATAAATTAGTTAAAAATTCAAAAATCCATGGTGATTGTGAAAGAAGCTGAAGTAGGGTAAGCTTTGGATTGCCCTTGGGTTTAGTGCTTCTTGGGAAGCTATAGGATCTGTTCTCAGTCCTTGGTTCTCATTCTTCACTTGGAATCCACTTGTAAGCTATTTTGATCATTTTGGCATTTTACTGTTTAATACAGTCATAAGCTCAAATCTTTGTGTTTTCATATTCATTAGTTATAGTTAAGTATAATCAAACCATAAAACCAGTTGTTTGTTCTTTTAAATTTATAATTAGCAAAAATCTCATCTTAACAGTTAAAAGAGCATAACTGTCATTTCTTGGTCTTATGTTGTTATTGTTGTTATTTTATGTTTCTTTAGTCTTACTATATGATAATACAAGGTTCTGAATCAATTTCATGGTTTTAATTTGTGTTTAGCTTTGAAAATCATCAAAACAGTTATATCAAGTCTTGTTTGGATTTGTGAGTTAAACTATGTTAGAGGTTGTTTGAGTGGCTTCTTGTTATTGTTTTATACCACACTTGGTCCTAACATCTCATTGAAACCATCAAAACCAGTCTTCATTTGGTGAAAAGTCAAAATACCATTTGATCACATCTTTCTTGTTCACTGTTGGATTTTTAAGTTCTATGATCATGGTTTTGTGTTAATAAGTTGTTATAATTGCTCAATTTAGTCTTAATACACCTTAGTACATCATAATCAGTGCTTAGGATCAATTACAAACTCATAAAAGTCAACTTAGTATAGTAGTTAAAAAGTCAAAATTTTCCCTTGGGTCGTTTTTGAATAAAATAGATTATTTTATATAGGATTATATATTAGTTTTCAACTTTTGAGCTTCTAGGATATTAAAATAGAGCTGCTTATCTTTAACCTAGTATTTTTTATATTTTCCAAACAGCTTATTTAATAGCTTTTTCCTTAGCTTATTTTAGACACCATCTCAAATATGTGCCTTGTGCACAGGTTTATAGTCTTTTAATAAGCTTGTAAAAGCTTTTAGTTGGTCAAATCTTGTGAAACTTGGTTCTTTGGATAGCTAACCAAGCCATCTAAAGGTCCCAAGTTCATTTTACATTTATAGCTTATTTGGTAGGGCTGCAATAAGCCTTTTGTTTGTCCCATTTTCTGTATAACTAAGCAACTCTGTGAATTACAAGCTTTTTCATAAGCTTGTAAAAAGCTTATCAGTGCACCATAGTAAGTAAGCTTGGACTTTTTGGATACCCCACCTAGCCAGCTTGTTGAATCAAGGCTTGTTTTGAGCTTGTGAGCTTATTTTCCTAGCTTAATTTGCCCTTAAACATAGCTGCAGGACTGTTTGGATAGATAGTTTAGCTTAAGTGCTTATTTGCATAGTTTCAGCTTATTAGAGTACTTAATTGTGTTTTCTAGCTTAATATTAGTAGCTTGTAGCTTGTTTTAGCTCATTTTCAGCATAACTTTGCTTATTTATCAGCTTATTAAGCCATTTGGCTAAAATCTTGTGCTTAAATCCATTTTCTAGCCCACTGTTAAGATAATAAGCTCAAAACTGAGCTTATTAGTCATTTTCATAAAAAGTGGTAGTTGTAAAAATTGCTTATTTTCTTGTGCTTAATAAGTTTGTAAAAAGAAAAATCGAAAAAAAAATGTTTAGCAAAAAGGTGGGGAGGCAGGCTCGAACCTGAGACCTCCCACCTTTGAGAGTGATAAGTGTGTACCTGTATACCAGTTGCCCTTGGGTCTTTGACTGGTTTTATTTTACACAATCTAATACTTAAGTACACTTTGTACCGTTTAGCTTATTTGGTTAATTTAGCTTATTTCGAGCTTATTTAAACTAGCTTTTGCGACTTTTGTATTTTTCATAAAGTTGTATTAGTATAAAGTATTTTATAAAAAAGTTTCAGATTTTTCCGAATAGTTTTAATATTTTTAAACATTTAATTAGTGTAAAATCTTATTTAATTCATAATAAAAAATATAAAAGTCTAAAAAATATAAATCTTTTTTCTAAAATTTTCTTTTGTCATATAGTACGTAATAAAATTGTTTTTACACTTATAGGACTTTTATTTCACAAATTTTACGTTTTTGCTTGCGCACTCGCGTAATTTTTATACTTAACGTACGTTTTCATTTTAAATCAAGTTTTTTAGGTAATTTAAGTTTAAGTTTTAATTAAAATAGTTTATTTAAGTCATTTTATTTTATAAATCACAAAAACATCATTGTAAAAATAGTGATAGCGTTTATTTAATATATTTTAACTTTTTAATTTCCTTTAATTTGCATTTAAGTCGCTGTAAATTATTAATCTTTTTCTTTAGGCATAAATATCTCAAAAATCCTTACTGATCACTATCCTTAGTGATTACTCGACATCTGTCTGTGTGAAACACCAATTCATCCTCCGTGGGACTTAACGACCCAGGAATCCCCTATATTCCTCTGATCTTAATTGCATTTGGTGTTTGAACTGTTTTAAGTTCCTTACGGTTAGCCATTCACAAGTGGCTAGCTTGCGTGAGATAACTTGACGGTTTTGCACCAACCAACCATTTAAATGAAATTTGGCGCCAAAAGTAGTTTATATAACTTGCAGCCGAAATTTTGCAATTAATGCACTTTGTATGGTTGTATTGGTGGAGGAGACAAGAAAGAAAGGTTTAGTAGCTAAGTTGTGGATATTTGGTGCAAAAATCAGGTTTGTGAGTGTAACAGTGGAAGTTTTGTGATGGGAATGCATTAATTGTATTGTAGGCTATGTTGTGAGGAGGGGGGATGAGCTGGAGAGATTAGGCAGTGAGGTGGAAAGGTGGTGAGGTGGTGGAAAACCACCCTGGTTTTGGTTTGCAGAGAGGGGTGAGGGAGATGAACAGTAGGCCTGGTATTTGGCGCGCGTTTGACTTTTTGACCGGGTTTTAATATGAAGGGGTTCAAAAATGGGGGGTCACAGGTGTTGACAGGGGTCTTTTGGGTTTTGGCTGGGGTAAAATTACAAAATAGGTTCGTTTGGTATTAATTAAGCACAAGGACCAAAGTTGTAATTTCTGCAAACTTCAAGGACTGAAACTGCCATTATTCCAAAGTTATTATAAGGACCAAACTTGAAAAACTTTAATAGTACAAGGACTAATTTTGATTATTTTCCATTTTTAAATATCCAAGGACTATTTATGACATTTTTCAAAGTTGAGGGACTAAAGTTGTCATTTTGCAATTTTAAATTTCAAAGATCAAATTTGACAACTCATGAATCCCTAGGGACTTTAAATAACATTTTTCTTTATTTTGAATTACCAGGGACTGTTTTTGACAACTTTTGAAACTTGGGGGACTAAAACTGCCAATTATGCAAACTTGATACGTTTTTCATCTGATTTTGATATTTTTGCATTTAAAACACATAAAACACTTATTTGTGATATTTTCATCATTTTGATGCATTTCTGATTGTTTTCAGATGTTTTTGGCATTCTAAACGGTACAAAAATGATGAGTATTTAGACACTCATCAGTATTCTACGTAAGTTTGAAATTGGGGTGTTACAATTCCATAAAGCAAAAGTGTGTAAAATTTAAATCACTTAACACTTCTACAAATAAAACACACATTGAAATCATTTATATTAGTTTAGATAAGATAAATAAGCGTATTTATATAGATTAAACTTAAAAGAGTTGTCATTTAGTTGGTTGATACTTGTAATAACTAAAAAGAAATAATCTATTAGAGATTAAAGATGCAAGTAAAATAGAACACATGTTAAGAAAAAGAACACACATTACACATTGAAAGAGAAAACAAGATAAATAAAGAGCGTATAAAACAAAGTCTAAGAAAAAAGAGGATATTTACTTTCAAGTAAATATATAGCTTAGAAATATTAAGCTACAACTTCAATATAAATCATATTAGAAACAATAAACTTAAAATTTATAGATTAAGTGTTGGCTTGTTAAGCTCGAGTAGCTTATTCGGCTCGTTAAGCTCGAGTAGCTAGCATGGTTTTCATTAAAGTGCAACTAAAGGCTCTATGAGGAAGTTCTCTGTGATGAGCAGAGTTGGATTCTAATGTCTGATATTGGATGGAATGCTGCATTTGTTGTCTGATATCAGATAGAATAGTAAAATCAGTATGTTTTTTATTGTATTTCTCTGGATAAATAATCCAGTAGAGTTTCTGAATTGTATTGTAAATTGTTGTGTTGATAGATTCACCTTTTGCACCCAAAAAAAACTCGTGATTAAACGAGTACTCGAACGAGCCGAGCCAAACATTAGTTTTCAAAGCTCGACTCGTCAAAATAATCGAGCACTAATTTATGTTTGAGACCGACACGAGCTCGTGAGTATTAAGTTTGAGCTCTAGTTAAATAAGTTCGAGCTCGAGTAGCTCGTTAAAAGCTCGGATTGTTAACACCAACACCCCGATAGACCCCCAAAGTCTTAGACAGTCAAACGTAACGCACTAAATTTAGGGGGTGTTTGTTTCGGCTTATATATACGGGCTTATTAGCTTATATGAGTTCGGCTTATATAACATAAGCCATAATTTTGTGGCTTATTATGACACTTATGGGCACTGTTATATAAGCCCATAAGTGTCATAATAAGCCACAAAATTATAGCTTATGTTATAAGGCCAATGACTTAAATAGACTAAGAGATTTTTTTTCATAGACAATTTTCTCTATTTGAATTTTTTTTCAAATATAGATTGCTCGTCTGCGCGACTACTTGACTCCAGTTTTATTTATTGCTCGACTTCACTTTTTTTCACTCGACTCCAGTTTTATTTTTTTCTTGACTTCATTTTTTGAAGAAAAAAAAATCGCGAAGTCTAAAGGCTGGAAATCACTTTTTTTCCCTTTCTGTTTAGGCCATTAACTTTATGTTGTATAAGCCAAATACTAGCTGTGTTTGGCTAAGGGCTTATGAGAGGCTTATAGGCTTAAATTTCAAAAGCTCCATATAAGCCTCGCTTGGCGTAGAGGCTTATAAAGGACTTTTGAAATTATAAGCCCAAGCCCAACCCCAAAAATGAGGCTAAAATTTTTATAAGCCTCAAATATAAGGCTCGTTGGTACTAAATTACTTAATTACCCAAATATCTAATATATATATATATATATATATATATATATATATATATATATATATACACACACACACATACATACATATATATATATACATATATTAATTTAATTATATGTCATTTTTAGTAATTTTACAATAATAAGTCCCAACTTAAACTAATTTACCATAGAAGTTTATGAAAATAAAAATTCAGACTTTGGCTTATAGGCTGTGTTTGGCGAGGGGCTTTTGGGGGCTTATGAGGCTTGGGTTTTTAAAATAAGTCGGCTTATAAAATAAGTTTCTTTTGTCATGCGGGCTTATGAAATTATAAGCCTCTAAAAGGGACTTAAAACTTTAGCCTCATAAAAAGGGCTAAAAGCTTTAGCCATGGCTTTTGAACAAAAAATTACTTATTTACCAACAAAATATCTAACATATACAAAAACTCATTTAGTTGTGTCATTTTTATTAATTTTGTAATAATAAGCTTAAGCTTAAGCCTATTTGCCAAACATGTTTAAAAAAAATACAAATTTCAACTTCTGCTTATAATAAGTCGGGTAAAAGCCATAAAATAACAATCTACTTTCTCCAATTTGCCGAGTTGAAACACTTACTTTTTTATTACCTTACTTCACCAATGTACTTTCAATTTTGATCTGACTTCACCCATATGACTAATATAAACTTGCATCGTTAGTCCTTTATACTAACGGCCGTTAGCAAATAACTTAAATTTTGGTTTTCTTACGTTTTCGTCCGATTTTACACGTTTTCGTCCGATTTTACACGTTTTCGTCCATGTTTACACGTTTTTGTTTGTTTTTGCACGTTTACATCCATTTTTGCAAGTTTTCGTCTGTTTTTGCATATTTCGTCTGTTTTTGCACGTTTTCGTCTGTTTTTGCACGCTTTCGTCCGTTTTTGTACATTTCGTCAATTTTTGCACATTCTCGTCTATTTTATACGTTTTCGTCTGTTTTTGCACGTATAAAAACCGTTTTATATGTTTTCATTCGGTTTTACATGTATAAAAACCATTTTTATACGTTTTCGTCCATTTTCATCTGTTTTTCACACGTTTTCGTCTGCTTTTGCATGTATCGAAACCTTTTTAACACATTTTCGTTCGTTTTTACACGTATAAAAGCCGTTTTTACGTGTATAAAAATGGATGAAAACGTGTAACAACGGTTTTTTTGCGTGTAAAAACAAAGAAAATATGTAAAAACGGACGAAAACGTGCAAATACGGACTAAACGTGTAAAAACGGACAAAAATGCTTGAAAACGTGCAAAAATGAAGAAAAACATGAGAACGGATGAAAACGTGGAAAAAGGACGAAAACATGTAAAACGGCGAACGTGCAAAACTGACGAGGCGAACGCAAAGAGGCAGCGTGCAAAAAAACGTGTAAAATCGGACGAAAACGTGTAAAAACCGACGAAAACGTAAGAAAACCAAATTTTAAGTTATTTGCTAATGGCGGTTAGTATAAAGGAGTAATGATGCAAGTTTATTTTAGTCATTTGGGTAAAGTCAGATCAAAATTGAAAATACGTTGGTGAAGTAAAGTAATAAAAAAGTAAGTGTTTCAACTCGGCAAATTAAAAAAAATAAATTATTATTTTATGGCTTTTATCCTGATAAGTCCCGATCCCAACTCTAGCTCCCGCTCAAGCTCCGAGCCCGGCCCCTTGCGCCAATCATATCGTATACTCTCAGTTCTCGAGTTGAAAAGGAAGAGGAAAGTAAAGGAAACGGAAAGTTTTTTGTGTTCTTGAGTCTTTTTTAAAGGAGAGAAGGGAAACAGAAAGGAAATAGAGAGGAATATTTGATAAGTAAATCTTCCTCCCACTTTTGGGAGGAAAGGGAAAGGAAACGGACCATATATTGTATAAAGACTAATATACTTTTTTTAAAACATTTGACATTAATAATTAAAGGGCATATATGTAATTTGACCAACTTATTTTCCTTTTCCTTTCATTCAAGAACATGATTATGATTACTTTCATTTTTATTTCCTCTATCTCAATAACATACTAACAGTTCTTTTCCACTTCATTTCTTTCTTTATTGTTTTCCATTTCCCCTTCCATAAAAACTCCAGAAATGAGGGATAATCTTAAGCGAACACCCCCTTGATATCTTTACGAAAACATACCTGTTTAACAACAAATCCAAGACACCCACCATACAACCACCGCATCTCCGGCGTATCACGTCGGCACACGACGGCCTTCAAAAACCAGATCCAGAATCACCTCCTCTCCAATACCCACTTTTCAGTTTTCACTAATTCAACCTATTTCAAAAGTTAACTTAAACCCTATAACAATATGTCAGACAACATCCCATTTGAAATCCAAATGGAAATCATCAAAAAATTTTATGAGGTCAAGTCATTGATTCAGTTCAGGTCTGTTTCAAAACCTTGGAAGTCTTTCATTGACAGCTCTGACTTTATCAAAGGTTACGGCGCCCGCCACACGCAGCCACATAGTCGTATTCTAGGCTTATTACCGGGTTCTCAGGATGATAATATATTTCTAGTAGATGATAATATTGAATCTCTTGAGGAAAAAGAGTTCACTCCATCTTTTGTTGTGTCTCCTTTGCTTAAACGGTATTTTATTACAAAAGTTGTTGGTGCGTGTCATGGATTACTCTGTTTGTATGGTTTTCATAAAGGTTATAAGAAATGGATGCTTGTTATTTGGAACCATTATATCGGAAAATCATTTGGTATTGCTCTCCCTTGTTTTTACTGTCAGTTTGATTTTGGTTTCGGGGTGTGTCCTGACACTAGAGATCCTACTGTTCTTAAGATTTTATGTGAAGATAACAAGCCTTGGCATGTTGAAGTTTTTACATTGAGTACGGGGGTTTGGAATGTGATTCCAAGTGGTAATTTGCTTCCTCAATCGATTAGACTTAATCCGATATCAACTCAGGTTGTTATAGATAGGTTAATCTATTGGGCTGCTTCTGAAAAGACGTTGACTGAAGATGGTGTACCTCATTATAAGTATATGGTTGTGTCATTTGATTTAATTACCAAGGAGTTTAAAGTTGTAGACCTACCAGATACCTTAACAAACGAGTTGCGCTCATGTTGCTTCGTTTCTAAGCTAAGGGAGTCTCTTGTTGTGTATGGATACGTTGAGGCTGAGGAAGAAGTTCCTTCTGGGGTATGGGTGATGGAGCATGACTCGTCTTTTAGAAAGCTATTCACAATTGGTGCAACGTTAAATAAAATACTGGGGTTTAAGAAGAACGGTGAAACTATATTTGAAACTCGAATTGCGGGGGAGGACATAAGGTTTACAACGCTTGATGTTTACGACCCATACTCACAGCAAATCAAGAATATTGGGATTTTTAGAATAGGGGACTCATTCTTCATGGGCTCTTACAAGGAATCGCTACTTTTGCTTGATCACTTGGATTCACATATATATTATGACAATAATTGATCAAAATGAGGACAACCACATTTCAAGGGGCCTATTTTGTAGTTCAGGTGTGGAAAAATCACTTTCATCTATTTTAGCTTTTTATCACTGATTTAATGATGTTAAGTAATGTCATTTATGGAATCTTATGCGATTGTAGATGTAGTATATGCTACTTTTATTTTCAAATATGTGTTGTGTATCAAGGTTTAGTGAAATTGGTATTATCAAGTTTAATGTGATTTTTATTACTCCAGGGATAGTGGTGCTTCTGCTTTTTATCTTTGATGACTTTTTTAGATGGGGGAATGTCCTTTATAGATGCCTTATTGCTTGTGTAAAAAAAATGATGAACAAGCCTTTTAGATGTTCATTACGTGTTGAAATCTTGTTAGCGTCCTTAGCTTCGTTACATTCTCTTCTCGTTTGGCTTTGGGTCTATTTTGAATAATCATTGAATATGCAACATTTGAATGTGTAAATGCTTATGTGTGAACAAGAAGTAAAGGCATTAGCATATAAAACTTGAAAGTGTAGCATGTTGCGAGGCAAAATATACCATCAAAAGTTTGTATTGTGTGGGTCAGATGGCTATGTATCTTGGTGCTGAACTCATTTGTGCTTGGATCTCATTCCCTTGTGATTGTGTATCTTAAAAAGATTAGGTAACATTCATTTGTTGTATGTTGATTTTTGTAGTTAATGATAGTAGCTCGATAAGGATAGTTCTATGTGCCTAAGTGGCCGAGTTTGCTGTTTCTTGATCTTGAATGAGTTTTTAGAGAAGCTAGAAATGTTTCTGAGATTAATGAGCTGTTGCTCTGTTACCACAAACTCAGGGAGTGTTTGGTGTTGAACTCTGCATTCTCCCTTGCAATAGGTTACTTTCCTTAAGAGTTTTACTTTTGGTTTGTGCGGTGTTGATAGTAGCTCTATAAGGATAGTTTCCTGGTCCTTCGCTGTTACTGGTACTGCTGGTATGGATCCTTTGACAGTTTTCTATTGAGTACCACTAGGGAGGCTGCAATGCAATCATGCATCAATGATTCATGTCAACCTACTCGTTGTATGCTCAAATCTCTTGGGAAACATAAATGATGGTAACTGAAGTTCAACAATTTTGGTTCAGCATAAGTTCTCCCCCACTTTTCCCTTAACGATCCAACAATAGTTGGTAACTCTCGAGGCTTATTTTGGTTATTATGATTGAATTTCTGTGTTTGGGAACCTTTCAATTACATAATCAGTTTTTTTTTTTTTTTTTTTGTGCCAAATGTTTTACCTGGTCTATATGAAAATGTCTTTGGGTTATGGGGTTTATCCTAACGATGATCATTAGAGACTGGCTTGTAAATTAACATCCAATCGTAACGAATAGCACAGAGTTCAATAGCATCCATAGCAGGCTGAAAACCGGTGCAAAATATTGGATACTAAAATGACCGCGTGTACAGACACAATTCTTGTTTTTTATTTTTGCAAGACTATAAACCCTGTTTGTGGCCATTTTGAGATATCAATCGTGTATGGACCGGTAAGGGTGTTCGTCATTTCATGTTTCGGGTTACTCGGTTCAGATTATTCGGGTTGGGAAATTTTGAAGGCAAAACTTAACTGAATTCAAAGTGGACCAAACAAAACCGATAACTGAATTTGAATTTGCCAATTTGGTATGGTTTAGGTTTTGAACACCGAATTGGAAAATTTGTTAAATTTATTTCTCAATTAGATATATACATATGTAGCCCCAAAAACATCAAGTCATGAAGTTTATTTGTAAACGTTTGACTTTTTTGAAGTCAATAGACTACTTTTCAGAAAATCATCACCAAAACTGAAGCAAAAGCAAACCATCTGTATTTCAAATGATCCATATGTTTATGCTATTGTCTGTGCTTTTAGTTTTAATGCTAGCAAACAACTCCAGTAGGACGATAACTAGAAAATAAAGGTGTCATAATCCGATTACTTTAGACGAGCTACTCTTATGTACATTTTAGCTTTGGCCTTGAAGGCTTTTAGGTATTAAGTTAATTGTTGAAATATGCCAAGTGTTAGCGCAAGGTATTATGAAACTGTAACTACCCTCATTTGTTTAGCAGTTCTTCATTACAAGTAGATAACTTTCTTGTGATAATCTAAAACTACTAGGCGCATACTTTTATCAGTAATTGGTTTACAAGTCTAATTCTTGTAAAAAATGTATGCTCTTTGAATAATATGCAAGGTAAAAAATTGGTGCTGGTTTGTGACCAAACCATGTCACACCGAATTGGTTTTATGTACCATAGGATGGGTTGAAGAGTGAGTAGGGTCGATCTTCCACATCTAGATACTCTTTGATTTTGGGTTTGGTATAGAGACGCTAGTCAAGATACGTGCATGCTTAACCCGTTTTGTAAAACTGAAGTATGGTTATGATCTGGTCGATCTAGTTTTCTTTTTGGTTCGATCTAGACATGCAAGTCTCAAAACTTTCATCCTTAATTGGTCTTGTAACATTGAAGTATAGTTAAGATTTGGCTGGTCTAGATAGACCAGTCACCAGATCTAGGACCGCTTGCATTAAGTTTATTCGTGTTAAATTATTCGAGTTGAAAGAAATACAGTACAATCAAGTAGATGAACAAGATAATGCACATAATATTTTGTTCAAGTTTGATGATATTTCAGTTTTTTCTTTGAGAAATTTGTATTTCTACCACTCAAACACATTTATAATCTACCTCTCAAAAGTGAAACAGGAGAACAGATGGAACAATAACCCATTTTTGAGACAACCATTCAATCATATATCAAAGAATGATGACAAATAACGACACATAACGATGTACAATTATCTAAAGAGGTAAACGGACTTTTTTATTATTTATTATTTATTATTATTATTATTATTATTATTATTATTATTATTATTATTATTATTATTATTATTTTAATTCAAGTTACCACAGAGCGTGAATCTTTAACATAGATATACAAGAAATGTATATTTTGTAAGTTTTGAACGTGCAATATCTTGTGAAAATAATCATCATGTCAATTTTTTCTTTATAACATTCTTATATTTTATATAATAAAGAAATTACATAATTTCGGAGTGATTTTGTCAATTCATTCTTATTGAAAAAACAATTGGGCCAATAGGAGAGCTCAATTTCGCCACATAAGCAAAATCGTGTGATGTGATTGGCTAATAAATGTCAAAATTAAATTGATTTTGGTCAAACTTTAATAAGAGCACAAGTAAGGTATGAATGAATAACATGTTATTCGTATGCTACATCAGCGTCACATTCTGCCCTCCCAATTACACACCAATAACCAAAACAACTCTCCTTCATAACACACAAATAACATCACCTCAGAGGTCCCACAAAATACCCCACCAAATATACTCACTCACTCACAATATACAAAAAAGACAAAGAAAACACACAAAAGGGTGCATTTGGCATGAGCTATTGGAGTGGCTCAAAACTCTTTGGCACAAGTTTGTCATGTTGGCCGGTATGGTTGGCTCACGATTGGCACGAAAAAAAGGGACGGATGGCATGTTATTTGCAATCATACCGTGTGCTTTAAATTTGGTAGAGAAATTTAGTTGATAAAAAAAACACATAAAAATATAGGTGTCAAATTTGTGAAAATTAAAACTTAAAAAAAGAGAAGATAATTAATAGAACTTTAGTAGTTGAATTTTTAAAAATTATATGAAGTTAAGTGTAATATTATAAAACTCTGTTTTTTAATAACTTTAGATTATAAACAAATATCCCCTTATACTTTATATCTTAAAAAAACAATATATATGTTGTTTTAAAATAACAACATATAAATTTGCATAAAATTATAAGTATCAATTTTTTCACTATATACGTTCAATAAGGACTCATTTATTTCATTTTTAAAAGTTTAACCTATGTGGACACGAGTTTACATTTTAAATATGGCTAAATTATTGAAAAGGGGAATATAATTATCAAATTGTAAGCACGAGTTACTTTAATATAAAAATAAATATATGCGATTGTACTTATAAAATTGACTCATGTAATTCTTATTTATTTATATAAGGATATCTAGAAAAACATTTTTAAAAAACTTTAAAGAGTATACTTTAACTTTATCAACACTCATTATGTGCTATTAAACTTGCATCATGTGTACAACATAATATCAGTAGTGAAATTTAAATAACTACATCAACATCTTTGTCAGCTAAATAAAATTAAATCTTGAGTTACCTAACATAAATTTTTACAAATATTTTACCAAATTATAATGGATATTAATGCATAATAAAAAACTCGTGTATAAGTATTAGTTGTACTTATATCACAATTTTTATGAGCAAATTCTTATATGTGTAGATACTGAACTAAAATGTTAAAATAAATTTGATTTATGTGTAAACTTCATGCGTGCACGAAACTTATAACCATATAATTATATGCAATTACATTTAAAGACACAATATTCAGTATTAATACAAAATAATTTTTTTTTGTCAAAACCCCGTGCGTGCATTGGTATTATAACTATACAAAAAAAACCCTCCCCAAATAACATTACTATAACACACTACCAAAAAACCTACTCACTTAAAATAAAATAAAATAAAAAATAAAAAATAAAAATAAAAAAACGCTCGTTGTCCGGATCACATTGTCACTTACAACGAGAGACATGGTGCACTGTTTTTTTTAGTGCAAAGGTGAATTATATTATAATTCCCAAAATATGTACATCATAAGAATAACAAGACCAAGATTTGGACAAACCCCAAATATGATATAACATTACTACTTCTATCCGATATTTGACAATACATCAACACTATATCAGACACTTCTTACATCTCACAGATTAAGACAAACAGGGGCAACAGAAACATAAAATTGCACTGATTTTTGCCATAATGTCTTGCACTGAATTCACCTTATACGCACTTAACCATCTAGCTATATTTCCAACTCACCATCATATCAAAATCACTCAACCAACACTAGTGATTTCCCCCATGGTGCAATGTTGGTGGGTGGCGTGCGTTATAGGCGCCATTTGGCATTATAACATGCCTATAACACTAGTGCACCGTGCACTCTTAGTAGTGATAGTAAAATTTTCTAGACGTTTACATAAAATGAATTCTAAAACATAAAACATGAAAAAATAACTCTACTTTAAACACCAAAAATGTAAAGTAAAAAAGAGAATATAGACAAAGAGAAAAAATTCGTCAAAAAGTAAAAAAGAATAAAACTAAAAGTCAAACCACAAACCAACTTTTAATGCCTTTACACAACAACAAAAAACTGTTAAAAGTAATGAGTTTTGAAGCCAACGTTTATAGCTAGTAGTGCATAAAGTTGATTGAGAAAATATCAAATACAGTGAATGAATAATTATTATCTTCTATATATCTTAAAATTTGAGTTTCATGAAATAAATGTTAGTATTTAATACTACATAAAATAATGATTTTAATTTATAACTTGTAGTTTTATATAACTATATAATAATTAAATATAAATAAATATAGTATAAGTATTACAGTAATGATTATTAATTAATGACTATATTATATAATTTTGTAAATATATCTTATATAAAATAAATGTATTTATAAAATAATAATTAGAATATATAGTTTCATGCAATAAACTTACGTATGAGTTATTATAAAATAATAATTAGAATGTATACTTTATAAGTATGTTTTATATATCTATATAACAATAAAAATAAATGTATTTATAAAAGTCGGGTTCAAAATTAAGTTTTTAATATAATATATTGTTTTGAAATATATATATATATATATATATATATATATATATATATATATATATATATATATATATATATATATATATATATATATAGTAATCTATTAGAACATCGTGTATAATAAATGCATGTGTATATTAAAGAATGATGACAAATAATGACAAATGACAATGAAATAGCTTTAAAATTTTCATTCATGCACGGTTACTTAGAAGGATAAACTAATGGGTTTTTTCTTTATTAGGTTATCGCAAAAGCGCGAATCTTTAACACAAATGTACACGGCTTAATCATAGTATCTCCGTAACTATTTCGAAATTTATTTTGACAATAGAAGTTTATAGAAAAAGGCATAAAAGAAAGAAATGAAATACACTTTAATCACCAAAAATGTAAAGTAAAAAAGAATATACCCATCAAAAAGTCAAAAAGTAACAAAAAGAATAAAAACAAAAGCTAAACCACAAGTAACTAATGGGATGACCCGCTCTTTACTCTTTTAAGACGAAAGTGTATAGAAGTATTGGGTTCGAACTCTGGGGAAAAAATTAACTCTCGTTGGCTACGGAGGTTCACCTGCGTCGACTCCGAGCTATCCAAAAAGGTAGTCATTCTAAAAATTAGTAGGCTCGCAATGTGGGGTTGGAAACTATGTATAAAAATAAATAAATAAATAAATAAAATCAAAACCAAACACCCCAAAACACAGACGCAAAAAACAAAAAAACTCCCCCAAATTCATTTCATTTCATTTCATTTCACAAATCAAAAACCACAAAATGCCTTTAACAAATTCAGGCTTCGAATCATCAGACTCATCATCATCAAAGCGCTTCCTAGCGACATGGCTAATCGGCGGCCTAGTCACCGGAATCTCAATAACGGCAGCGTTACACACCGCCTGGCCGGAGCTTTCACCTTTTAACAGAAACAAGAAGAACAAGAGGCCGGTGAGAGTGTACATGGACGGATGTTTCGACATGATGCATTACGGTCATTGCAACGCGCTCAGACAGGCGCGTGGAGTTGGAGATCAGTTGATTGTTGGCGTTGTTAGTGATGCTGAGATTACTGCTAATAAAGGACCTCCTGTTACTCCTCTTCATGAAAGGTTGTTGTTGCTGATGACGTCATCATTTTAATTTTTTTTTTTTTTTTGTGATTTATATTGATTTAGGTGATGCGTAATTATGTTAGGTGCCACGTCAGCATCACGCCTGAGAATTTGCAGGTTAAGTAGATGACGTCGTCATTTAGTTTGTTATGATTTTGTGGATTTGATTTTAATTAGGCGAGGTGATTTTTTTAGGTCAAGTTAAATAATTGTGTTTAGAAAAGTAGGTGCCACGTCATCATAACGCCGACAATAAGTAGTACGAGTAGTTGCATCGATAACGCCGGAGACGTGATGCCGCCATCATTTTGTTTGTTGTGATTTTGTGAATTTCATTTTAATTATTAGGTGATTTTTTTAGGTTAACGCCTGAGAATAACACTGAACCGCCTTTTAATTAGATAATCTGTAGGTTAAGTTATAAGGTGACGTCATCATCATTTTGTTTGTTATGAATAATTGTATTTACAGCACTCTGGTGTGGTTTAGGTGCCGCGTTAGCATACCGTCGAGAAGAACATTGAATTGCGTTTCATCCGTAGTAGTAGTAGTTACTTCTCTGCACGAAAGGTTGTTAGGATAGATGCCATGTCAACATAACGTCGAGAATAACATTGAAAAACATTTTACTTGTAGTTGTAACACTAACAGTGAAAACTGGACCTCCTGTTACTCCGTTACATGAAAAGTTGTTGAGTCATCATTTTGTTATGATTTTGAATTAGGTGATTTATTTAGGTTAAGTAGGTGACACATCACCGTAATACCGAGAATAGCAGTGAATCGCGTTTTATCTGTAGCGGTTACCTCTATCCACAAAAGTTGTTAGGATTTTAATTTATGTGATTTGAATTAGGTGATTAGGTTAAGTTATATATTGTTGATGAATAATTGTAAAAGTAGGTGCCACATCAGCGTAACACCGAATCGCATTTTACCTGTAGTCGTAACACTCAAAACTGGACCTGCTAAAACATAGGTGCACACACATAACACATAGTTGTTTTGTGTCAATGCCGGCCATAAACGCTGACAACACCACGGGAGACGCGATAACGTCGGCCATAAATGATATAATGTGATGTTTGTTTGTGTTGTTGATTTTAAGATTTTGATGTGAATGTTGATTTTATTGGATTAGGTAATTAGGCTAAATTATGATGTTGTTCATGCATTATTGCATCTGCTGTAATTGTTAGGTTTATTGTTTTGATTTAAGGTGCACGTGTGATGTGATGTGATTTTGGTAATATAGATATTATTAGGGTATTCTTGGTAAAACTAACCAGTGCTTAAGCTTGTATTGTGAGATGGATCTGAATTTTGTGTAAAGCATCTGCCAAAGTTGGCAGAGTAGCGGTAGCTGTAGTGTAGCTGGGTAACGTAATTTTACAAAAAAAGACAAGAGAATTCAAAAATTAATTTAAAAACAGAATTAATGTATAATTTTGTATTGAAAAAGCTCCTCCATCTTGCATTATGTTTAGGAGCTTAATTATAGAATTCAGAAGCTCCAAGAAAGAGATTTTTTAAATAGGAGAAGTTTTTTTCTGAATTTAAAAGCTAAAAGCTTCGAAAAACATACCTACGAGATGGAATATGGTAGGTTAAATTTGGAATTGAATAAGTGACTGGTTTTGCTGTTAGGTGCTTGAGGGATGCTAGGCAGTGTTTTGGAATTTCATTTCAGGTTAATTCTTCGAAAGCAGACTTTATGAGTATTCAAGATAGCACCATAAATGGCAATCGTTAGAGCTTTTTGTGATTCTCTCTATGTAATTTAGGTGAGTGGTAAAATGGGAAGGTTCTGAGCTACACTTCGGGTGTGTGTCACGTATTCTATGTTGGAGAATGACTATACTACAAAGTATTCATTGACAAGTAGAGATACAATGATGGGCTGTTTCTTCTCAGAATGTGAACACGGAATCTAATTTGGTTTAGCTGTGTATGAAAGGTCAAACAACCAATACCACTAGTGAATCTTTTTGCGTTTACCTTCCACTTATGACGAAAAAAATAATATACCCGTGGGATTTGAAAAAGTAGTAACAATAAATAGGGCAAGAATAAAGCATTAAAGGTTCTAGTGCCGCATTCACGTCTTAATACTTCAACAGTCTGCTACAGAATGGGATAAATTTATATGATGATGCTGAAATTTTTGGCTGTAAAGATTTTCCCTAAGTTCTTTGTACATGTACTTCTACTATGTTGTGTGTTTTTCAAGGTTCTGATTGCTTTTTCTAAATCCAATTATACTTCTATATAAGTACGATTTTACGGAATTTAGAAAAATGACTATTATGCACCCCATACAGAGAAAAATACAAGTATCGTTTATCTGTTCATTAATATAAATGGTTATATCGAGTATATCACATCAAATACATTAAGTATATGGTATTGACGTTGGTTTTCTTATCTTAGGATGCTTATGGTCAGTGCTGTGAAGTGGGTTGATGAAGTCATTCCTGATGCACCTTATGCTATAACTGAAGAATTCATGAGGAAACTGTTTGATGAGTACAATATAGATTATATTATACATGGAGATGATCCATGCATTATGCCTGATGGAACTGATGCATATGCCCTTGCAAAAAAAGCTGGCCGCTATAAGCAGATAAAGCGAACAGAGGGAGTGTCAAGCACAGACATTGTTGGTATGTATTATGCTTTTTATTTTCCTTAAAAAGAGCAAGGTTGGATCAAGTGGTTAACACCCTTGCCTCTGGAGACAGAGGTCAAGGGTTCAATCCTCACCCCTTGCAAGGCTGGAGGTCCTTTTCTATCTTTGGTTGAACCGGAAGAAGCCTCTCTGCCTTAGGTAGAGGTAGGGCTGTCTACGTCTCAACCTCCCCCATATACCGTGAAAGACGGTATTGGGACCCATAACCCGTGGAAGACGGTATTGGGAGTTACTTTACTTTACTTTTTATGCTTTTTATTTTCCTAGGTCTAGAATCTGATATAAATTGACGATGAATGTGTGGGATATGACTAGCACTATATATCAAGCAATAGGCAGGAGTAAGGCCTTTATTTCATTCTTGTCTCTACTTCATTTTGTGTTCCAATCTCAATTTTCTATCACATCATAGAAATGGACCTGCTAAATGATAAACTAAACTAAATGGAAAGGACTTACGGATTGACCATAGTTTCTCTAGATATGTGTTGGCTCTATGAGATTGAATTTACGGAAGATTGTTTTCATGTCAATAGTAGGTGTATGGATTATCAAACATTATGTATGCTAAAGTTTTCCTGTATTTGTTGCTCTTTTTTTAATGTGAATAAATTTCTAAAATTAAGTTAAGTTTCTACATTAATACGCAAAATGCCTTTCTGTTTGTGCATTGCGAGTAATTAAAATATGATGGGTAATCAATTTAAGTGAAGACCACTTTCTCAATTTCAAACGGGCTTCACTTGAGCCTAGCCTACTTACCTAGTTTGGTGTTAAGGCTGATCGGATCAGAGCTCAAATTGGAAGTAAACTAGTCATCACACTGTTTCTAATTTATAATTGTTAATGAATGTCGCAAATACAGGGCGGATGCTTCTTTGTGTAAGGGAGAGGACCACTAGTGAGAGCCCTAGTCATGCTTCCTTGCAAAGACAATTTAGCTCTGGTCACAGCAAGAAATATGATGATGGTGGCCCTCGCAGTGGAACCCGTGTGTCCCACTTTCTTCCTACTTCTCGCAGGATTGTTCAGTTTTCTAATGAGAAGGTGCTAAATTTCTCTGTTTTCCAGTTCTTATTTTTACTCTCCCAACTTGGGGTGTTAGTCGGGTCGGGGTCGGGTCTATTCGGGTTGAGACTAAAAAAAACATACATCAACCCAACCCTTTTAGAACTCCGGTTAGTTGAGTTCGGGTCTATTCTGGCTCTGGCCAACCCGAATATGAGTAAAATGGTAAAAAAAAAATGCCTAGTTCATTTACATAGATAATTTAAAAAATATATATAAAAAAGATAGAAAAATTCCTTATTCGGGTCAATCGGGTCGACCCGAACTGAGCTAGCCAAATATTTTCAACCGATACCTGACCCTATTTAGTATCCGGGTTACGTGGGTTGACCCGAATAACCCAAATAAAATTATTGACCCAAGTACCCGATCCGAATAGGCTTAATCGGGTTCGGGTCGGATTGGCTTTTGACACCCTGCTCCCAACCGATGCTGATAGCTTTAGTGTTTCTTAATTTCCAGATTTTGTTATGACTTGAACCTTTATGTAATGGGCTTTCTTTTGTTTTCTGCCATAGTGATAAAAGTGTTTGTAAATGTGCCAAGAAAGTAAAGTATCATAAATAATTGTAGTTATTTACTATTATTAGAACCATCAACCATGTCCAAAAAAGTGAAGGATTTATAATATTGGGATACGTTCCAAGATTATTTGATTCTAAATAAGCTCTTTATCGTGTGTATGGCAGCTTCCCTTGACAAGAAGTTCTTCATTTTTAGGTCATAAGGCGTAGCTATAAGTATTTCTCTCTGACTAATTATGGGCACATTTTTGGTTCATAAGTTATCCTTTATAGTTGCAATAATTACTGGCACATATAACTTGAGGGTGTAAATAACTTGATACTTTCATGAACAGTGTACAAACCTCGATTTTTGTTGTTACCATTAGTTTCGCATGGAGATTCTTTAAATGCGTACACCTACAATACATTTTTGATTCTTGCTCATACTGCTTTTTTTTACAGGCAGCTGAACCGAACTCTCGCATAGTTTATATAGATGGTGCATTTGACCTCTTTCATGCTGGACACGTGGAGGTAGGCTGATAACTTTAGTTTTTATACCAGCTGGTCTAAATTATTGTATCACACGTTTACATGTCTCAATTGCATATATCCTTGTTAAAGTTGCTGTACAATGTTTAACAGATTTGATGCACGATTTCGTGAATGCTAACCTCCTTTTCAATCTATAAATACATTCCAATAAATGCGCGCAACAACTTTTGATACTACATGGCTACGTATATACTGTTATAAAATTCTTTTTACATATAGTCTTACTAGCACAAACCAATTGTATTCGCTAGTATAAGCAGGGCAACCATTAGCAAATATGTTAACAAAAGATTTATTGGTTAAACATGTTTGACATGTTTGCATCTTTTGTTTTTACAGATTCTAAGACTCGCTCGTGGGCTTGGAGATTTTCTACTTGTTGGGATTCACACAGATCAAACTGTGAGGTATGAATATTTTCTCGTCTCTTAATAAGAGATCCCAGTATTAGTTACTACGTAGTGTTTTCTTTTTTTCTTTTATACAAAGTTGTAACATTTCGATGGGCTTATCTCCTGGTAATTGAGAAACTTGATAAGAAACAACATGGTTTGTCAAGTTTCGGGAAAACATACAGAAATCACAAACCATTTAGCTTTTTAATCGGCGCTTCTTTCTTTCAAGAGGGGGAGGCTGATTATGGAACTAGGTTACAGTCTATAACCGCCTAAAATTAAATAAAACGAGGTCACAGGTTTTGATTAGTTTGAGGTAGAAGGTACTTTATTAATTCAAGTTGACCCATTTATTACTGGGTCAAAGTTACATCTAAATTAATCAGTATATACCGTGTGCTCGATCTTTGCATTTGCTTGGCATCTTGTTTTGGCCATGAAATTTTCATGAACTGTTATATAACATGTTAATATTTTTTTCTTCATACCCTGTTTTGTTGTTTAATTGCTCTTTCAGTGCCAATAGAGGAGCGCACCGCCCAATCATGAATCTCCATGAACGAAGTCTTAGCGTTTTGGCATGTCGGTATGTGGATGAGGTGATTATTGGTGCTCCATGGGAGGTTTCAAAGGATATGGTGAGTTACATCATAATTTAGAAATTTTACCTGCTTTTATAAAAAGAGATAGAGCATTTACGCCGTATCATTCCTTAACAGAGATGCACATTTGATGTTTGTAGTCAAAATATTACATAAAATTTTAAAATAAGCAAGAATTCTGTTACATTTTAGAACTCCAGCAGATTTCGTTCAAATGTGTACTATGACCATAAAGAATATTATGGTAAATACTACTGTAAATAATATCGTAAATAAACTACTACTTTAACTATAAAATCAACTCTTTATTTTTTAAATCCAATGTAGGCGTGGTTGTCTAAAAATGAAACCAGAAAGAAGATCATAAAATTGTGGGACCCAAATGTAATTAGTACATATTACTTAATATTTAGCTACTTAATCCATTAACAGGAATGATCACCGTATTCAAAAACTTTCCATTAGTATATTTCGTCCCAAGAGAAAGCAATGTTTCATTTTTGTTGGAAAGATTTGTATTCACAAGTAATTATTTGTTGATTAGCAACTACGAGATATTAGTAGGATTTATGGTAGTCCACATGTTCCCTTAGTCCACAAGATAAATGGTGTTCAGAGCTTCATATATTGCAAATTTAAGTTGTAACAACTCTTTATTCCATATCAATATGCAGATCACAACCTTTAACATCTCATTGGTTGTCCATGGGACAGTGGCAGAAGATGATGACTTTGAAAAGGTATACTAAAATTTATTGCTGCTAACATGGGTTTTTATTTATTTATTTTTCCCCCTTTCTAAGATTGGTTTAAAAATTTTTTGCTTCGCTGACATTCCGTCACTTACCTTCCAGGATGAGCGGGATCCATATGAGGTTCCGAAAAGTATGGAGATATTTAAAGTTTTAGAAAGTCCTTTGGACATCACTACTAGCACAATAATAAAGAGGATTGTATCAAATCACGAAGCGTATCAGGTTCTTAAACTTCTAATTAAGATATCTATTCGTAATCGATCACTGCAAGAAATTTGTGCAGTAAGCATAGGATTGGCTACATTGGTGACAGATTTGGGTTGAAACCGGTCATAGATTACTATGAGACGAAACGGAAGCTATTATAAATAGAACACAACCCATATCGATTCATTCTAGATAAATGAATCTAAATTACCTTATTTGCGTAACATGACATAAAGAAAGAAACGGGTGTTTGTAACCAAATTTATTGCAGTGATTTTACAAGTATCTCTTATTTCGTATCATCAATAAATATAAAATATCTGATAGGTATATGCTAACCGTGGATTTTTGTTTTGTTTTTGGTTCAGAAACGTAATGAAAGGAAAGGAGAAAGTGAAAGAAGGTATTACGAGGGTAAGAGTTACGTGTCGGGTGATTAAATTATGACTCCTCGACATAGATACTCATGAAATCAGATTTTAAAGGTATTTATGTACCTGAGTAGTGAAAAGCCTATCTCGCCAATACAATTTTGTTTTCATGGCATCGAGAGTTTGGTAGTTGGAAATCGCGACTGCATGTAGGATTTATGTAGATTATTTTAACCCTACAACTGGTTTCTTATGGGGCTGTTTGTTTTTTAATCCCCAAAGATTATGTTGTCTTTGTAATAATCCTAACCAAAATAAAGCTATTTTGTTTATGTTTTATAATTGTCTTTTCCTTTCGCCAGATTTTCACAAAAACTATATCTAATAACAAATTGAACAACTAAGAGGCGAAAAAAGCAAAACATACAGAGTTTATTAAAAAAAAAAAAAAAAAACCTTGAAACTTCGGGGATGTTGTGATGGTGCAAAGGAGTTAGTGGTAAAAATGGAGGATTCATCTGGTGGTGGTGGTGAGAGGGATGAAGGTGTGGTATGCGTGGACCAGTGGGTTGGCAAGATCAACTGTAAATGAGCCTATGCAGTGTTTCATTGCACATGGGTGTGATCGAGTGTGTGTGACAGAAGTTTATACTAAACCGATTTCCATATTTATGAAAGTGTATGGGTAGATATCCAAATAAAACGTAGAAATAGTGAAATACAGTGCGAGTAAGTAACCTAGGATTATCAATTCTTTGTTTCTAAAGTTATCTGATGTACATGAATATAATGTTTGGATTTTGGAAGAAGTGCTATAAAACTATTTTGTGAAAACAGACTTAAAATCAAATCCCACATAGGTTAAAGAAACAAATTGTTGCTACTTTATATGCTTTAGTGTACGCGGATTATGCGAGTGTAGATTAGTATTATGTCTTCGAGGCGTGTGATCCAATCTTGAACAATGAAACGCTAGTTTAAGATCGAATGCTACGGCTCGAAAACTAATATATATTTCTAACTTTTTGTCAATAATCCTCAACCTGGCCCCTTAAAATACACATTGTTTAGTCAATAATCTTTGAGAACACAAATTTCTTTACATTCTATGTGATGTATATAGATATGACTTTTAATATGTCATTTGGAGATTGATGACGTATAGTCTGGTGTCGGGTTATAAACCCGACCACAACCCAATACTCACATGCCCGGCACGAACTAGGCCAATATCAATAAAGGTTTGGGCTCACGAAAGCCCAAGCCCAAAACCTGTTCACGGAATAGATATCTGATATCTTCTAAAATAAGAAGATAATCATTCCCAACCGACTTAGGCGGGATACGCCGAAGGTTGGGAACACGGAACCAACAAGGATTCCGTGCGTATATAAAGGGAATCATATCCCTCGTTTAAGGTACGATCTCAGAACCCTAAAACTCCTTAAACCCTAAACCGATTACTCACTCTCACGCCGGAGGATAATCGTGGGAGACAATCCCACGATAAGCCTAACGGTGTTTCTTGTCTCTTAGTGCGCAGGTCTCAAACAGCAATTCTCAATTGATGTACGAGAACCGGAGCTCCAAACCAGGAACGCCCAACTTTTGTATCAACAAGTGGCGCCATCCGTGGGAACCTACACTAAGAACCAACACTAGAATGACAAAGCACGGTAATCAGCGATCGCAGTCAGATCTCATGGGGAAGAAGTCGCAGAGTGGATTGACCCCTAAGCATACCTCGGGACAACCACGCTAAAAATAAGGGATCAGGTCAAGACTTGATCTTCCCTGGTGGAACCGCACTCGGGAACAACCCAAGCCACTACAACCACCACGAGTGGAGTAGACCCCTAGCGCACCGCCTTTACTACTCCCTTCCAATCGTCTGAAACTGACGACAAAGGTACCAGAGGCACAGGGATAAGGGTAAAGCGGCGAGAAACAAACGCACTCACCCTCGAGGGAGTCGCCGAATTAGCACCGAAGTTTTCGTATCCCAAAACGACGAAACATTAACTGCCCTCATGCAAGAGGAAGAGAAGAAGAGATCGGTCGAACTTGAAAGCCCGACTCAACTTCGATTCTCGAATACGAAACTTCCCACTGCGCCATCAGAAAGAAAAGCGCGGGAGAGATAGCCGCCGATCCCCAGTATTCAACAGAATCGGGAGGAGAATTGAGGGTGATGAGACATCTCACTCGCAGCACTTGAGTGATAGTGAGAGAGAAGAACGGCGTACCAGTGTCTACACTAGATTGGGTAGCCGTAAGTAGTGCGGATGGGGCGAAAGCACTCCCAAGTGAAAGTCCTTCGGATCCGACTCACGAGTCGACTCGAGGACAGCCGGCGCAAACGCCGTAAGAAGGAAAATTCATCTTCTGATAATTCCTCGGACAACGAGGACAACGACACAGGACATTGGAAGTCTAGAAACAGACGCGATAGCCAAGAGGAAGACATGTCTCTCCCGTGGCGCCGTCAGAAAGTGGATGCGTTCACCAGACGCATTAGTGATTTCTCCGAGAACAAGAAGAGACGCATGCCTACAAATGTCAAGACCTATGATGGAACAGGTGATCCTGACGATCACCTAAAAATCTTCGAATCAACCGCGACCATTGAGAACTGGCCACAACCAGTGTGGTGCCACATGTTTAATTCCACACTGGTGGGAAGCGCGCGGAACTGGTTCAACAAACTCCCACGAAGGAGCGTAAATGGTTTTGAAGAGTTGAGAAAGGCGTTTCGCCTAAATTTTACTCAACGAAAAAAGTGCGCTAAAAATCTGTCGAACTCGCCAGGTAAAGCGAACCAAGGAGAATCTACGAGTGCATTCATGGAACGCTTTAAAGATGAATGCATGCAAGTTAAAGCATGTCCTGAAGTACTAAAGATCTCTGGCTTCATGAATGGGATTAATAATCCAGAACTCATCAAGAGATTGAACGACAAGATCCCTGAGACTTTTGATGAACTCATGAAGCGCTCTCGATCTTTTGTCCAGGGGAAGGCTGCCGCGGCAGATAGTAAAAGAACCATTCGAGTTACCGGTCACAGGGAACAACCCGGAGACAATCCAACGACCGAGGTAATAACCGTAATAGGAACTATCGCAGCCGAGGAGCGGCGAGACAGAGATAATGACAGTATACTCCCCGATCAAAACACCAAAGGAAATACTCGCGCGGAAGGTGCGAATTTCCCAAGACCACCGCAGATCGCGTACACCGAAGATCGGCGCTGGGAATGGATACTTGTGACTACCACGCACAAAAGGGCCACACCACTAACGAGTGTGTCCAGCTGCGCCAACTCATCGACAAGATGGTCAAGGAGGGCAGGCTGGACCACTTAGTTAAAACATTAAAGAGGGAAGAGATAAACAAAAGAATGGAAGCAAGAAGGAGACACCCAAAGATAAGGCCTACACAATCTACATGATCTGAGGCGTGGCAACGAACCACTAGACAAAAGGTCGGCCGGAGTTTTCCGAAGAAGCGAAATCTCTTTCCCTACTTTAACTGCGGACAACGCAGCAGTAGAGCCCCTCACCATTGAAATTAGTGCGGGTGGTCACGACATACACCGCATGTACATCGATGGTGGGGCATCGGCAAATATCATGTACGAGCATTTCTTTAAAAGACTACGACACGAAATACGTGGTCGGTTAAATCCGGTCAACACAGCACTCACCGGTTTCACGGGTGAAAAGATATGGCCCATGGGGCAACTGCGATTACTAGTCAGCATCGGCAACGCAGAGCACTCTACGACAACACGGATGGATTTCATGGTGATCAAATCCCCTCGTCATACAACGGCATTATTGGGAGACACGGGATATCGCCATGCGCGCGGTGCCATCAACGGCGCACGGATGCTTAAATTCCCAGTAGAAGGAGGCATTGTTACTCTTTACAATGCCACGGTACCAAACAGAGAATGTAACACGGTTACATGCGAAATGGAGCCAATCCCGAAACAGTGCGCGGCCAAAGTCCCCAACTTGAAGGTCGCAATTCACCCGAATACCCGAACAGAAATAACCATTGGAGGGTCATTGTCGGACAACGGCAAAGCGGCTGTGTGCGCGCTCCTACAAAAGAACGTGGATATTTTCGCGTGGGAGCCAAAACACATGATCGAAGTACCACGCCGATCACGAGCATAAACTTAGAATCCGACAAGGATACTCACCGATACGCCGAAGAAGCGTGGCCAAGCCCGAGAAGCGCGGGCAATTCTGGCAGAGGTACAGAAATTAGTAAATGCGGGAATTATGCGTGAAGTCTATTACCACGACTGGCTTTCTAATCCAGTAATGGTCAAAAAAAAAGCGATGGTAGTGGCGAATGTGTGTAGACTTCACCGACCTTAACAAAGCATGCCCGCAGGACGCTATCCATTACCGAGATAGACTGGAAAATAGAGTCCTTGTGTGGATACCCGTTGAAGTGTTTTCTTGACGCGCAAGGGATATCACCGATACAAATGGCTAAAGAAGACGAGGAAAAGACAGACTTTCCACACAAGCCAAAGGCGTTCTTGTTACACAAAAATGCCATTTGGCTTGAAGAATGCGGGTGCCACCTATCAGCGATTGGTAGACAATGCCTTTGAAAAACAGGTGGGCCGCACACGGAAGTCTATGTGGATGACCTGGTCATAAAAAGCCATACTGAAGTTGAGCTTGTGCGCGACATAGAAGAAACATTCAAGACTCTACGAGAGATCAACATGAAGCTAAATCCTAAGAAATGCACCTTCTCACGAAGGCATGTTCTTAGGATACTTGATAGAACCTGATGGCATAAAACCTTGTCTAGAAAAGACAAAGGCGGTAATAGAACTTCCCTCACCACGCACGCTAAAGGAAGTCCAATCCCTCAACGGAAAACTGGCCGGCCTCAACAGGTTTCTGTCTAAATCAGCAGAAAAGTCATTGCCTCTTTTCAAAACACTCAAGAAGTGTATAAAAAAGGGTGACTTTCGGATTGGGACGGCAGGCGGAAGAAGCCTTCACCACACTCAAACAGCATCTAGCAACGCTCCCAACACTCGTGGCACCCCGACCAGGGGAAGAACTGATCATGTATTTATCAGCAACTCATGGGGCAGTCAGCGTAGTGCTACTAACAGATAGGGACTCAGTGCAAACCCCTATCTATTTTGTCAGCAAAGCGCTCAAAAAGACGGAGATGAACTACAGCGCCATGGAAAAGTTGGTCTTGGCACTAGTATTTGCCGCCAAGCGGCTGCGCCGATACTTCCAAGCGCACCCAATAGCGGTAATCCCAGATCAAGCCATCAGCGATCATCTCCAAACCCGATGCGTCGGCGACTCCGAAGTGGAGTGTGTTGCTAGGCGAACATAACATCTCTTACGACCACGTCTGCAATAAAGGGACAAGTTCTGGCAGATTTCATCATCGAGAAGCCGATCTGACGAAGTACCTACACCAAGAGAAAAAGAACTACAAGATCCCACGGATTTTGTTTACGACGGGTCCTCATGCGTGGATGGGTCAGGAGCTGGCCTTATTCTCACAAACCCAGAGGGAATGGAATTCACCTACGCACTGCGTTTTGAGTTTACCGCGACAAACAATGAGGCAGAATATGAAGCTTTAATCGCTGGACTACGCATTGCAGCTCGAATGGGTGTACATAACTTGGAAGCAAATAGGACTCCCGCTAGTGGCCAACCACGTGTTGGGTGAATACGTGGCTAAAGAAGAGAATATGATTCAAGATATCTGGAGAAGACTAAGACACTGATCAAAGGCTTTGACAGATTTACTATCAAGCAAGTCCCTCGAGGAGAAAATCGCAGCAGACGACTGAGCAAGATTGCCTCGACAAGCTTCGCACACTTATCAAAGCAAGTGCTAGTGGAAACACTGAAAAGCAAGTCAATATCGGAGATGGAAGTCTCCGCAGTCATAGAGGAGGATGCTCCTACATGGATGACACCGATTACGGAATTCTTAAGCAAAGGAACATTACCTCAAGAAGCCAGAAGCTCGAGAATACGGCGCACAGCGCAGAGATTCGAATTGCGCGACAACATATTGTACCGACGTTCTTTCCTTCAACCATGGCTCCGTTGCGTCGGCCCCCTACAAGCAAATTACGTACTGCGAGAAATCCATGAAGGCTCATGCAGCATGCATGCAGGACCACGGTCCGTTCTAGCACGTGCCATGCGATCGGGATACTCTTGGCCAACCATGCATCGAGATGCGCGGGACCTAATAAGGAAATGCAGTGATTGCCAAGTTCATAGACCTCGTCCGCCAGCCACAACACGAGCTAACGCCAATTACGGCACCCTGGCCATTCTACAAATGGGGCATTGATATTGCAGGTCCTTTTCCAATAGCAGCAGGCGGTCTTAAGTTTCTCATAGTGGCTATAGACTACTTCACCAAGTGGATAGAGGCAAAAGCAGTAGCGACAATCACCGGCAACCAGGTGAAACGCTTTGTCTGGGACAACATAGTATGCCGCTTCGGATTACCTGGAGAAATCATCTCGGATAACGGGAAACAATTCTGTGACAACCCCTTCAAAGATTGGTGCGAGAAGTTAAACATCACCCAACACTTCGCGTCAGTTACGCATCCACAAACCAATGGCTTAGTAGAGCGCGCAAATCGAAGCCTGGGCGAAGGAATCAAAGCGCGCCTGGATAGGCATAAAGGAAGGTGGGTCGAGGAGCTTTCGCATGTCTTGTGGGCTCACCGCACCTCGATAAAAACCAGCACGGGGGATACCCCCTTCTCCCTAGTCTATGGGACAGAGGCCGTTATACCAACTGAGATCGGCATGCCAACTATCCGCACCGCGGAGATCAATGCAACAACAAACAATGATGAAAGACGTGTCGACTTGGATCTGCTGGAAGAAAGACGCGAACGCGCAGCCATACGTGAGGCAAAGTCGAAGTCGAAAATGAAAGGATACTATGATGCCAAGGTGCGCAGTGTTTCATTCAGACCAGGCGACTTTGTCTACCGTGCCAATGAGGCGAGCCACGCAGAAGATACAGGTAAGCTCGGACCAAAGTGGGAAGGACCTTACGAGGTTATGAAGCAATAGGCCAGCGCGTCAGACAGCTACGAGGCTTGGATGGTCGTGACCTACCGCGCACATGGAACATCGGCAACCTCAAGAGGTGATACCTGTAAGAATAGCTACGACACGGCGCGACAGACGCTCCGCACTTTCAGTGCTCCATTAAACATTCATGTATTCAGTTTTTATTTTTCATATTTATTGTTTTCTTTGTTATTTCTTGATAAACTTGCAAGTATTAATAAAACGCCGCGGTTTCTAGCTAACTCCGCGACACATTTTAAGTTGTTATCTCCATATCTTTGTATGTCTTAACAATTTTTATTTCTTGCCCACGATGGCGTGCATGCACTACCAATAAACCCACGATGGTAAAAGGATAAGTTGACCTACTAACTAACTTGTTGAGTAAGAGGGTTGCAAACCCATCAATACTGGATCACGCATCCTTGTTAAACACCTTGTTCTCAAGACGTTGGAATAAGATATGTGCGCATCCCACGACGGTTGCGCAGCAATGCACACGTGCACGTTTAACAACTTAGGGACCAAGATACTTGCTTCCTTAATAAGATATTTGACATGTCTGAATATCATACCATACACGATTATGATCAAACACTTTGAATTATTTCCCTAGTATATTCTGATTTTCATACATGATTATGGATTTCCTATATTTACACTGGCGTACACTGCAACAAATACATCTTTTGCGCATAGTCAGACAGATATGTATACATTACCAATATCCACAAGCAACAAACAAAAAAGAGACTTTTATTCATAACTACGAGTTAGTACAAAAGATAGTCAACATGACAGCTACCCGTTTGCTACAACGCTTAAGGGAAGAAGTACCAACATGACTCGTTGCATCTTTAGCTTCGCTAATACCCTTCAACACATCTGCATCCTGGCGAGAACACAGTAGCCACAGCGACCGGCACCCCATCAGATCTTGGTAAGTGCGCTGCACCAACTCCACACAAAATAGCTTTACCCGCAATACCTTCTTTTTTCGCAAGACGGGTTGCATGCGCTTCCAGGACTTCCTTTAAAGGTACCTCTTTCTCCAACGCAAATGGATTCTGACTATCCCTAGGACGCGCAAAGACAGGTACTTGGAGCTGTGACTCATGGGGCTTCAAATAATAGTCCGACTGTGTTTCGGCACTCTGTACGATGCGCGCCAAAGTCAACCCCGCCATAATAACACTTATCGGATAATCTTGGTCGCGCTCAAGCTCCGAAATCATTGGGAGCTCTAAGTCTTTCATTCTCTGCATAGCAGCGACCAAATGATTATACGATTCAGCATCATAACCCGGTACCTTATCAACAGATGCCTTCAACAGTTCTGCATCATGGAGTTTTTCAACGCTTCGATTTACGCGCTCCAAGGCGACCTGCACAACCTCCCCGAAGGCATTCACCACCTCTGGTGATTCCAGGGTGCTAAGGGCAGCTAGGCGAAGACCGTGGCCTATGAGCCACCTGCGCTCCGCTATGGTGGACATGAGCTGAGGATACAACTCCTCGTCATACTCGATGCTCATCTTGCGCAGTTTGGCCTCCTGCACCTCCAATGACCAGCTCACAGTGGCCCCAAGATCCCCCAACTGCGCAAACAAGCTTTCCTTGCCCTGCTCTAGATGTTTAAGGACCCAGCGGCACGCAGACTTGTATCTGGCAGCATCAGCATGCTCTTGATTCAGTTGGCACATTAGTGCCATTTTGTCATCGGCCTGTTTTTTAGCGTATGCACTCAGATCCCTTGCCTCTGCATGGGCGCTATCGATTGCGCCTGGGTACTCGCCAGTTGCGCCTCCAACAGCGCTATTGTTTGGTCCTTTTGTGACTCTTGGGTCTCCCCACCAGATACTCGGTCTTTCAGCTTCACAATTAGCGAAGCCTGATGGGCGGAGACCTGCACCAGTTCTTCAACCAATTGCCCCATGGGCACATCTGCATCAGCCTGGTTTCTTTTCCTGGCTCTGCGGCTCAGAATGCGCTGAACGAGTAGGACTAGCCCTGGGGGGTGAGTGGATAACCTGCTCTACCCTGCGAATGATCACCAGCGAAATGTTAGATTCACAAAAAGGTACATCAACAAGTACAAAGAAATTATACATCAACGGCTTTGCTTACTTGTGGCTCGCGACATCATCGGAAGGGTGCGAAGACGCTTCCTCGATGGAGGATAACTCCACACACGGACCATGGAGCGTTTTTTCCTCGAGGGGCCTGCACCATCCTCCCTTCGGGTTCTTTTACGACTAAGCCCGGCTTCTTCTTCTTCCTCTTCCTCCACAGGTTGAACCACAGCTACGGGCGGTGACTGCGCCACCAGCGAAGTTACTTCGGGATTGGGACGGCTTTGCAGGGGTGTTGCCTCCACTGCGACTGATGAACTGGTCCCTGTATCCCCAGCATTCAGCTCTATGACGCGCCCTGCGGTAGCAGCTAGGATTGGCTCCTCATTCTCCTTTAAGGGCCGCGTCCCTGTCCTTACCTCCAAAGGCTTCGCTAATTGTACCACGGTGAAGAGATCCATTTCTGCAAAACAACATGTGCACACAAGTTATATACTGCGCGAAGTATAAGGAAGAATGCTCTTACATTATTTGCACACAGAGGTACGGAGGAATAAGTACCCACCCTGGCCATGCGCGTCCAAGAAGATTGGGATCTCATCTTCGGGACCAAAATAGTTACTGGTGATTCCCATATGCACTAAAAATCCCTCAGGATATGCACTAATGGGGATGCGGTTAGCATTTATCAGCCCGCATCCTCGCGACATATGACCCAGCAACGGGCACTCATCCCTCTCTAATGTACCCCGAGTATAAAACTCATAATTCCAAGGAAAGTATGTATCATCTACCCAGAAGAAGTACTCCCTCCAATTCCTAAGTGAATCTAGTTTATCCGTATAACATTGCAATCTACCGGCGCGCTTCGCAAAAGACACCCACCCATGCGCCCATGTCGTGTGATAAAAAGCGCGGAATAGGTGGATGGTGGGATTGATTGCCAACAAACGACAATTTACCTCAAAATTCATAATTTTTGCCGCACCAATGCGGTGCAAGCTGCGATATGTGTAGATTATAATAATTTAACACATCGCACGCAGTAAAGCGTGACAGGGGCACACGTTGATTCGCGAATTCGAATAAACGTGTATATACACCCACTTTCCCTATAAGGAAATCCGCAATCGTTGCTCGAGCTCCCGGAACAACCGGATGTACGTCCAGCGGTATGAAATACTTCGATGTAAATTCCATCGTGTCGTTCACGGTGAGGTCGGAGGTAAAATCGATAACTGTTTAACCATTGTGTTATTATTGATCAGCGACGCGGTTACCTTTGTTATTGGTGGTTTTCTGCCTTGCAACTGTCTCAAATGCTTTTGTAATGGTGGTGGGAATTTTACTGTGAAGACGACGGTGAAAATGGAGGGCTAAGTTATATAGTTTTTCTCAACCACCCGATACGTGCCACGTGGACCCCACTAGCTTCACTTGTGTGGTTGAGATTATTTTGATGGGACGTAGGACGTTACTTTCCCCGAATAACGAGGTATTTGCATTTTACCCTGATGTCTAGATACAATGCACCTACGGGTATGTGTCCGGCTTTTTTCCTACGTTTCGTAAGTTTTTTTTTCTTTCGGACTACGGTCATTAGTCTAGCATCCGCAGCTACGCACTGCGCATACTAGACTGGGGGGACATGATGACGTATAGTCTGGTGTCGGGTTATAAACCCGACCACAACCCAATACTCACATGCCCGGCACGAACTAGGCCAATATCAATAAAGGTTTGGGCTCACGAAAGCCCAAGCCCAAAACCTGTTCACGGAATAGATATCGATATCTTCTAAAATAAGAAGATAATCATTCCCAACCGACTTAGGCGGGATACGCCGAAGGTTGGGGAACACGAAACCAACAAGGATTCGTGCGTATATAAAGGGAATCATATCCCTCGTTTAAGGTACGATCTCAGAACCCTAAAACTCCTTAAACCCTAAACCGATTACTCACTCTCACGCCGGAGGATAATCGTGGGAGACAATCCCACGATAAGCCTAACGGTGTTTCTTGTCTCTTAGTGCGCAGGTCTCAAGCAGCAATTCTCAATTGGTACGAGAACCGGAGCTCCAAACCAGGAACGCCCAACTTTTGTATCAACAGAGATAGATTTGCGTTCATGTATGCAATGACAAAGTAAAGTTTTCATTCGTATATTCAATAGACATGCATTTCAATCTTCAAACTTTTGTTTTGTGTTTGCTAAATGATAGCATAATGCTTCATTTATAATAGAATTCAGATAAAAGTGATAGCAAGCTATAACCTTGTTACATGATTTAACATTTTTCGAAAATTTTTACACTAATATATATTCAAGAGAATGAAACCTTTAAAGACAATAGTAAACATTATAGGCATGCTAATGAAGTATTAGTTGTCGATAAGTTTCTGGAAATTACAGAGTAATAAGCAAACTTTAAAAAAAATAATAATAAATAAAAATAATAATAATAATAAAATTCTGTTTAGCTATATGATGTTTGACCTATAATAAGCAAAGTAATAATTTATTTATTTACTTCCTCCGTCTCAAAATTATAGTCTTTGTTTGATTTTTTCGGTCTTTTTTTCTCAACTTTAACTTTAAATATTTTTGTTTGTAATATACAACTTGATGAAAATTATACTAACTAAAAATACATTTAAAATTTAGTCCATTCATATATTTTGCATCAAGTATTATGCAATATAAACAAAAATACATAAGGTTAAAGCTGAAATATAAAGACCGAAAAAATCAAACGGAGACTATAATTTTAGGATGATGCGACTACAATTGAGCGTTCTATGATAAAAAGAATAAAAAATAAATTCATCAATGATTATAAGGAAGAATTGCGTATATATCATTGATTACACAACTATAAAGGTGTGTTTGGTAGAGAAAAAGGAAAAAAGAAATGAAATTCGACTAATTTCCATTATTTGGTTAGGGGTTTTCATCGGATTCGTTATCGGCTTGTTCGGTTAGTCGGACTAGGTTTTTTTTTTTGGGTAAAATCGAAAACCGAACCAAACCGAATTCAAATTTGAATAAACCGAACCGAAGACCAAACCGAATAACTGAAAATCAAACCGAGTAACCCGAATTACTTAATTTTAATTAATTAATTTTTTATTTATATAGATTTTTAGCTGTAACCACCGAAAAATTTCAGTTTATATTAAACTAATACTTATCTATTTCCTACGTCTATTTTTTTTAAACGTAAACAATTTATTTAATCACAAAAACTAATGTGACGTAACTCACATTTTCAATAAACGTGCTCACACGTAAACCGACACCAACGACCTTATGTTTATTTCTCATAAACATCTTTATATGTCAAGTAACAAAAGTTTTCAACTTTTATTTATCACTTTATGTTATTTCGTTAACGTACGGTTATTAAACTTTCAAACTAAACGTTAGCCATATATTATAATTTACACGAAACCCTAATTTATTTTAACAATGATTTTATGAAACTAAATCATAAATACTAAAGTACAAGTCATTAAAGCACGGAACCTAGCTATACTTTAATTTCCGTTACAAGCCCTAATATACAACTCTATGATTTTATGTGCATGATATATTTTCAAAATACTAATGTACAAGTCTTTCAAGCACATGTACAAGTCTTGAATGCATAAAAGCTTAATACTTATATAAATCATACTAGCGAGGGTACTCATAGCGTTACAGGTATGGCCATACAATTAAAATATTCAGTGCGAAATTTTTTTAGATCTATATTTTACAATACAATAGATATACGGACGACGATAAATTTAGTTTTGAATACTGTTATGCAATAACAAAATTTTTCATATAAAATTTGTAGATTATCCGCGTGATGTGGTGACAATAATGAGTTGGTAGTAGGTATATTGTAAAGGTATAAGGTATATTGTAAAGGTATAAGATAAAAGTAGTTGACAATAGCCCGTAGTCATAAGTTATCATTAAATAATAACACCATAGCAACTTTTAAAAATCACTTACATTATACTAAGAAAATTTAGTTATCAAAAATAATGTTTGTTAAATTTGTCCCACATAGATGGATGATACAAGTAAAAGATTACTTATAAAGATAAAGTAAATATTAATATTCAAACATATATATATATATATATATATATATATATATATATATACACACACACACACACATAACATATATAATTAGCACTTTGCACCTTGCACCTTTGCATCCTTTGCTTTGAAAAAACCGTCCGATTTTTATAAAACAAAGTTTTTAGTTTTTACGGTAAGTTTTATTTAAAAAAATTCCAAAAGGCGCATATGTTGATTCTCGAGGTACTCTTGCGATTTAATAATATTTTTTGAACATTTTATTTTAGTATGCATTTTTAAACTCTATTGATTTAACAATATCGTTTTCGGACGAATTTTAAGGGCTAGCCGAACGGTGGTGACTCGGTTCCTGGTTGAACCCGTTGGCCCGGTTCGTTTTTTAAAACCATATGTACCATGAACTTGTTTACATATAAATTGCATGAAGATTTGTGTGTTTTATTAGTTTGTACAATATGTATAATAACAAGTATTTTTCATATTAGGGGTGTTTTAAAAATAATATTTATTTGGTATTTATTGTCATGGACGTTTTTTTTTTCTTATATTAAATTACTTTCTATTTTTTTATTTACTTTTTTTAAAAACATGTCTAAAAAAAGTGCTTTAAAGTGTTGCAACAAATGCTATTATGGATGTACTTATTAAAATTTGCCATTATTAGCAAGTGTTGAATCTTAATTTTTTAAGCCCTCCTTTTTAAGAATGTCTCAAATGCTTTATAATATAGTATAGATTATAAACCTCAATGTACATATCTTAAAGCACATGATACAAACCTATAATGCACAAAGCCCTTAAAATTGATTTTCTTTTAAATTACAAGTCCCTAATGCTTGTGGTACAAGTACTTAATGCATGAAACTAAAGTCTATACTTTTCATAAACCTAACTAAACTAACTTAAATCTAGTTACAAACCAACTAAACCATAACTAAACCCTTTCTAGGCTCAAATTAAGCCACATAGTGTGCTACCTCATCATGTTCCCTCCATTTTCAACACCATGGTCAAATATTGTAGGCTATGTTCATGGTAATTAGTAAAACTTATAGCTAAAACTTGTTACGCATTTCCAATTTACCCATAAGCCACTTGCAACCATACAAACTTCAAAGAACACCTCACATTGTCTCTTAAGTCTTCCACCTTTGTGGCATAGAATCGAACAAGTAGTGCTTTCCTTCTAAACCATTCGAATCCCATGGTAATCTAAGTAGACACATCACCTTGTCTTAAAGAATGTCTAGCTAAGAATATGTGGTTCATTCTACAAACATTTGAGCCACATGGATAGTGAATGAACACATCATAATGTTTTTCTACCCTTGGCCTATAAATACCAACCTCCTTTCATTCATTTCTTCTCATCCCTCATACACATTTACATTCTGGTTTGGAGTCCCTAAGAGAAGTAAAGGAAGGATAGTTTAAAGCCTAGGATGAAGGAAAGAGCTTGGTTCCACTTTAGAAGCCTCTTGGTCGAAATTCCCTCTTAGTCGAGTTCCAAGATTGTAAGTCTTTTAAACTCATTCAATTTCGTTATCACTTTTAATATCAAGTACATACTGTTAAAAAGGATTTTATAAGGAAAACGTAGCAATTTGAATCACCCAAAACGAGTACACGAGTCAAAAGATACGGCCAAATGAAGTTCCCAAAAGGCATCAAAACTTTCTGTGACGAGCGTTTGGCACGCAAAACGAGGCACTTCAGGTCCGTTTCATCGAAAAGTTGTTCGAACGACGTTTTCTTCAAAAACTCAGGAGCATGGGTCCAAAGAACGCAAAACGAAGACTAATTTTAGTCATAAACTTAACAGCTGTCATATGCTTTTATAAAACCAAGCCAAGCACTCCTTTTCCCGGATTTATTTCTCCTTAACCACAAGTCTATAAAATAAATGGTTTATAGAGAGGGCATGATCAAGTTTCTAAAACACCAAGAATGTTCTTAAAATCTTTTCATGCCTCGCTTTTATTAAACCTTGAACATGGTGTCTCGCTATTAAGGTCGCGTGTCGGAGCCATTTATTCTCACAACTTGAATTACTTACGAACAACTGTATCACCAAGGTGAGTTCGTAGCCCCTAACTTTATACATTTTAAATTACTTTTGGGGGAGATACATGCTCAAAAACTTGCTTTGACTTCCATAAATACTCTAAACATTTATACTCTTGTGCTAAGAAATAATTTTTATACTTTTGGACATGAAGTGTAGTTACGATATGTGCCTTAATGTGTTACACTTATTCTTATACGCTTCATTCTTTAGCAACTGTTTAACTCCTGGATGGAGCCATTGGAGAGGTATTGATAGTACTATTTGGCTGACGCCCCCACCCTTGGTCCAAGATTCATGGCCTTGGGTGAATATAATCCATTATTCTTGTTTATTCTTGTCATGAGGTTCAGTTGGCTGTTATGCTTTACATTAAGTACTCACATATATCGTATACACATATGTCCTACTCATACTATACTTTAGCAGTGGGTTGTAAACACACAGATTGCAAGTTTTGTATGGGCGGGATTTGCAACTGAGTGGATTTACAATGCCTTTGCTATGGAAACTTTCTTTAAAGACTTTTCAACTTATTTTCAACAAACTCTATGAACCCACCAACCTTTGTGTTGACACTTTTTAGCATGTTTATCTCAGGTTAGTAAGGCGATAGCGGATGCATGGATCATAGAGTCATTTTCATGTTTTGGAGACTTATGCTTTTATCCTTTACCATTCGATACATTTTGAAAATATATATGTAATCATATACCTTGGGACCTCTTGTAATAACTCGATTTAAATAATTGAATGGTAACTTTTCAAAACGTCTCATTTAGAGGTCGTTTTCTATACCTTGTGCTTTGTATTAAGAAGTAGCACCCCATTGACACTATTGTTCCGCTGCGATATTTTGGGAGTGTTACATTAGCAAAAGAATAAAATTTCAAGGTTAAAAAAATATTATATTTATACTATGAAAATTTTTAATGATCATTTTATGTATATAAATATATGAAAATTATATATATTAATATGAATTCGGTTTTCAGTTTAGAGTGCTAAACCATATCCAAACCGAAAACTGAATATTTAATTCGGTTCTTTTCAGTTATAAATTTGGTTTGATTTTTTTCTGTTCGGTTTTGGTTTTTGGTTTCCGTGAGTATTACCCTAATTATGAACACCCCGCATAGTTTATAGTTACATAACTTACATTGGCACATTTTCAAGATTTTACTAACCGAATTATATAGGTAACTGTTTAGAAGAAGAATATAAAAAACATTTTCCATTTATTATTTTCTCAAAGTAACCTGGTTAACAAGGTGACTTGTATTATAAGATTTTGACTGTAAACCTAAAATTATAGGGTAATCCAAGTGACGAGTGATCCAATTTTTGATTGTATTATGGTGCATGCCTCTATCGCCGTACGGTGATGTCGTACGGTGACGCGTTCATGGTATATCTGACCATAAGGGTTTCAACAAAACCGCTTTTGTACATATTTAACTACACGCATATTTTATTCTAATGATTAAAAGAAAAACATAAACCATAAGATTGAATCAATTCAAAACGAAATCAGTATCATGGCTTACAAAAACACAACGAAAAATAACGTAAAACTCTCTTCCACAAAATGTCATTAGACAACGAGCCTACCGTGTTTTATTCCCATAGTAACATCCAAAATCATCCCTCCACCGCAAGCAACTCACGCTCTGCAACATTCATTTCTATCACCTTATACGTATGCTCCAACATATCCATCTTTGATTCTAAAAGACGCCACTCGATAAGAAGATCCTCCACATCTTCTCCCAAAAGTTTCTTTTCCAACACTTCTAGTTTCTTAGCAGAAATCTTGGCTTTGGTTTTCTTCCATATTTTTCATGACTAACTGCATTTTAAGTCAGATGACAACTGCTCCATGGAACAAAAGTCGAACAATGTTTTTTTTAATAAAAGTTGTGTTTAATGTGTTATATCAGGATATTTATAATAAATGTTTATTGAGGAATAATATGAGGGTTGTTACATTATTTGATACTCGAAGCCCATATTGTCGTAGCACCTTTCCTATATAACTTAACACTCGTTAACACTCTAGATTTAATATCATCCTAGCAAGGTACCCGTGCGTTGCGGTGGCGGGTACTCTATAAATGAAACTTTTGACGAACAATGTTTTTCTATTAGTATTTATATACGGTAGCAATTAATTTACAGATGGCGAATTGTTTTTTGTAAGCATGGTAAACTATTAAAGTTTTAAGGTATATAACGATATCTTATTTGATGTCACTTCCAACTTTTTTTTTCCTTTTCTTATTTTGAAAGTTCGAACATAAAAAACCATATATTTGAAGGTAGTTTGGTTATTTTGAGGGCCTAAGAACTCTCGTGATATATGAATCAATTATTTATTTTGTTTCATAAAATTTATATTATATGTAAAAAAGGTTGTATTATTTAAAATTAGACTAAAATACACCGTTGGTCCCTAAACTTGTCCAAATACATCACTGGGGGACAAAACATGGCATTTTCATCGCCAGTAGTCCAAAGTACGGGTTTTTGAGGCTAAACCAGTCCCTTGACCCATCTTCTGTTAGTCAATTTATGTTATTTTCCCGATGTGCCTTGCACATGAGGGCAAAATGGTCATTTCATTGTTTTGGTTATACCATCACTACCACCACCCCCTCTTTATATCTTTTTCCTGATTCTCTCTTTAAAATTAACACCATCACCATAGAATGAAAGAATAAACTTGTATGCAATATTATCAAGTAAACAATTGCAAAAAAAAAAAAAAAAAAAAAGTTACAACAAAACATGAAAATTGAATATATATATTAATACCAAACATATTACAATCACATAAAGATACTACTGAATTGGAAATCCAATCAGAGATACAATCAACATACTACAACCTATTCGATATAGGCTAAAACTCTTTTGACATGTTATACCCCATATCAGATACAATACAGTTAATTGGAAAGACAAAATTCTTGTTTTGCACCATAAGCCGAAAACCAAATAAGCCATTGCCCTCCTTCGAGCAGCATCAGTCGTGCGTGCCCCGACAGCAACCTTCACATTAGCCTTGTTCCGTCTAGATGCAGCCCTCACTTCAAACCTTGGGGTCCTCTTCCTAATTGGTACTACAAATGTATACTTTCCCCATTCCTCACTCCTAGAGGGAATCACTGCCCTCATCCCAGACCTCAACCTAATGGGTAACACCAAACCGGCAGCTACAAACTTATCTACGTAACTAAACCCCTTCTTCATTACCCTCTTTGCAATAATCCTTGTCCTAGTATTCGGGTCCTTTACTATAGTATGTTCCCTAGTAGCCACCCCCTTCGTATTCACTTTGATTTTTCATATAACATGACCATGCTGCAAATTAAAACTAATGTTACTACTAATTAATAACCAAAAATATGAAATGATTACATACCATCTTCATCTAATAACAATGGACATTTTACATATGTCATGCACATAGTATTAACTTTCTAAGACATACATTGTGAATGGTATACTTAACATTAAACCATTTTGTATACAATAGGTTAGATCATGCATCGTATAAGTGAAGAGAATATAGAAATAGAGGACTAGGAATTAGCAGAAGATTAATCAAGTACATTATACTATGACGACCAGATTTATTTATAAGTGTGGATCAGATTCAACACATTGAATTAAATAATGGGGAAAGATTCATGGAAATAAATCTTTGCTCGGTACAATGTGTTGAATCTGATCCACACTTCTAAAGTGGGTGTTTGATTTAGAAACCTCCAACAGTCTGTGCTTATCTTAAAGACAGCTTTAGAAATAAGATGAATCATAGTAAGTAGAAATTTAACAAGAGGCTATCACACTAGGACATTTTTTATTATGAACTGCAAACTTAGTTTTTACAAAAACCTAGCATTGTTTCACAATATCCCAAAAGATAGATTACCAAATATCATGCATTGATACTGAAATTTAAAGTATTGATGCTATACATTCGATGAAATGAATAATATTAACAAAAGGAGGAGAAAACATAGGACAAAGAGTAAACCACGAACCAAAGGTAAGGTTTAAAACATACTATATAATATTTGAGGTAATGGCTTGGTTTATGAATATGGAAATGCAAGAATGGCTCACATTTCCATTTAGAAGTGTTAGGTAAATAGGGTAGCATTTTCAAAATAGGTATCAAACACCCAAATTTAGGCATACTCTAAACACACCAAATGGTGATGAAACATGACCTTACAGGATCAACTGCTACTTAATTAATCATATACAGAGAAAAGAAATAGCATACAAAGAGAGAAACATGACATTAACAACCAAACATTAATTATTTTCATCAACTTTAAGTTAACAATAAGGGTTTAAATTAAAATGTAGTATGGAATTCATTACCACCATTTCCGTGTGATTGAATGGCGTGAAATATGGAATCCATTAAGGTAGCTCCATCATCATTTTTCGCCTTCATGTGCATCACGACATCTACACCTACAACATCTTTAGCGCACTTTTTGACAACATCACAACAAGCACAAGCATGTGAGATGAAATGAAGATGGGTGTATGTAAATCAGTGTTTTTAATTTGGGGATTTATCGTTAGGGTTAGGGTTAGGGTTAATCCGACAGATTGGGGGTAATTAGCCTTTTGACTAACGTTCAAAACTTCTTATTTGAACAATAAATAACTTTGGCGATGGAGAGAGTGATGGTGACGGTGATGGTGATGGTGATGGTGAAGGTGAAGGCGATGGTGATGTTGGTTGGGGAAGGTGAAGGTGAAGGCTGGGAGAGGGTGATGAAATGAAGATGTGTCTGAGGTTTTTATATGTAAATGGGCAAAATGGTTATTTAACAAGAATAACGGGATTTAACAACATATAAGGGGACGTTGAGTAACGCACTGTTTGGTGCGCTTTTGGTCCTTTGACTTAACTGGCGTTAAATGGACTCCGTTAGTAGTTACACTTTAGCCCTTTTGACTAACCACCGTTGCAGCACACATCCTTCAAACGACAAGGACGATTTTTGCAATTTACTCAAAAAAAAAAAAAAAAAAAAAAATCCTACGTTTTTTTTTAATTTTTTTTAATATTTTTTTCAAAAATGTTTTTTATATAAAAATGTTTTATATAAAAACGTTTAATAAAAAAGTTTTTATATAAAACGTTTTTATATAAAGTTTTTTTATATAAAAATGTTTTTATATAAAAATATTAAAAAAAAATTTTATATAAAAACGTTTCATATAAAACAACATTTTTATATAAAAAACATTTTCGAAAAAAAAGTTACTTGACGATAAAAATTATTCAAAAAAAAATCGAACAAAAACGGATAAAAACAGACAAAAACGTAATTTTTTCCCCGTTTTTATCCATTTTGTTCATTTTTTTCCGTTTTCATCCGATTTTATCTGTTTTCATCCATTTTTGTTTGTTTTATATATAAAAATATTTTATATAAAAACGTTTTATAAAAACTTTTTTAATTTTTTATATAAAAACATTATTATATAGAAAAGCTTTATATAAAAACTTTTTATATAAAAACTTTTTTATAAACGTTTTTATATAAAACATTTTTTCATAAAAAACATTTTCGAAAAAAAATATTCAAAAAAAATTAAAATAAAAACGTGGGATTTTTTTTTTTTTTTTTTTTTTTTTAATTCAAAAAAATATTGCAAAAATCGTCCTTGTGGTTTGAAGGATGTGTGCTGCAACGGTGGTTAGTCAAAAGGGCTAAAGTGTAACTACTAACGGAGTCCATTTAACGGCAGTTAAGTCAAAGGACCAAAAGCGCACCAAACAGTGCAGTCAACGGACTGTTTTTGCACTTAATGAACAGTACGGACGAAATCTGCAATTTGGCTAAACCACGAGGACGATTTTTGCAATTTACTCTTAATATATATTTCAAATGGTGAAGGAAACGGCGTCGTATTGCTGCAGTGACAAAACTTCTAAAGAATACACGAAACGACATTGGCAAAACAAAATAAAGCACAAAACGACAATGCCAATGCTAAGGTTTAAAACAACGGAAACATTGCAAAACGTAAACAAATGAACCTACCCGAGACCCTTTTACAAAGATCTTGAAGCCAACTTTTTTTTTGAACGAAAGAAGGGCAAAAGCCCCACAAAATATAATAAGCAATATCACTCCTCGCAGTCGATGTAATTTCATCAGGAATATTGACATCCCATAAAAAGTTATCAAGAGATCTAAAAGCTATTTTAGCAACAAAATGTGCCACTAAATTGCATTCACGTTTAGCCCATGAAAAAGAAATAACAAGTTGGGATGCCCAAGCTTTGATGTCTACCACAATTGCGGCTAAGGCCCAAGGAGGCTCGACATCGGAAGAAGCAAGAGAAATGGCTATAACAAACTGTGTTGTTATTGGAGGCTTAGATTAAGAAAATGATGTAGCTAAGTTGTGTGGTTCGGATAGAAAATATACGAAAGTGTTTATAGTAGATGTTGTTCGGTTTAGAAGAGTTGTGTTTTGTGATTAGTGTTGAGAAAGATTAAAGTGGTTTGTATGATATCCGGTGGCTGCATTATATGGGTGAGTGAGAAAGATTGTAACTGGTGTGTTAGGCTGGAGGGCAAGGGTCACTGAGTCACTCACCTTACTTCTATTCACTCGTGAGTCACCATGCATACCCAAATGAGTCACGCGCTAGCCTCACATTTTAAGGCAAATTAAGGTGACCAACTCACCTAATTGATTTGTGTGCACAAAATATGTTCCGTTTGGTTTGTTAAAAAAAATAAAAATAAATAAAATAAATAAATTAAGGTGAGTGGAAGTGAGACCCTTGTCCACATAAAGGTGAGTGGAAGAGAGAGGGGGAGAGAAAACTGATGTGACGCTGATGTGTAAGGTGAGTAAGGCTATGCCTTACCCTTCGGCCTTAGTTCATGATCCATGCAGACCCTTTCATAATCACATTGGTCAAAATTATCATTTCTATTATTATGCTCACTTCTTGAGATGAAATTTGATAGGAAAAAAAATAGAAAGTATATTTTATTTTTTATTATTATTATTATTATTTTTTTATGTTTTTGAGTTTTATTTAAAAGGGGGAAGATGAGCGGAAGATTTGATAATGAAATCTTCCTCCGACTTTTGGGAAGAAAAGAAAAGGGGAAAGGAAACAAACTCGAGAACTGAGTGTTAATGTGAGAATACATATCAATTTGGCATTATAAACTATTTTAATATGAAAGTCTTAAAATATTAAACTAATACATTTATTCTTGTTATATAATTAGCAGGGTACCCGCGCGTTGCGGCGGCGGATATCCTGAAATAAATTTTTTCGGTGAATCATGTATTTTAGTTTATTATGTTCTTTTTGACAATAAAGTTACGGATATCAAGAATTTCGTTTAGCCCGTGCCCGTTCAGGCTCGAGCCCGTTGGCCCGTGCCTATTTGGCCCATGCCCGTTCGGGCTCGAGCCCGTTTGGCCCGCACCTGTTCGGGCTTAAGCCCATTTTGCCCGTTGACCGTTTGGGCTTGAATATCTGTATAATGTGCTTTATTATTTGTATTAGTGACATTTAATGCAGGGTTCCAGAGCGTTGCGGTGGCGGATACAATGAAATAAAATTTTCCGGTGAATCATGTATTTTAGTTTATTATGTTCTTTTTTATAATAAATTTACGGATTTCAAGAATTTCGTTTAGCTCGTGCCCGTTCGGGCTCGAGCCCGTTTGGCCCGTGCTCACTCGGGCTCGAACCCGTTTGGCCCGTGCCCGTTTGGATCGTACCCGTTCGGGCTTGAATAGTTGTATAATGTTCTTTATTATTTGTATTAGTGACATTTTAATGCAAGAATTATATTTAAGTTGCTTGTACAATAAGCTTGATAATTTGTATTTCTTGTGTAAGGGGTGTTTTAATAACTTCATTAATTGTATTTATTGAACAGTTAATTAATTAACTACATTAAATATCTTGACCACATTAATAGTGCTTTGTAGTTTGTACATTAAGCTTTAAGACGTGTAAGTCTTAAAATTAAGATTGATGAGAAAGATCATTAATAGTGCATTATGTATTGTACAATATGCTTTGTATTTTGTAAGTGTTAACTTTAAGACCATGAGGAGAGAGATTCATTACTCCATTATAAGTAGTATAGATTGTGTTGGTTTTGTTATGTATAAATAAATGCGAATTTTAATAAGTATAGCTATAACAACATTAGTTACAATACTTTAAAACACTTTTTGTAAATATGTTTTAAAAAAATTAATTAAAAAATACAATGTAATTTAATATAAGAAAAAAAAAAGAAAAAAAAAAGTCTATAATCATAACTATCTATTAACTTTTCAAATCTTCTAATAAATGTAAATTTTAAAACATCTCTTAAATGAAAAAATACACGTTATTATACATACTTACAAACTAATAAAACATACAAAACTTCGTACAATTTATATACAAACAAATTGATGGTTCATATGGTTTTAAAAACTAGACCGGACCGGATTGACGGTTCAACCGGTTTTTAACCGGGAACCGGAGTCACTACCGGTACGGTTGACCAATAAAAGCCGTCCGAAAACGACTTTGAAAGGACCGTCAAAACCGGTAAAAACGGGTGAGCCGGGCCCAAACTCGGCTCGTTTAATTCTATGTTTAACTGTTTTCTAAGTATTAGACAATTAGGGGTAGAAATGAGTCGAGTCAGAACCCGCCAGAGCTCACGCTTGGCTCGTTTATAACTATAAAGCCCGAGCTCGAGTTTAAATATATATTTTGAGCTCATTTATACATAGATATACATATGCGCAATATATACACGTACATATTTCTAAGGCTCATTTAGGATCGCGAGCTTAGTCGATCTTTAATACAAAGCTCGATCGGGCTCGATTTAAATGAGCCCCAACTAATCCTCGAGCTAAACAACTTGTTTAGCTCGGCTCATACCGAGCTTTTACCGATCCGATCCGAAGCTTTTCACAAACGGCTAGGCTCATTTCCACCCTTATTTCTAACCAACGCGAGCCACCAGATTTAAACATATGTATGATTTATCTGACATAAGTATCAAGTAAAAACATATAAAAAAGAAAATTGCAACTGAGCAACCTGCATTAGCATTTTCACAAAAGTACACAGGTTATGACATATCAGAAGCCTACACAACAATTATGAAACTATCTACAAACATCAACTATAGCATGTAACTGAACAACAAAACCAGAAATTGTATTTGATGTTTCTGAATCTAAATCAACACGCTGCGGTAGTTACAGGACGACGATTCCGGTTTCAGGCGCCACAGCAGCCACCATCATCATGTATTCTGAGTATCTACTGCCACATCTAACTCGACACGTTGTGGTAGTTACAGGAATGTGATTACGGTTTGAGGCCCCAGACCCCTACTGTCATCATGTATTCTGAGTAACCACTGTCATGTCTAACTCAACACGCTGCGGTAGTTACAGGAAGGCAATTCCAGTTTTGGGCCCCACACCCGCCACTGTCATCATGTATTCTGAGTAACCATCGCCACGTCTAACTTAACCCGCTGCAGTAGTTACAGGAAAGCGATTCCAGTTTCAGACCCCACACCCGCCACCATCATCATGTATTCTGAGTAACCACCGCCGCGTGGACCACACTTGTATTTTGACCTTGACTATCTAACCCGACAAGCAGAGGGTCCCGGAGAACAACTCGGGTTACGGGCGCGACACCCGCCACTACTACTGACTGTCCGAACATACCTACGACCCATCTGATACTCTGTGTATCCGCCACTTGAGCTGCCACGGCCAGTCAGGGGAGATATGAATGTTATTGGAGCATCACCTGTGTTGCCTTGTAAAGGCTCTAAAGTCTCGACTATATCAGTCATTAACGGTCTTGCTTTAGGGTTGTGGCTTAAGCAGTAGTATGCTAAGCTGCAAGCTTTTTGAGCTTCTCTCATTGAGTACTGATCTTCTAGCCTTGGGTCGATAATTAGTAACCATTTTTTCTTGTCTTTTAGTTTGGGTCGAGCCCAGTCCACCAAGCTTTGTTCTTTGGTTGGTCTTGTCTTGTCGACCGACTTCCTTCCTGTTAATAGCTCTAAAAGAACAACCCCGAAGCTGTAAACATCACTCCTTATGGTAAGATGTCCTGTTTGGCATACCAGAATCATCTGTCAGGTTTATAATAAACGACGCGGGTGGCAATTTAGACTTAATCTTATGAATAGGTAGATTTCAGTTGTGTTCTATATCACACGGGTCAAATCAAAAGTTGTAACTGAAATGGGAACAGGTTGAGCGGAGCATACAACCTTTTTAATGCTTAAACTGAAAGATTTAGGATATCATCTATATAAGCTATTAAGCTATATTTGTAATCATAATTAACAAATTAGTCAGTCATACAAAAGCTAAGATATAACGACTAAAAAAAGTATTTGCTACCCAATCTGGCCCGATTGACCCGTTACCTTACCCACACATCTTGTCACCTCTAATAAACGGCAAGAAAGATTTCACGCATGCAAAAAAGGCCAATTTTATTGCATGTTTCCTTTTAAGGATCACTTTTATTTATATTACAACTTTTGACCCATTAGTAATGAGATATAACCCAAAGTCCCAAACTGACGCAATTTCTCATTTCATGTTTATAACTAGAGGTTTGGTAACAACTATATATTCCAAAGTAAGGACAGATATAAATCAATGTTGAAGAGACGAGCTGCAACAGAAGAGTGAAAGACGTACCAGTCATAACATATTCAGGAGCAGCATAACCATAGGTACCCATAACCCTAGTTGACACATGGGTCTCATCCCCTTGCGGTCCAGCTTTTGCAAGCCCAAAATCAGATAGCTTAGCTGTGTAATCCTGTAGGTTCACATTACTTGTTACCTATCTAATAACTGCTTAATGTATTTGATTTAAAACAGAAGAGCTAAGGTGCAGGAAAAAATGTATGATCAAGTGAACTAACCGAATCCAACAAAATGTTTGAGGTTTTGAAGTCCCTATAAATTACAGGGTGTTCAGCATTGTGTAGGAAGGCAAGACCTTTTGCAGCTCCATAAGCAATCATCATTCTCTTGGTCCATGGCAACGTTGTAGACGCTTCTGAAATCATCAAGAAAGAGCATTAAGTTAGAGACTGAATGGTACTGTGTCTAGCTTATCTCACAAAATTCCAGCTGTTTACGAAGTAAATTAATACAACTAAATCATCAATAATAGTAAATTATCAGAACATCATACACGAAAGGAAGCTTTGTTAATTTGAAGAAACATGTTTGGTAACGAATGATATCTATCCATCTCACAGGAATTGCAAAAACATATTTAGAAAATTCTAATATACATATAACCTGTTCGTCAATTGTAATAATAACAGCATATTACATGGTATCTATTTTGGTGCAGAGTTTTCTCCTATTCAATCTTCATAAAGGGGAATTTAGGTTTTTTTGACTAAAAGTCAACGATTTAGCGAAACTAAGTTCGAAATCAAATGTTGCAAGTTTTTTAGAAGAGTGATGGTGTTTCCATAAAGTGAAAACATAAGCTTAAGCTGACGCTGGATCAGGCCACTACCGTGGACATAGTGAATGATGGAATAGGTAAAATAATGAAAGCATTAAATAAGATGAAACGTCTCAATAATGATGATAACACGTGCAAAAAAATGAAAATACTATATCGACTATAGCGTTTGAGGACAAAAGAAATCGATGATGGTTAACATGAGTGGCGACAAAATGTTTAAATACCAAAAACGTGAGTTGGTGATGAGTAGGTTACGTGGCAGAAAAATCAGTCTTAAAATACCATCTCCGAATTTAGCTAAACAACAATAGTGTTCTAAACTTTTCATTTTGCACGTAGTCACTAACAAGTTATTCCAATCATTGCCTATATAAATTTACTGACAGTTAGATAATCAGATGATTTTAATGTGCATTAACAAGGGAATAAGGTCAAATTTAACTAAGCATAAGTCATGGATTATAATGAGAATGAATGCGGCTCAAACCCTAGGTCAACTATGACGCACTTGCACTCGCTCTCGTGTTATTACTATTTTTATCACCGCAAGAACACAATACTTTCATATAATATTAAATTTTATATATCATACAAACGTGCAAGAATGAAAGGTAGAACAAATAATAAATCAGCAATCAAAATAAAGGCATATAAAATGAACGAATAAACATACTTCTGAACAAGTGATTCTCTAGGCTTCCTCTGAACATGAACTCGTACACAAGCAGCCGGTGATCATCCTCACAGCAGTATCCGATCAACTTCACCAAATTTGGATGTCTCAGTTGACCCAGGAAATTCACTTCAGTCTGCCATACAGCCATACAAAACAAAATCAATTCTACATATCAAATAACCGATACAATAGAAAAATGCACTCAAACAAATAAGGAATATTAAACGGAAACCAACTAAACAATAACTCACAAGCCATTCTCTGTGGCCTTGAAGACCTTCCTTATTCAGAACCTTAACCGCAACGGGCAAAGACTTAAGACCAACCCTGACATTCTCATCAATATAGCCTTTGTAAACAGTCCCGAAACCACCTTCTCCAAGAATGTAATCAGACCTAAAGCTTTTAGTAATGGTCTCAAGCTCAAACAACGTAAACGCAATCACATGAGTATAAAGCAACGAATTGATCCTTGAATCCTCAATGCTAACTTTACGAGGTGTAGAAGGATTGCTCACACCGGAACTAGACCGACTTAGCTTCCTCTCCAAACCCGAATTAGTTCCAGATACAGCCTGTTGCTGCTGACCTGCACACCAATTAAAATTCAACCCGACTTATTTCCAGATCACATATCATTACAAAAACAAATCCAGGTTGAACTACAAACCATACAACGACTAGAGCACCTAAATTTCAGGAATCAACTACAGATATATATATAGATAGAAATTCACAATTCATCGTATTTTAGCCATCATGCATTAGTTATCATCAGAAACACACATGCGGATTAAATTATAAATACAAAAATAAAAACTATCAAACCAAAAATTTCAAAAACCGATTTTCAAAATAGCTTACTAATCAACCATCATTTCAAACACAAATGCGGGTTTGATCGTAAATACTGAAAACAACAATAACAATACGTAAATTTTCAAATCATACGTAACTTACTTATCACTTTTAATCACAAAATCACCATTACAAATCTGAATTATGAACAAAACATTTACAACTATTAAACCTAATATTTCAAAATTCGATTAAAGTTAATATCCATAAGGTTTAAATCGGACGGGAAACCCTGACCCGTGCACCCCTTTTGTGCCGATTAACCCTGCCCCAAATACCTAGCCCCAGGCAATGAGTGATACCACTTGGGGGTGTTTGTTATAGCTGATTAGCTTATCTGTTTTCGGCTTATGTTTCGTAAGTCCCATTTTTTTGGCTTACTTTAGGACTTATTGGCTTCTATAAGTTTATTATGTCATAAAATTCTCATATAAACCCACGAGTTTCAAAATAAGCCGAAAAAATTGAGCTTATGAAATATAAGGGGGTGTTTGTTTCGGCTTATATAGCCGGCTTATGACTTATTTGGTTTTGCGCTTATGTTTCATAAGCTCACTTTTTGTAGCTTATTTTAAAACTTTTCGGCTTATATAAGTTTATTATGTCATAATCAACTTATATAAGCTGAAATTTTTTGAAATAAGCCATAAGCCGAAACAAACACCTCCTAAGCCGAAAACAGATAATCTCATAAGCCAATTAACAAGCTTAAAGGGGTGTTTGTTTCGGTGTATATAGCCGGCTTATGGCTTATTTGGTTTTGGGCATATATTTCATAAGCTCACCTTTTGTGGCTTATTTTGAAACTTTTCGGCTTATATACATTTATTATGTCATAATAAGCTTATATTATAAAAAAAATATTGCAAAATAAGCCACAAAAAGTGAGGTTATGAAACATAAGCCCAAAACCAAATAAGCCATAAGCGAGCTATATAAGCCGATACAAACACCCCCACCCCAATGGTAGGATTCAACATATAAATAATCTACTTACCCAATCAGCATTACAAACACAAATTCAAAAAAGTAAAAAAAATCAATCAGAATCCACAATAACACAAATGCTGATTAAAATTTCAATCAAAACAACAAAAAACCAAAAAATGTATATTCATAACCTAGATCTATAACTAAATAACACCCACAAAACCAAATTTATAAATTATAAATTTATACCTTGATTTTTATTACTAGCATTAGTAGTAGTAGCATTAGCATTAACAGCAGATTCTTCACGAGTACCACAGTTCCCCATTCTGTTATAACTAACTAACTAACTGTCAATCAGTTAGTTACAACATCAGAATCAGAATGAGAATGAATGAATTATTATTGAATTAATAAACAGTATTTATAGTGAGTGAGTCCCGAAGAACGACACAGTCAGTCAGTCAGTAGTCAAATTTTCTTTCATTCAACCAATATTCTTTTCTTTTTTAAATTGCTGTTAACACCAGCGCAATATGGCTGCGGGTATCGGTAACTATTTTTGTGACGAACAAATATTTTTTATTTTAAGCTTTATTATTTAACATTTCTCAAATACTATAAAGTACTAGAGAAGAGATATGTTTTTTAAAAGTAGTAGGTCTAAATTATTACGGTAATAGTTTAAACTAGAAGAGTGCGCGCGATCTGTGTGGTCATAGATAATATAATATGATTGGAATAAATGAAATAAAGGTTAAAGTTGTAAAATTTGAATTAAAATAAAATAAACCCACTAAAATATAAAACTAAAACTCATAAAATATATTAAAATTGATGTTGAATTAAAGAGCATAAAATTTTAGAAAATATGGTGAAATTAGATTATAATATAAATAAGTGGATAAAAAGATATTTTAATTTGAAAATAAAGATTAATTTTTAGTTGAGAAATGTGCATGTCATTTTATAATTGGATCCTTATCTTAATTTTTGGTGGTTAGGAGTTAAGCTTGGAGTTTGTTAGAAGTTAGGAGCAGTTTGTTAAGAAGTGATACATGTCATGATTAAGACTCCTATCTTAATTTTAAGCCTTCAAATTAGAGAACTTTTTTAAAGCCTTCTAATTTTAGAAGACCTAAATGCATTATAAAGTAATATAGATTGTTAATACTTTTATTTTTTAAATTTTAGCATTAAATCGGTAGTAATAAGTTTAGTGGCTTTTCTTATAAACATTTATATTAGAGTATATTATTATTGGAGGGCGGTTACATATGGTTTAAATGAGACTTATCTTTGCATATTTTATATTAATTTACTACTTTTCTTTTTATAGTAATGTTTTTGTCTTAAAATTTTAAGATTTCCTTTTATAAGAAGTCTTAAATGATTTATAATATAATAAAGATACAAAGATAATTATTTGTAAATGTATCTAACTTGTCACGTTTTTTATTTTTTATAATGTAGCGAATAAACTTTTTCGCAGCTCATATTAAAGTGCGTTCTTTCGTCAACTGTTTTTTTTTTCTTTTTTTATGGTTACTTGGGTTTTCGACTCGACATTACGAGCCGACTACTCCCAAAACGACTATCTTTTTTGATAGTCCAGTACACCAAAATGACGAAAAATCATGTGACTAAAAAAAAGTAATTTAATACATTAAAGTGACGAAAAAAAGGCACATTAATGCATGAAGTTGCAAAAAAAAATTGTTCGCTACATAAAAATAAAAAAACGTGACAAGTTGGATACATTTACAAATGATTATCTCCTTAATCTATTCATCAATATCTGATTGTACATTAAAGGTATGTTTAGCAAAATCAATTGTTGTTGAAACTAGAGATAAAGCTGTAGATGGAGAAATAATATAATAAAAAATTATTTTTATAAGCTACATAAATTAGCATATGATTTTCGAGTAAGGATCAAATGAGAAATATAATTAAGATGAGAAGAATGAGAAAATATAACCATCTTAGATGCATCCACAAAAATATATGTATTTCCCAATTATTTTCGTTTCTTATTTAAATTTTGTGGGTATAATTTTTTCTCACTCTTCTCATTTCAATAACTCTTCTCACCAGATCCATTTCTTTTTTAAATGTTATCAAAGTGTAATTTTTTTTATAATTTCTACATAAATTATGTCTGCAAAAAAAAATTTACTCTATTTTAAATAACTTATTTTTCTTAAAAATAAATATAATATCTTAATAATCTCGTGCGTCAAACATATGTTAACTACATTATAAGGCATTTAGACCCTTTCTAAATGAAGTGTTAAAAATAAGCCTACACACTTACTATAAGAGAAAGGCTTAAAATTCAATACATCTCATTATTCAAAATTAAATGCAGACGTTTCTACTAAATCAAATATAGTTTTCAAATCATTTACAGCTCATTATTAAAAACTGTAACCACTCAAAATCATTATTATCAATAATGATTACTAAAAGCATATAACCGCATCCACTATATAAATACACACAAAACATTTCATATCTCTCACACATATATCTAAAACATCAGCAATAAATTCGAGTGTACCAGCTGTCATAAATTTAATCACAAAATACCCGCCATCCCATTGTACAAGTACGTGCTAGTCTTAAATAGTAAATGTTCATTTTCTATATTTATACTCTCGTAACTAACTCTACGTATCACAAATAATGTATAGTTTTGTTTTTTACACATAGCTATTAAGGCAAAGGCTTATATTTAGCAAAACTCCTTTTTTTTCTTTATCTTGTTACGCGGCTTTTAATACTAAAAGGAGAAAAATATGACTTTTGTTGACTAGATCATGTTTTTGTTGATGCTTTTTGGTGGGTTATGACATATCTTTTTGAGATTTGGTGGCGTGAGATAATGTAACATGTTCAAAAAAGATAATGTGCAACAATTTTACCTTTTAAGGTTTGTGAGTTTGTGCGACCTTTTTACTTCTTTTCTTATTATAATTGTTTGTGCCAAGGCTCGGTTTCTCTCATATGTTGAACAGGTTTAGGGTTCAAACCTTACCAGATTTGTAGTTCGAGATGATAAGAGAAATAGTTTGAAACGGTCATGAAGATGCTACAGTTAAAACGTATACAAGAGAGCTAAAAAGGTCGCTCTTCCTACATAACCTAAATAATGAAAACATCATCCGTTTACCCTTTTCTGATTTAATTTGTCATTATACGTTGATAAGTAGCAATGAATGTACTAATTAGTGTAATTATGATGTTGATTAGTTTACATATTTGTTCCGTTGAAATGCAATATGTAGATAGTGACGTTTGAACTGACCTGACTACTAGTTTATACTGCAAACGTGTTAATATACGCAAACTAGTTTGTAAGTGCAAGTGTGGGGGACGTTGATAACTAGAAAGTGACGTATGAACTGACTTAACGACTCGTTTTATAAGTGAATGTGTTAATATACGCAAACTATTCTACAAGTGTAGTGGACATTGATAATTAGTAATGTTCGGAGTGATTAATTTAACTAGCAAGGTTGATCAATTTACATATTTATTCTAATGTCAGTTGTTGAAGCGACGTTTGAACTTACTCAACAGCTCATTGATACTGCACATGCGTCAATATACACAAACAATTATATAAAGCTATAAAAGCGTGGCGGAATCCATAAAAGATGTTCCGTTAGTGTGTGTATAAACGTATATGATATATTCGAAGTTGGGTTGAAGTTCATAAAATTATACTCATGCCGCCTTAAAATAATTGTCAATAGTAAAAATTAAAAATAAAATAAAATAACACACAGTTAAAAAACACAATCTAAATTGTTTACGTTTTGATGAATTATAGTTTAACTTTAACTATTTAATAATTGCTTAATTTTAAAACTACTAATAATAAGAGATTTTTAAAAATTAGCAAATGCATAACTTTTGAATTGAAACTGAACCAATATAAGAGCTCCATTTGAAAATGAATTATTTCCTATTGGCCAATTGAAAGTCGAAATTGAATTGATATTTGGTCAACATAGGCTACAATTCGGTTTTGAGTAAAAAGGCTAAAAAAAACATATGTGTCGATTTTATTAAAAAAAATCGTTAAAAATGGGGTAATAAAAAAATGTTAGTAAACTTTATATTTTTTTATCAAATACCCCATAAACTTTATATTTTTTTATATAAAAAACAACATATATGTCATTGTTATTTATAAATATTATTATCATTATAAATTAAATTAATATATATATATATATATATATATATATATATATATATATATATACACACACACATATATATATATATATGCATTGAATTATACATATCGAGAAAGCACAAGTTACGGTGATAAGTAAACAAATACGAGATTGAACATATACGAACAACTCATGGTATTCATTTTCATGAGATCAGGTAATAATATCCGGAAAAGTATTTTTACTATATGCGTTCAATAACAACTCATGTTATTATTTTTAAGTTTGACCAGCGTATACATGGACTTAAAAATTAAATACGCATAAAATTATTATTAATAAGAATATAATTATCAATGAAGGCACGGGTTGCATTGAGATGAAAATGAATACACGAGATTGTTCATATAGGAATGACACATGTAATTTCTTTTTAAAGTTTAATTAATGATATTTAGTGTCTATACAAATATTTGTTTACACGTACCATGCAATGTGTTTGTAGATCCGCAAGATCTATAACCGTACAATAGGATACGATGCGTGTGTATACTTTATAAGAGGTTATATGTTATGATGGAATGTGGGATATGATTGGGATGTTATTTAGGACGTTGTAAGGTTCGGATGCTAACATCACAACTATTGTGACCTTCGGGTGTTACGAGTACGACTTTCGATGTTGTTGAAAGTAATGTAGCGGACGTTGTGGTCTTCGAGGTAAGCCTCACAACGATGACTCACCCATGACCAAGCTCCGATGTAAGAATAAGTTCCATGTTGGAGAAAATAAGAGGATACAAGTTAGAGAGTGTAGTGAAAACTCACATTCAATGCTTACCAAGTGAAGTGGGTGAATGGTATCTATAGTACTCTTTGGCGCACCCTTTTACCTGGAAATTCGTGGCTCACGCTTGCTATGCGGGTAATGCGCTAGCCCCGCCGGTTCATTCATAATCATGGGACTGATTTGTGGAAAACTAGAAGGAGGGTCGAATAGTTTTACCAATTAAAACTTCGTTTTAAAATATTTAGATCGACTTATGTCAATCTATTTAGATGTGTATGTTGGACATTGATAGATAGATGTATAAATGTGTAATGAAGGATAGAGAGTAAGAAGCACATAACCACAACACGATTATTTATAGTGGTTCGGCTACAAGGACACCTTCCTTGCCCTACTCCACTCCCCGAGTCACCTACTCAAGAGTTCATAATCACTACACGACACCAACTCCTTATGGCGGAGAAGCCTTCACAACGTCGCCCACTCTTTTTCCGGTACTAGGCTAACCACCGGGTTCTTTCACCAAGGTGAAACACACCTACCACAACGCGCCTACCCTATCCGGTACTAGGCTAAGTACCGAGTTCCATTACAATGGAGGAACTACTACCCAACACTACACGACATCTAACCTCAAAGGAGACCCACTCCTTATTACAACACCATCAAGGATATCAACATCATTGGAAACAAACAATCACTATTTATATAACGATGCACCTCATCGATTATGCGACCTTGGCATCCTTCACTAATGCCCTTGACACGAACGCTTGGCACCTTTCACTAATTCCTTTGTCTTGACTCCTTTAGCATTCTTCACTATTGCTTTTGACACGGACGTTAAACACCTTTCACTAATGCTTTCGTCTTGACTCCTTTCGGCATCCTTCACTAATGCCTTAGACAAAACACTTCTATGGAGGAAGAAAGGAGTATCAACAAGAGAACCTCAGTAGTCTTGATGATTGAAGCGGCAACTCATGGACTTGAGCTTGCTCGACTTCAAGTGGTGATCTCATTTAAGAGGAACCTAATCATCAAAAAACAAAAGATAAACTACAGAAAGATCCCTTAGGATCAGTGGTTAAAGTTACAATACTTGGGAAAGTATATTGGGGTGGCAACCAAAAGGAAGAAATGACTCACTATTATAGAAGAAAAACAATTCTTGTTCCACGGATCCGGATCCTCACTTGAGGATCGTCGATCTCAATGTAGGGATCCTTGGGGCCTCCATTTTGCCCATGGGTTTTGGGTCATGGGTCATGGGTTATGGATCATGGGTATCCAAGTAGATATAATGTATCTATAAGATGCAATGCATCTAGTCCATGGTTCATGGATTAAAACTATGGGTCATGGATTAAAACCATGTATGACTTAAGCATGATGTCATGCAATGGGTTATGGGACAAGCTCCATGGGTATGGGTCATGGACTTTGGGTTATACCCAACTACATTCAATGTATTTGGTCAATGGGTCAAATACATAAGTTTCTACCCAATTGTATTACCCATTATAATATATACTAGTTATGTATATATTTACCCAATATGTAAACACTAGTTGTTGTACATATGTATTACTCAATCATAAAATCACTTGTTTAGTGTTTTGTATGTGGCGAAAGTGTGTTAAAACTATTGGCTCAAACCATTTACGTTATTTTATTTGTTTCGTTAAAATGATTTTACGTTTGTTATCGACAAAACATTAGAAGATCGTAAATATAAATAAAAGTTTTCGGCTTATTTGTATTAACAATCTCCCCCTTTTGTTGATGACAAAACATAAAATTATTTTAAGGAAAAACTAAAATTCGTAAAGTTCGAATTGGGTTTTACTCTCTTCTCCCTTTTTTTTCGAAACAAAAAGAGTTCGAAAAAAACTAATACAATGTTTTAAGAAAAACATGTAAAAGAGGAAAAATCTAGAAAGCAAGTGACGGAAAAGTTCTCGTCTTAACTCCCCTCTTGACAGTCCATCCCTTTGTGAGGGCGTCAAGTAAATAAAAACTATTAAGCTAATGTATTGCAACTATGTTTGCAAGTGGTTTCGTCTTAGTGATGAATACACCCGATAATTGCAACTTTGCAGAGGGCGTAACGAAATGTAATCCATATGAGGATTATATTGCAAATAGTTTTCTGTATGGTTTGACACAAAGCTCCCCCTAGCTTAGGGTGTCAAAGTCTTCATGTGTATTTTGAAAATCTACAAAATAAATGTTAGAAAACAAGTATATAGCGATCCATCAAAAGTTAGTAGAAAATTGGTCTTCTGTTGCACGGATCCCACGGTTCCCTTCTTGGAGGGATCCGTCAAACAAATTCGAGGATCCGTGCAATGCAGGTATTCAGCAATGGTGACATAACAAATAATGTTAACATCAAAGTGAGATATGTATTCAAGCAACAAACATATGGCCTATAAACTATCATTCAATAAAACAAAGAGATAATCAACAAATCTCTAAAACTAAGAGAATGACTTAGCCAAGTAGTACATATTCTACTAATACTAAATAAGTTACTAAAACTTAAAAAGAAACAATGTGCTTGAGTCTAAGAATGAGTAGACTTGTTGATTTGGTCCTATCTTTCAAGATGATTGATCATGAAATGGAATTTCTAAACGATCTAAGTTAAGTTTGAGACTAGGACACCATTTTAATCCTTGGGCTCATGGTTGGTTGGGTTTGTTGATCTCATCGAAACGTTCGAGGAGGTGATAAAACATGAAATGTTGCTCCTCACGTAGTTCATGTATCAACCCTTCAACATGTTGACAATGATAGCAATCCTTGTCATGGTTTTAAAAAGGTGGTGGTAAAGATTGTGGAGGTTCAAGTGAAGAAGGTTGGGGAGATCCTCAAATGAATAAGGGATTGGTGGAGGCACATTAAGTGGTGTCTCAACAAGGGTTGATGGTGGAGGTAGGGAAGTGTCAACTTCTATGTGGTCGGGTAGTTGACTTTGACGTCTCCTCATAATCCAAAATGGACCATTATAGGGAAATGGAGAAATGGACATTGGTGCAAGTGTTGATTCAACACCTTGGTTTTGTTGTACAATCTTCTCCAGTGAAGAGTGTGTCGTTAATGGTGGAGGATGAGATGGCCTAGGGGGTATGTCCTCTAAGTTGTAGGAATGTGGAGATGATTGTGAGGTGTTAAATGATATGGCTTTAGGCACCAATGATGTTGGTTGGGTTGAAAAGGTGTGTTTGGTTTAGTAGGAATTGTAGAGTTTGGTGATGATATTTTTGTGGGAACAATCCTCTTGGGGATTGGCTTGATTGGTTGAGTTGGTGGAGGGGAAATCCTAGCATTTGTGGATTTGACCGGAGATGATTCGGTTGAGGAAATTTCGTGTACAACACGAGCAAGTTTCTTGGGTGGTTCTTGGGTGGATGAGTTAGCACTAGGAGCTTTCCTCATGATGAAATGACTAAGGAAGATGTTTCTAATTGCTGAAAATTATGTTGTGTTTGATGACTAAGGAATTCTAGCAAGATGACTTATAAGGAGAGGAATTTGGCAAGTGCATTCAAGACTTAAACCACTAAGATTCTTTGGAATGTGATGATTAGCATGCACAAGAGTCAACTTCTGAGTTGTACTGATCTAGGAACTTAATTAAGATGAGATGGAGTGTTCAAGTTAGCAAGATGAGCTTGAAATGATTGTTTTAGCTAGAGTTGACATGAACCTGTCATACGGATCCCACGGTTCCCTCCAATGAGGGATCCGTCTAGGCTAATCCTAGGGATCCGTCTCTCAGCAGCTAAGAAAATATAACAATGATGTTTGTAAGGTGTAATACCTATACCTTCTTGAGTATTTCAGTCCATCTAAGTGTCTTGAATGAAAGGGTACTTGAATGATCAAGGGCAATGAGTAATGTAGCTAATGATTGCCTTTTATGGAAAGAAAATGAGACTTTATGATCACCAATGGGAGTTTAAGGATGACACTAGGAATTTTGATGGTGTCAAGTCATAATAAATGATCCTAGAGATCAGATGTAAGCTTGAGATGGAGTTTGAAAAATCCTTAAAAAATAAAAGAATTGAAAAACTAGTTTTTGATCCCTTTTGAGATAAGGATGACTAGAAGCAATTTCCTAAAAGTGATAAATATATCCACCTAAGAGTTTTGAAACGTGAGAAACAATGTGTGAGTATTGAAGCGGAAATATGGTGAGTTTTGATTAGTTGATAAATCAAAAGCACTTTGAATTAGATCCTAGGTAAGCTATGGGTGAGTGTGAAGCTTTCAAATGCTTAAAAAAGACTTAGTTGGTTCTAAGGTCTTATGTTTAGCTAGTGTGATCTAGTGAGCTATTTTGATGTATGGGAATCGTATTGCGTCTGTTGTCACGGATCCCACGGTTCCCTCAAAGGAGGGATCCGTCTAGGCTAATCCTAGGGATCCGGCATCTGCAGATCAGAACCATCACAGAAGGTAATGCATTATTTGCACCAAACTATATGCGCTAGTAACCATTAAACTTAATAGCAATATAAACATGTTATCACATAAATCATATCATAGATAATAGCAATAATGATAATATCCAAGATAACATAAACAAGCATGCTAAAACATAATCATTCATACACAAATCAAATGTCTAAAAACAAGCATAGTCCTAAAGTCTCTTTCGTCAATCCTTTCTTTTCCTCTTTCTCGACTTCATGACGTAGTTAGCTAGGTTTTAAATCATACCCCTTAATTGTTTGAATTCCACGGTCTCGTTTGGAAGAGTTGGAAGTTGTTGATAGTAGTCAAAGGGGTCCAATTCGATGTTAGCTTCGGGGTTGACATTAATTCTTCTTCTGAGGAGGAGGAGGAGTCCGAGAGAGCTTTACGTTTTCTTCCATTGACCATAAACCGTTTAGGGGGTTGTTTGGTAAGAGGTACCATGATAAGGTTTTAAAATGTACCTTTTTGAGGGGTAGTTTAAGCCCTTATTTGATCACTTTTGTATCCGTTATTACTTAATATCGTTCCTTTTCACTTTTTAGGTATCTTGAAGGCAAAATGCTGGAATGAAATTTATTCGGACGAAAACGTGAATATCGAAGAAAATGGCCAAAGTCAAGAATCGAGACACTCAGTGCGCTAGAACTGAAGGGGACGGCGTCAGGTGTTATCTGCGACGCCGTCGGACAACTTTTGTGACGGCTCAGTAGCCAAATTGCTTATTTACAAGTGACGACTTTAGGTTTTAAAAGGTAGGTCGCCTTTCGGGCGACCTAGATTTGATCAGACGACGTCGAGAGCGAAGGGGACGTCAAAAGCATAAGGTGACGCCGTCGCAAGACTAACGTGGCCAAGACGAAACCCTAATGACGGCGACCCGACGACGTCACAAATCAAAAGGTGATGCCGTCGCATTTGTAATCTTATATATAGAATCCGAATTTTTTAGTTTTTAGTGTGTAGTCTTTTGGAGTAAAAACCTAAACCGAACCAAGGCTGTCTTGTACAGTATTTTAGGGTTCCATACCCTAACTTACATCAAAATAAGTGTTTTACTTCATTAATTCAATTATGTCTTCAATTACTTGTGTGTATGCTTGCATGTTTTCCATGTCCGGCTAATTTACTTGTGTGTTTGCTTAGGGAATATGAAACTTAATTATTGAATATTGATTGGTTGTCTCTTATCTTAATTGTTAATGATCTAGTATTGCGATAGGTCATCCGTTGTGTAGTTAATGCTTGATTAATCTTTGTTTACCTTAGCTTATAGTTGCCTAACATCAGATTTGTAGGCTAAACCATTGAAGAGTACCTTAGAGTTAAAAGTTTGTGACAATCCTCAGAGATTTTTGTAGTCATATCTAAGATAGAGCACTATAATTGGAGACAGTAAGTGGTAGAAATACCAACCCCCAATCCAAACCGAGATTCGTAATTTCCATTTCTAAAAAAAAAACATAAAAGCTAAAAAAAATAATCTTCCTCAACCCCAACCTTAGCGTAGTAATTTCTCACTAGCATTCCTATTCCCCTAGAGAACGATATCAATACCCGTGGCTTACCCTAATACTACACTACAACGATTAGGTTCACTGCCTAGGGTGTTGAAATTGCTCGACGAAAAGGAAGTTCCTTTGACCCAGCGGCGAGGTGTAAGCGTTATCAAGTTTTGGCGCGCTGCGGGGAATAGAATAGCTAGTTAGGAGTCCACCTCGTTTATGTTCCCTTGCTTGATTCCTATCAAGTAAGCGTTTTCCCAATTTTTAGCTCCCTCGTAGTCTATCCCCCTTCTTCGTAACCTTTGTTTGTAAAACCTATCACTCATTATGATACGTGTCTTTCGCCGAAGATTCTTCACACTACCCGCTCCCAATCCTCTTCCCAACCCCGAAATCGAGAACACAATCCCACAAAACCCTTCACCCGTTCACCACTTTGGAAATCACCTAGGGCATAATGAGATAAATTGGCAACAACAAAGTCCTTTCTATGACTCAGATTCCGATGAGGAATTTGATCATGGTGAAGCACTTGACAACCGGGAGGTTATTGATAAAGTTAGTTTTGAAATGGAAGAAGACCCCTCCCAATGTTTTGACCCTAGGTGTAGAATCGAGAAAGATGGCCCCTTTAACATGCAATTCCCTTGCAAAATAGGATTAAAAGGATTCGATGCTTACTTGAATTCGTTCTTGCCTTTAAACTTAATCTCAAGGAACATATACAATAAAATTAAGGTCAATGAGTTAACTTATCAAGGGAACAATGTTGTTGAAGCAGTCACTCATTTGCATGTGTTTGTTGGAAGTTTTGCTTATTTGGTAGAATTCATGGTTTTGGAAAACTTAGGAGAATTTATTGATAAGGACCTCACTCAAGTAATTTTTGGAAAACCTTTCAAAAGAATGACTAGTTTAAGTGAACGGATGATTGATGGTCTAATTACATTCTCTGATGAAGGTGAAGACTTTGTCAACCAAATGCCACGTGCTCATCCTAGGTTTAAACACAAGGATATTGAGGCATGTAATAGAATGACTCCTATTCCATTGCTTAGTGAAAGGGATAAGCAAAGTGGACTTAGGTACCCATATGAGAAAACTAAAAGGTATTATAAAAAGTGCCTAGAGTTAGGAGATGATTACAAAAAGAATGATAAAACATTGGAATGGCTTAGGTATGGACGTAAGCTGGTTGAGACCACATAGGGAACGCGACTTGAGTCTAGCTACAAGACTTATAAATAAAGAAAAGCGCTTTGTGGGAGGCAACCCATGCTTAATTGTTTGCTTGTTTGTGTCGTGTATCTTTTATTGATTGTTTATTCTCATGTTTAAATTTGTAAAAATGCTTTAGTTTGTTTTTAACCTTGTCTTAATTACATATAAAGGTATTTTACATAAGGGATAAGTGTAGGGAGGATTACACACGTTTTCAAAAGAAACGTAAACTTGAGAATTACAATTATTTAAAAGATATACATGTGTGTTTGTTCGAGTCAAATGCTTGTATCGAGTCTTAATGAATGTTTTGCAGGAAATTTTTCCAGATTCTAAAGATGTAAATTTTCTAGAATTTTTTTCCAGAAAATCGCAGACCAGTTTTTGTCAGGATAACCTGATGGCGTCAGGATCACAACCTGATGGCGTCATGAAGGAGCAAAAACAACTGATTACTTGTTCTCGTTTTCTGAGCTACTTATAATTTTTTGCAATTTTCCAGGTCTTAATTTTCCAGAAATTCTGTAACATCCATTCCACAAGCATTATATCCTAGTTTAGTAGAGTCTTATATATATTATTACCGATTTTGCGAAGGTTTAGTTTGTTTTCTTCAAGTGTGCAGTTTAATTTACAAGAAGAAGATACATAAGATGAGAATGAGCTTTTAACGTTCTTCTTGAAGAAAGGATTTAACCACCACTTTACACGGATCCTACCGAGCTAATCAGGGAGTATTAGTTTCTTTCGTTTTTAATTACCTTCTATTATCATAACTTTGATACTTTCGGGGAACATTGGGGACAATGTTCAGTTTAAGCGTAGGGAGGGAAAATAAAACGGGAACTTTGAAACTATGCTTATCCTTGATTATTTGCTTTGTCCAAATTGCATTTATGTAATAAACCAATAGAAAATGTCGGTTAGGGTAATTATGGCACCAAATTTAAAATTTTTCATGACATATAGAAGTGGGCCATTAGTCTTAATAAAGCGTCTCATGGATACGAAATTATATGACTAGCACAAAAACCCTTTACCACTTAAATTCCACCCAAAATGTGAGGATCGCCCTTAGATTAGTAGGAATTAAAGCATTCATCTTTAATGCTTAGAGTGTGAACCGGTAGTGATTGTACAATAATTCGTAAGACGAGGCCTTCGATGGTGATCGAAGGGTATGAGGGGTGATATGCTTGCGCCAAACTTGTAGTCAATCTGCAATAAGAAATAGTAGACACTTCGTTAAGTGATTGCGCAGGGGTTGGGCCCTGCGAACCACCTCCGGCATGTGAATAAGTATATGATATGAGTTATGGATAATATGATGTATGTGAAATACTGTGTTGAGTGAACATACCATTGAAATGACTCGTCCAACCTATTTATAGGTGATGAAAATAGCTTGGAGAGTGTTAGCACATGTTTAGGAGATCATGGGGGCGTCCCCGATTTATGGTAACGCTAGGGCTTCATCCCACTATCTCGGACTTGGCGGGGAAGCTAAGGACATAGTGGGAACGTGGGGAAGACCAAGTCAAGGTTCTTATTTGTCTTGGCATCTTCAAGGGAAGACACCGAAGGGCATAGGCCTTCGGTGGCGGATTCAACGGTAACCATGTTAATGATGAATGATTTTACGCCACCAATGACTTATGAAGAAAGACTTGGGTTTTCGTAATGCAATTTCGGCGAAGGGGTCCCGACGGTCGGAGGGTGCGTCATCAAGCCCCCCAATCGAAAGTGATATGTACGAACAAGAAATATTGCTTACAACTCAGAAATAAAAACGAAACCTCCTCTTCGTCACAAAAAACGAACGAAGATGAAAAGGCTTGTAATTATTGACCGCAATAAATGCAAAATTAATCCTAACTACCCCTGTTTCCTCGGTAAAAGTAAACATCCTTTCAAAATTTATAAATGGTTTGAAATCGGTAGGAAAGGGATAAGTCCGGACACGTGTAGGGCTGAGATGCAACATTTGTAGGGTATATAAAATGCAAAAACAGTAAAACCCTAACAAAGTTTAACTCTCACCCAAAGTTTTTCACCTACTAAAACTTCTTCTGATCAAGCCTTCGACCAAACAGGTAAAGCGCTTCTTCTCTCGTATTTCAAATACATTGTTGTGTTCTTTAGAAGGTATCATGTCTACCAATAAAAAATTTGTGATAAAACAACAAGGCGCACACTAACCGGGGATGAGCTTAAAGCGTTCCTCACTGATTATCCCATTCCAAAAGAACATAAAATAATGCTACCGAGTAAAAATCAAGGGATATTTGATGCCTCTGAAAATTATGTAGGCCTGTATACCCATGCTTTCACCACTTCCAACCTTAGGATACCTTTGCATCCTTTGATCTTAGAATTCCTCCGGTATTATGAAGTACACATTTCTAGGTTCAACCCTTTTGGCCTAGCCAAACTTACAACATACATTGTTATGTGCAAAGCTTATGGGTTTGAACCATCCTTGATGTCTTAGGGTTTTTAAATCTATACGGGAGGAGATTGGTTGACCTACTTGGCTAAGAGGGTGAAAGGGATGTGCCCATTTTGATAGATAGACCTTTTACGACATAAAAGGAACTGGAAGGCAAGTTCTTTTTATATCCAACTACCATATCCTCCGGATACTCTGCATTGTTGAACCCGGACTTTCAATATGATGAGAAAGGTTCTGCGATCCATTGCCTTATACTGTGAGAAGAAACCCATTGTATCATTGCTTGGCTCATCCACTGACTGCAGACCTTCCCTGAGCCAATCCTGTTCATGGCTGGCATTGCTGAAAGATGGGAGGGGTCTCCGTTGGTACCTGAGATAATTTGTGATGGAGAAAGTATGTATTTTTTAAATTAACATAAGAAACTAAAACTTATCTCGCTGATATTTATCTTATTTGCTTCTTTGTGCAGAGATGTCGTTCAGAACTTTGTTGTAGCCTGGTGGTGCAAAGGAGGTAAGCTTCCTTCCCAAGAATCCCCAAGAGACAAGCGATGGCGTGGGCTCCCCATCGCTGTCTATAAATAACAATGATGTAAACGCCAGCCATCAAGCTCATCATCCTCCTCCGTCAAAGGAACTCATAGATGTAGAAGATCAACTGGTGGAGAATTGTTGACTCGATGAACCAGTCCCGGGACAAGCTGGCCATCGACCCCAAGCATAGGTGAGAGGGTCCGGCAGGAAAGGTGGCGTGCCAAAGCTGTGAAGTCTGCGTAAAGGAAACTCATCCTACCTACTCCCCCTTCGAACTACCCGGCAAAAGAGTGCCCAGGGTAAGGCTGTGGAATTTCTAGCTATCGAAGGGCCCAACGGCGATGATATCCATGGTAATTTTATTTCTGCTAAACAAAATTAGGTACCAATAATAATATATTAACGAATGTACATATGTTGCAGACTTCCCGATATGAAAGAACTTCCTTCTCCCCTAGCTTGTCACCAACTTGTTAGCCATGTAATCCCACCAAAGTGGAAGGGGTGATGGATAACATGTCTATAGAAAGGCTCTGAGACCTACATGATAAAAGCTATGTTCACCAGTACATGCTTGACAACCAACTCAATGCTAGGACAAGGGAATTGCTCCGCTGCGTCACCAAAGCTCGAGAAGAAATGGATGCGCCGAGGAGGGAGAAAGCTAGGATCAGAAGTATGCGACTGGAGAAGAAGTGTGAGGATGCATTGGAGGATTTTGACAAGAACCCCTTGGTGCAAGATCTCAGGTGAGAATGAAAAGCTCAAAGGTCGCCTAGCAAGAAGCGAGGCCGAAAAGCAGTTAACCGCTGGAAGGCTCAATGGTTGTTGGCTATAAAGAGCGTATATTTGTTCTTTCATCCGCGGGGCCT
>OU343225.1:81338843-81371192 GCA_910596185.1 Chrysanthemum makinoi | reverse complement strand
TTAGTGAAGAATGCTAAAGGAGTCAAGACGAAGGCATTAGTGAAAGGTGTCAAACGTTCGTGTCAAGGGCATTCGTAAAGGATGCCAAGGTCGCATAATCGATGAGGTGCATCGTTATACAAATAGTGATTGTTTGTTTTCAAGGATGTTGATATCCTTGATGGTGTTGTTATTAGGAGTGGGTCTCCTTTGGGGTTAGGTGTCGTGTAGTGTTGGGTAGTAGTTCCTCCATTGTAATGGAATTCGGTATTTAGCCTAGTACCGATAAAGGTAGGCGACATTGTGGTAGGTGTGTGTTCCTTGAAAGAGAACCTGGTTAGCCTATAATCTGGGAAAAATAATAGGTGACATTGTGAAGGCTTATCCGCCATAAGGAGTTGGTGTCGTGTAGTGGAGTAGGGCAAAGAAGGTGTCCTTGTAGCCAAACCACTATAAATAATCGTGTCGTGGTTATGTGCTTCTTACTCTCTATCCTTCATTACACATTTATATATCTATCTATCAATGTCCAACATACACATCTAAATAGATTGACATAAGTCGATCTAAATATTTTAAAACGAAGTTTTAATTGGTAAAATTATTCAACCCCCCCTTATAGTTTTCCACAATTGGCATCAAAGCTTCGTTACCAAGTTTCTTAGAGTATGTTGTACTTTAAAAACTTGATACGATCCGTGTATGTTTGAAAACTACAAAGAAGGAAACCTTTTAAAACAATTTTTTTTCTCTCATGTTGGATATTGATAGATTATTCTAACATTCTCTTTTTAAGAAATCTTCATGCTAGGATCTCTCCAAAACCTTCATTTCTATTCAAACAATAATGAAGTCAACTTTCAAGGAAGAACCTAAAAGTAATCACAACCTACTTATTCTAAGTACAACGGATTACTTTAAGAGCTCATGAAGTATTTTTGGTCTTATGTATTCACAAACCAAAATCAAGAGCATAGAGGTATGTTTACTTTTTATTAGCTAGCTTACTTCTACATGAACGTGTTGATACCATTTTTGCTAATAGTTGCTAGCCGCGAAAGTCTCTTTTCACTTTCCACTTCCTCATCATCGGAATAGTATTCCTTTTGATCTCGTCAAACTAACGCCGTCGTCACAAATGGATCCTCGATAATTAATTTATCAAATCCGTTGACCGAATTTTTTCTAACCCCAAAACTATTTTTGTTCCATAAGCTAATTTATAACTTATTACAAAAATAATGCCAAACATTTTTTCTGTCTACGAGGCCGACCCTCTAGTAGTACTAGCCGGATCCTTTATACAAGGGATCTGGGGAACCGTGGGGACGAAACGACTATCGCTTTTCAAAAAACAACCACAAGCTCACTTTCCCTCCCTCCTGAAACCAAAAACGACCCAAAAGCTGGTTTCATCTTCATAGGACTCCATATCCTCAAGCATTCTTCCCTAGAACATCATTGTAAGTAATTACACTAACATGTTCTAATTTTCATCATCCTCATCCTAGGGTTTATGGTTTCTCAATTTTTTAATCAATTGATATAATTAGGTTTTCCAAAATTGATCATTAAAAAGGGCTTTCACAAAACTAAGATTACATTGTGTCTACAACATTGTTAATACAAATCAAAACCATAAACCCATCTCAAAAAAATTTTCCTAATTGGAATATTTGTGTTTCTAGGACCAACCATGCCTAAAGCCACCCTACAAGACCACCATGATATCGTCCATTACCTTACCCATTACTATCGGAAAGAGGGATTGTCAAAAACCATCGCAAAGTCTTCAAAAGACTTGAAAAACGACTTATCCACGAAGGTCGTGTGGTCAAGGAATGTTTCCATGAAGATACCGACATTCGTCAAGTCTTCTCGGCAATCAACTTTGATTGTCTTCTTGATATTGATGAACAAATTTGTCTGGTTTTCATCTTTGAATTCTACAAAAGAGTTAGGATCATTCGAAACACCGATGATAGCATTTCAATCGCCATCATCAATAAGCGAAACTTCACTCTACGTCTCAACACATTTGCTCAAATCCTTCGCATTCCTTGTGAAGGAATTTGTATGTACTCTCAAGATTGGGCAATATCCACTCAATCTTTTGCTCTTGATCCCAAACCAATATACCATACTCCTCTTGATGAACCCGAAACCATTCGAGACACTATTTTCAAAATAAGAACCGACCAATCCCGTCTCAACCGAAACAAAAAGCTCATTCACCGTGATCCATTTCAAATGGAACTCTTCGAAATGCACCCCATTTTTAGAAAATGGGAAGAAATTCTTAGGGAAAACGTCATTAGCTTAGTCAGTAACAAGGATCATCCAAATGCATGCCTCGTGCAAATGATTTATTGCCTTATTCACCAAAATCCATTTAATCTCGCCTATTACATGGTAAAGAGAATAGCCGGGGTATTCAAATAGTCCTGATTATTAAGTGTCAATTTCCCCCGATAATGCTCGTTATTTATATCATTTATATGGATTTATGCTTGTTTCCATTGTTTTCCACTTTCAGGTAAATTACGAGCATTGGAGCTAAAGAGACGCGGAAATGGAAACATTACTAAAGATTTATCACAGTATGCCTATTTTGAAGAAGTTACGGCGTAACTCCTCTCTCGCATCTGCCGTAACTATTGCGTGAAATCGAATACCAACTTATCAAGAGGTTAAGCGTAACTCTTCCCAAAGGTTACGACGTAACTACATTAGGTCAAATGAGAATCCACGCCGCTGATACTTATACTACTACATCACTACGGCGTAACCGTGTTTATTGAAGACTACGGTAACCACTTATTAGGTTCGCCGTAACTAGCGAATCTAGTGCATTTACGACGGAATAGAAGGTTCGGCGTAACTCCTATATTGATTACGCCCGTAACCCAGACACTGGCCTATAAATACCCCACGAATTCGGCATTTCTAATCATCCCATTCCACACAACTCTCGAGCGTGGGAAAAAGCTCAAGGTAGGTATAGGGGAGCATACGGAGCTGTTTCCAAGGGAGAAGTCACTCCATTACGATAAGCTTTAGCGTTTTATATTTCTTTACTTTCAATTCATGTATTTCGTACCTTTGAATATTGAATTGATTTGCATGATTAATATGAGCGGCTAAGCACCCTTTGGTGCTAGCCTAGTTATAATTTCTTAATTGTTTTGTTTGCGTTTACCTTTACTTCCGTACAATTATTTCTAAGTGTATGCATGCATAGTTCTTTGGTAGTCACCCTTGATTCGGTAGTTTTGAATGGCGGTAGAGGCCAATTTCCTAGGAGATATGACCAAGCCCACGACCTAGGTGGCGGTGAGACGGGAAGGGTAAGATATGACCAGCCGGCGACCATTTCGACTTATATGATTTGACCAAGCCCGATCACTATCGTTTGGATGAACTTAAGAATTGGGTGGGGAGGAGGGGGTGTAGTGTCTAAGTTCCTAACAGCCGGGCACTCACTATTTAGAATCTAGCATGTAGCGGTACTAAATGACTTGGCTTAGGGGACCAGGAACAACAGGACTTATGGCGCTGGGGATTTCTCCTGTGGTTGGCATCTTCTGATAGGTTAGAATTGACCAAAATTTGTCCTCTCGAATTTGACCCCCCTGAAGTAATTGGAAGTAGGTAGACGTAGACATAACTAGCTAGGAAGATTGACTAGGTTAGCACCACTATTCATATATTGATATCTCTTTTCCCATTTACTTGCTTTTATTTTATTCTGCATTAGTAGTTTAATTAATTAAATCCCTATCGAAACAATTATTATTCTGCGACACTAGACTTAGTAATAATCCAACACACATAGCTCTTGCGACGACCTCGGCTTTACCATTTACTACTACACCACACGACCGGGTATACTGCCCGTTAGTGCATTAGGGTAGACCATAGGTATAGCGAGACATTATAAATATTAAGACCTGGTCAGTAAAACCTGCATCATTACCCCATTTTTAACCATTTTTTTTAATAAAATCGACACATATGTTTTTTTTAGCCTTTTTACTCAAAACCGAATTGTAGCCTATGTTGACCAATATCAATTCAATTTCGACTTTCAATTGGCCAATAGGAAATAATTCATTTTCAAATGGAGCTCTTAGAGCAAGGGGTGTCGTGAGTTCACCAATTCTCTTCATTTGGGCTCCACGTGTACCACATCACCTCCACATCACTCCAACACACTAACTAAAAAATACCCCTCAATTACAACTTACTCACTTCTCTTCATTTGGGCCCCACCCACCCTCATTTTATTTCTTTTCCATATTTTCCAAACACAATTAAATTCATTTAAAATGAAAATACAACATAAAGAAAATACACAGCAAAATAAATAAACATACGAAATTTAAACTAATCTTGTTGTTGCTGATGTAGTTGCCAAACATGCTCAATGATATTTCGTTGAAGTCTTGCGTGCGTTGCTTTATCACGCAGTTCTTTGGCATTCTTTCGTTGTACATCGCATCGCTCAATCCATGTCCGTTGTATATTTGCTCGCGGACAAACATAAATATCGTTCATTTAGGATATCACAAACTTTTGATATTTCAAAATCATGTTATGCAATATGATGCACGTGTACATGACTCTTCTTAGCTTGTTGATAGTCAAGCACAGCGCCGGTTGGCTTATAATTTGCCAACGTCCTTGAAGGACCCCGAAAGCTCTTTCAACGTCTTTGCGAGCACTTTCTTGTTTTTGTTTAAACAAGGCATTTTCTCCGAATATGCAGTCGAGAATGATTTGACAAAAGATGACCAAGTTGGGTAAATCCGTCGACTAGGTAATACCCGAGTTCAAATGTTGCGTTTACTTGAAACGGAACCTTGGGCGATGTCATCAAGAAGGTCGTCGAATCGGTGAATTATTCAAAAGCAGTTAAATCATTATTACGCGCATACCCAAAAATGCATGCCAAATTCATAAATCGTATGATGCAACGGCTTCAAGCATAATAGTTGGATATTTTTATCACCTCTATGAAATTGCCCTTGCCACTCAACGGGACGGTTTTCCATTCGGTTGCATACAATCAATGCTCCCAAGCATTCCCGGAAACCATGGACCGTTTTATGCGTTATATAAATTGGGAATGTCACCCAAATTAGGCTTTCTTAAAAACTCGGGCATAAACAATTCAATTACACACATAGTAAAAAATCTAGACAATCGCGTGCCGTGTGTGACCCCATTTGCAAATATTCATCAAATGCATCAGTGCGGTGCGTAGGCCAATGGCGTCGACAGATGTGCATTTCATAATTACACTCATACTCATTACACCACACCGCGGGTGGGACTCTAAAATAATCAAAATGAGGTGGAAGAGGATCAACAGTTTGAATATGATTTTCAATACCTTGTACTATTTGTAGAATAGTTGGCGGCTCCTCTGAAATCGGCGCCTAAAATAGTACTCCGGATATTTTGAACAATCAGAAAAATAGTCGGATATAAGACGTTTTTCAACAATTTCCGCGATCACAGATGAGTATGTAATTAATGCGTGAACTTTCAGCTTCATCTTCTGCAACGATTGCCCATAACCTTTCAGAATCATCTTGATATCTTCTAAATCATCAAGTTCGAATCCGATTTGAACCACTCATGTTTTTATTGCTTAAGATGTAAAGAGTTGAAAGAGTAGTGTGTGAATGATTTGAAAGAAAAGAGTGTCGATGATTTTATGAAAATGAGGTATTATTTATAAGAGGGTGGGTAAAGTTTTTATTTTAAAAATAAAAAGTTTTTTTTTTCATGTCGTTTGCAGGGATATGTTACGTTGGTGCCGGTTTTGTATCGTTGGAATGGCGAAACACCAAGTGGCGAAGCCACCTGGTGTCGTGGCGAAACCGCGAAATCAACGGCTGAGCTTCCCGCGTCGGGTCGTGAAAACAATACCTCCCACACCCCTTGCTCTTATATTGGTTCAGTTTCAATTCAAAAGTTATGCATTTGCTAATTTTTAAAAGGGTTATTATACAAAAAAGTCACTAATGTTTGCGAGAAATTTGTCCTAAGTCACTAAAGTTTAAAAGTTGTCATCCAGGTTACTCAACGTTAAAAAGCAAACACGTCTATAATTTCAGTGATTTTTACGTTTATTTTTTTTATATGTTAAGTAACATAAATGTCATGTCTTTACAAGTTCACTAATGTAGATGACAACTTTCATAAGTTCAGTAACGTGGATGACAACTTTCATAAGTTGAGTAACCTGAATGACAACTTTTAAACTTTAGTGACTTAGGACAAATTTCCCGCAAACTTTAGTGACTTTTTTGTATAATAACCCTTTTTAAAAATCTCTTATTATTAGTAGTTTTAAAATTAAGCAATTATTAAATAGTTAAAGTTAAACTATAATTCATCAAAAAGTAAACAATTTAGATTGTGTTTTTTAACTGTGTGTTATTTTATTTTATTTTTAATTTTTACTATTGACAATTATTTTAAGGCGGCATGAGTATAATTTTATGAACTTCAACCTAACTTCGAATATATCATATACGTTTATACATCGACATTTATTACGGTATTAGCTAGTAATATATGGATTAAAATCCATTCACTAAATTTGAACATCTTTGTGATTCCGCCTACGCTTTATAGCTTTATATAATTGTTTGTGTATATTGACGCATGTGCAGTATAAACGAGCTGTTGAGTAAGTTCAAACGTCGCTTCAACAACTGACATTAGAATAAATATGTAAATTGATCAACCTTGCTAGTTAAATTAATCACTCCGAACATTACTAATTATCAACGTCCACTACACTTGTAGAATAGTTTGCGTATATTAACACATTCACTTATAAAACGAGTCGTTAAGTCAGTTCATACGTCACTTTCTAGTTATCAACGTCCCCCACACTTGCACTTACAAACTAGTTTGCGTATATTAACACGTTTGCAGTATAAACTAGTAGTCAGGTCAGTTCAAACGTCACTATCTACATATTGCATTTCAACGGAACAAATATGTAAACTAATCAACATCATAATTACACTAATTAGTACATTCATTGCTACTTATCAACGTATAATGACAAATTAAATCAGAAAAGGGTAAACGGATGATGTTTTCATTATTTAGGTTATGTAGGAAGAGCGACCTTTTTAGCTCTCTTGTATGCGTTTTAGCGTTAGCATCTTCATGACCGTTTCAAACTATTTCTCTTATCATCTCGAACTACAAAACTGGTAAGGTTTGAACCCTAAACCTGTTCAACATATGAGAGAAACCGAGCCTTGGCACAAACAATTATAATAAGAAAAGAAGTAAAAAGGTCGCACAAAGTCACAAACCTTAAAAGGTAAAATTGTTGCACATTATCTTTTTTGAACATGTTACATTATCTCACGCCACCAAATCTGAAAAAGATATGTCATAACCCACCAAAAAGCATCAACAAAAACATGATCTAGTCAACAAAAGTCATATTTTTCTCCTTTTAGTATTAAAAGCCGCGTAACAAGATAAAGAAAAAAGTTCAAAAAAAAGATAAAGAAAAAAAAGGAGTTTTGCTAAATATAAGCCTTTGCCTTAATAGCTATGTGTAAAAAACAAAAATCTACATTATTTGTGATACGTAGAGTTAGTTACGAGAGTATAAATATAGAAAATGAACATTTACTATTTAAGACTAGCACGTACTTGTACAATGGGATGCCGGGTATTTTGTGATTAAATTTATGACAGCTGGTACACTCGAATTTATTGCTGATGTTTTAGATATGTGTGTGAGAGATATGAAATGTTTTGTGTGTATTTATATAGTGGATGCGGTTATATGCTTTTAGTAATCATTATTGATAATAATGATTTTGTGATTCTGATTTTTTAATAATGAGCTGTAAATGATTTGAAAACTATATTTGATTTAGTAGAAACGTTTGCATTTAATTTTGAATAATGAGATGTATTGAATTTTAAGCCTTCCTCTTATAGTAAGTGTGTAGTCTTATTTTTAACACTTCATTTAGAAAGGGTCTAAATGCATTATAATGTAGTTAAGATATGTTTGACGCACGAGATTATTAAGATATTATATTTATTTTTAAGAAAAATAAGTTATTTAAAATAGAGTAAAATTTTTTTGCAGACATAATTTATGTAGAAATTATAAAAAAAATTACTCTTTGATAACATTTAAAAAAGAAATGGATCTGGTGAGAAGAGTTATTGAAATGAGAAGAGTGAGAAAAAATTATACCCACAAAATTTAAATAAGAAAAGAAAATAATTGGGAAATACATCTATTTTTGTGGATGCATCTAAGATTGGTGGTTATAGTTTCTTCTCATTCTTCTCATCTTAATTATATTTCTCATTTGATCCTTACTCGAAAATCATATGCTAATTTATGTAGCTTATAAAAATAATTTTTTATTATATTATTTCTCCATCTACAACTTTATCTCCGGTTTCAACAACAATTGATTTTGCTAAACATACCTTTAATGTACAATGAGATAATGATGAATAGATTAAGGAGATAATCATTTGTAAATGTATCCAACTTGTCACGTTTTTTTATTTTTATGTAGCCAACAATTTTTTTTGTAACTTCATGCATTAATGTGCCTTTGTTTCGTCACTTTAATGTATTAAATTACTTTTTTTTAGTCACATGATTTTTCGTCATTTTGGTGTACTGGACTATCAAAAAAGATAGTCGTTTTGGGAGTAGTCGGCTCGTAATGTCGAGTCGAAAACCCAAGTAACCATAAAAAGAAAAATAGTTGGAGAAAGAACACACAATATAAGACTGCGAAAAAGTTTAGCTACATTATAAAAATGAAAAGCGTGACAAGTTAGATACATTTACAAATAATTATCTTTGTATCTTTATTATATTATAAATCATTTAAGACTTCTTATAAAAGGAAATCTTAAAATTTTAAGACAAAAACATTACTATAAAAAGAAAAGTAGTAAATTAATATAAAATATGCAAAGATAAGTCTCATTTAAACCATATGTAACCGCCCTCCAATAATAATATACTCTAATATAAATGTTTATAAGAAAAGCCACTAAACTTATTACTACCGATTTAATGCTAAAATTTAAAAAATAAAAGTATTAACCATTTAAACTATTAATAATTTAGACCTACTACTTTTGAAAAACATATCTCTACTACTTTATAGTATTTGAGAAATGCTAAATAAGAAAGCTTAAAATGAAAAATATTTATTCGTCACAAAAATAGTTACTGGGTACCCGCAGCAACATTGCGCCCGTGTTAACAGCAATTTAAAAAAGAAAAAGAAAAAAATATGGTTGAATGAAAGAAAATGTGACTGAGAGACTGACTGACTGTGTCGTTCTTCGGGACTCCCTCACTCATTCACTATAAATACTGATTATTAATTCAATAATAATTCATTCTCATTCTGATTCTGATGTTGTAACTAACTGATTGACAGTTAGTTAGTTATAACAGAATGGGGAACTGTGGTACTCGTGAAGAATCTGCTGTTAATGCTAATGCTAGTAATAAAAATCAAGGTATAAATTTATAATTTATAAATTTGGTTTTGTGGGTGTTATTTAGTTATAGATCTAGGTTATGAATATACATTTTTTGGTTTTTTGTTGTTTTGATTGGAATTTTAATCAGCATTTGTGTTATTGTGGATTCTGATTGATTTTTTAATTTTTTTGCATTTGTGTTTGTAATGCTGATTGGGTAAGTAGTTTATTTATATGTTGAATCCTACCATTGGGGTGGGGGTGTTTGTATCGGCTTATATAGCTCGCTTATGGCTTATTTGGTTTTGGGCTTATGTTTCATAACTGTTACGATCCCACATCGCCCAAGTATGGGATTGGGCGGTGGTTTATAATGTCTAAGTGTCCCCTCCTCATCAAGCTAGCTTTTTGAGTGAGTTCTACACTTGGACTTATGAACATCGATACGAGCCTAGTATGGGATAGGTTCGTGTCAATAACCTTACTTTTTGTGGCTTATTTTGCAATATTTTTTTTATAATATAAGCTTATTATGACATAATAAATGTATATAAGCCGAAAAGTTTCCAAATAAGCCACAAAAGGTGAGATTATGAAATATAAGCCCAAAACCAAATAAGCCAAAAGCCGGCTATATACACCGAAACAAACACCCCTTTAAGCTTGTTAATTGGCTTATGAGATTATCTGTTTTCGGCTTAGGAGGTGTTTGTTTCGGCTTATGGCTTATTTCAAAAAATTTCAGCTTATATAAGTTGATTATGACATAATAAACTTATATAAGCCGAAAAGTTTTAAAATAAGCTACAAAAAGTGAGCTTATGAAACATAAGCAAAAACCAAATAAGTCATAAGCCGGCTATATAAGCCAAACAAACACCATATATTTCATAAGCTCAATTTTTTTCTTATTTTGAATTTCGTGGTTTTATATGAGAATTTTATGACATAATAAACTTATAGAAGCCAATAAGTCCTAAAGTAAGCTAAAAATGGGACTTAGAAACATAAGCGAAAAAGCAGATAAGCTAATCAGCTATAACAAACACCCCAAGTGGTATCACTCATTGCACTGGGGGCTAGGTATTTGGGGCAGGGTTAATCGGCACAAAAGGGGTGCACGGGTCAGGGTTTCCCGTCCGATTTAAACCTTATGGATATTAACTTTAATCGAATTTTGAAATATTAGGTTTAAAAGTTGTAAATGTTTTGTTCATAATTCAGATTTGTAATGGTGATTTTGTGATTAAAAGTGATAAGTAAGTTACATTATGATTTGAAAATTTACGTATTGTTATTGTTGTTTTCAGTATTTACGATCAAACCCGCATTTGTGTTTGAAATGATGGTTGATTAGTAAGCTATTTTGAAAATCGGTTTTTGAAATTTTTGGTTTGATAGTTTTTATTTTTGTATTTATAATTTAATCCGCATGTGTGTTTCTGATGATAACTAATGCATGATGGCTAAAATACGATGCATTGTGAATTTCTATCTATATATATATCTGTAGTTGATTCCGGAAATTTAGGTGCTCTAGTCGTTGTATGGTTTGTAGTTCAACTTGCATTTGTTTTTGCAATGATATGTGATCTGGAAATAAGTCGGGTTGAATTTTAATTGGTGTGCAGGTCAGCAGCAACAGGCTGTATCTGGAACTAATTCGGGTTTGGAGAGGAAGCTAAGTCGGTCTAGTTCCGGTGTGAGCAATCCTTCTACACCTCGTAAAGTTAGCATTGAGGATTCAAGGATCAATTCGTTGCTTTATACTCATGTGATTGCGTTTACGCTGTTTGAGCTCGAGACCATTACTAAAAGCTTTAGATCTGATTACATTCTTGGAGAAGGTGGTTTCGGGACTGTTTACAAAGGCTATATTGATGAGAATGTTAGGGTTGGTCTTAAGTCTTTGCCCGTTGCGGTTAAGGTTCTGAATAAGGAAGGTCTTCAAGGACACAGAGAATGGCTTGTGAGTTATTGTTTAGTTGGTTTCCATTTAATTTTCCTTATTTGTTAGAATGCATTTTGTATTGTATCGGTTATTTAATATGTAGGATTGATTTTGTTTTGTATCGTTGTATGGCAGACTGAAGTGAATTTCCTGGGTCAACTGAGACATCCAAATTTGGTGAAGCTGATCGGATACTGCTGTGAGGATGATCACCGGTTGCTTGTGTATGAGTTCATGTTCAGAGGAAGCCTAGAGAATCACTTGTTCCGAAGTATGTTTTTTCGTTCATTTTATATTCCTTTATTTTTATTGCTGATTTATTATTTGTTCTACCTTTCAATCTTGCACGTTTATATGATATATAGTATTTAATATTATATGAAAGTATTGTGTTCGTACGGTGATAAAAATAGTAATAACACGAGTGCGAGTGCGTCATAGTTGACCTAGGGTTTGAGCCGCATTCATTCTCATTATTCTAAAATCCATGACTTATGCTTAGTTAAATTTGACCTTATTCTCTTGTTAATGCACATTTAAATCATCTGATTATCTAACTGTCAGTAAATTTATATAAGCTATAATTGGAATAACTTGTTAGTGACTACGTGCAAAACGAAAAGTTTAGGACAACACTATTGTTTAGCTAGATTCGGAGATGGTATTTTAAGACTGATTTTTCTGCCACGTAACCTAATCATCAGCAACTCACGTTTTTGGTATTTAAACATTTTGTCGCCACGCATGTTTAACCATCATTGATTTCTTTTGTCCTCAAACGCTATAGTCAATATAGTATTTTCAGTTTTTTGCACGTGTTATCATCATTATTGAGACGTTTCATCTTATTTAATGATTTCATTATTTTACCTATTCCATCATTCACTATGTCCACGGTAGTGGCCTGATCCAGCGTCAGCTTAAGCTTATGTTTTCGCTTTATGGAAACACCATCACTCTTCTCAAAAACTTGCAACATTTGATTTCGAACTCAGTTTCTCTAAATCGTTGACTTTTAGTCAAAAAAAAACCTAAATCCCCCTTCATGAAGATTGAATAGGAGAAAGCTCTGCACCAAAATAGATACTATGTAATATGCTGGTATTATGACAATTGACAAACAGGTTATTTGTATATTAGAATTTTCTAAATATATTTTTGCAATTCCTGTGAGGTGGATAGATATCATTCGTTACCAAACATGTTTCTTCAAATCTACAAAGCTTTCTTTCGTGTATGATGTTCTGATAATTTACTATTATTGAATGCTTTAGTTGTATTAATTGAGTTTGCAAATAGCTGGAATCTTGTGAGATTAGTTAGACAGAGTAGCATACAGTCTCTTATAAATGCATTTATTTCTGTTTTAACCTAACCTAATGCGCTTTCTTGAGGATTTCAGAAGCGTCTACAACGTTGCCATGGACAAAGAGAATGATGATTGCTTATGGAGCTGCTAAAGGTCTTGCCTTCCTACACAATGCTGAACACCCTGTAATTTATAGGGACTTCAAAACCTCAAACATTTTGTTGGATTCGGTTAGTTCACTTGATCATACATTTTTTCCTGCACCTTAGCTCTTCTGTTTTAAATCAAATACATTAAGCAGTTATTAGATAGGTAACAAGTAATGTGAACCTACAGGATTACACAGCTAAGCTATCTGATTTTGGGCTTGCAAAAGCTGGACCGCAAGGGGATGAGACCCATGTGTCAACTAGGGTTATGGGTACCTATGGTTATGCTGCTCCTGAATATGTTATGACTGGTACGTCTTTCACTCTTCTGTTGCAGCTCGTCTCTTCAACATTGATTTATATCTGTCCTTACTTTGGAATATATAGTTGTTACCAAACCTCTAGTTATAAACATGAAATGAGAAATTGCGTCAGTTTGGGACTTTGGGTTATATCTCATTACTAATGGGTCAAAGCCTTAAAAGGAAACATGCAATAAAATTGGCCTTTTTTGCATGCGTGAAATCTTTCTTGCCGTTTATTAGAGGTGACAAGATGTGTGGGTAAGGTAACGGGTCAATCGGGCCAGATTGGGTAGCAAATACTTTTTTTAGTCGTTATATCTTAGCTTTTGTATGACTGACTAATTTGTTAATTATGATTACAAATATAGCTTAATAGCTTATATAGATGATATCCTAAATCTTTCAGTTTAAGCATTAAAAAGGTTGTATGCTCCGCTCAACCTGTTCCCATTTCAGTTACAACTTTTGATTTGACCCGTGTGATATAGAACACAACTGAAATCTACCTATTCATAAGATTAAGTCTAAATTGCCACCCGCGTCGTTTATTATAAACCTGACAGATGATTCTGGTATGCCAAACAGGACATCTTACCATAAGGAGTGATGTTTACAGCTTCGGGGTTGTTCTTTTAGAGCTATTAACAGGAAGGAAGTGATTAGACAAGACAAGACCAACCAAAGAACAAAGCTTGGTGGACTGGGCTCGACCCAAACTAAAAGACAAGAAAAAATGGTTACTAATTATCGACCCAAGGCTAGAAGATCAGTACTCAATGAGAGAAGCTCAAAAAGCTTGCAGCTTAGCATACTACTGCTTAAGCCACAACCCTAAAGCAAGACCGTTAATGACTGATATAGTCGAGACTTTAGAGCCTTTACAAGGCAACACAGGTGATGCTCCAATAACATTCATATCTCCCCTGACTGGCCGTGGCAGCTCAAGTGGCGGATACACAGAGTATCAGATGGGTGCGTAGGTATGTTGGACAGTCAGTAGTAGTGGCGGTGTCGGCCCGTAACCCGAGTTGTTCTCCGGGACCCTCTGCTTGTCGGGTTAGATAGTCAAGGTCAAAATACAAGTGTGGTCCACGCGGCGGTGGTTACTCAGAATACATGATGATGGTGGCGGGTGTGGGGTCTGAAACTGGAATCGCTTTCCTGTAACTACTGCAGCGGGTTAAGTTAGACGTGGCGATGGTTACTCAGAATACATGATGACAGTGGCGGGTGTGGGGCCCAAAACTGGAATTGCCTTCCTGTAACTACCGCAGCGTGTTGAGTTAGACATGACAGTGGTTACTCAGAATACATGATGACAGTAGGGGTCTGGGGCCTCAAACCGTAATCACATTCCTGTAACTACCACAACGTGTCGAGTTAGATGTGGCAGTAGATACTCAGAATACATGATGATGGTGGCTGCTGTGGCGCCTGAAACCGGAATCGTCGTCCTGTAACTACCGCAGCGTGTTGATTTAGATTCAGAAACATCAAATACAATTTCTGGTTTTGTTGTTCAGTTACATGCTATAGTTGATGTTTGTAGATAGTTTCATAATTGTTGTGTAGGCTTCTGATATGTCATAACCTGTGTACTTTTGTGAAAATGCTAATGCAGGTTGCTCAGTTGCAATTTTCTTTTTTATATGTTTTTACTTGATACTTATGTCAGATAAATCATACATATGTTTAAATCTGGTGGCTCGCGTTGGTTAGAAATAAGGGTGGAAATGAGCCTAGCCGTTTGTGAAAAGCTTCGGATCGGATCGGTAAAAGCTCGGTATGAGCCGAGCTAAACAAGTTGTTTAGCTCGAGGATTAGTTGGGGCTCATTTAAATCGAGCCCGATCGAGCTTTGTATTAAAGATCGACTAAGCTCGCGATCCTAAATGAGCCTTAGAAATATGTACGTGTATATATTGCGCATATGTATATCTATGTATAAATGAGCTCAAAATATATATTTAAACTCGAGCTCGGGCTTTATAGTTATAAACGGCCGCGTGAGCTCTGGCGGGTTCTGACTCGACTCATTTCTACCCCTAATTGTCTAATACTTAGAAAACAGTTAAACATAGAATTAAACGAGCGAGTTTGGGCCGGCTCACCCGTTTTTACCGGTTTTGACGGTCCTTTCAAAGTCGTTTTCGGACGGCTTTTATTGGTCAACCGTCAGGTAGTGACTCGGTTCCGGTTAAAACGGTTGAACCGTCAATCCGTCGGTCTAGTTTTTAAAACCATATGAACCATCAATTTGTTTGTATATAAATTGTACGAAGTTTTGTATGTTTTATTAGTTTGTAAGTATGTATAATAACGTGTATTTTTTCATTTAAGAGATGTTTTAAAATTTACATTTATTAGAAGATTTGAAAAGTTAATAGATAGTTATGGTTATAGACTTTTTTTTTTTCTTATATTAAATTACATTGTATTTTTTAATTAATTTTTTTAAAACATATTTACAAAAAGTGTTTTAAAGTATTGTAACTAATGTTGTTATAGCTATACTTATTAAAATTCGCATTTATTTATACATAACAAAACCAACACAATCTATACTACTTATAATGGAGTAATGAATCTCTCTCAGTGGTTTAAAGTTAACACTTACAAAATACAAAACATATTGTACAATACATAATGCACTATTAATGATCTTTCTCATCAATCTTAATTTTAAGACTTACACGTCTTAAAGTTTAATGTACAAACTACAAAGCACTATTAATGTGGTCAAGATATTTAATGTAGTTAATTAATTAACTGTTCAATAAATACAATTAATGAAGTTATTAAAACACCCCTTACACAAGAAATACAAATTATCAAGCTTATTGTACAAGCAACTTAAATATAATTCTTGCATTAAAATGTCACTAATACAAATAATAAAGAACATTATACAACTATTCAAGCCAAGAGCAGTCGATCCAAACGGCACGGGCCAAACGGGTTCGAGCCAGTGAGCACGCAGACCAAGCGGCTCGAGCCGAACGGCAGAGCTAAACGAAATTTTTGTAATCCGTAAATTTATTATCAAAAAGAACATAATAAACTAAAATACATGATTCACCGGAAAATTTTATTTCATTGTATCCGCCCATACGCTCTGGAACCCTGCATTAAATGTCACTAATACAAATAATAAAGCACATTATCAATATTCAAGCCCAAGCGGTCAGCGGGCAAAATGGGCTTAAGCCCGAGCAGTGCGGGCCAAGCGGGCTCGAGCGAGCGGGCATGGGCCAAATAGGCGCGCAGCCAGCGGGCTCGGCCCGAACTACGCGGGCTAAATTTAGAAATTCTTGATATCTGTAAATTTATTGTTAAAAAGAACATAATAAACTAAAATACATGATTCACCGAAAAAATTTATTTCAGGATACCCGCCGCCGCAACGCGCGGGTACCCTGCTAATTATATAACAAGAATAAATGTATTAGTTTAATATTTTAAGACTTTCATATTAAAATAGTTTATAATGCCAAATTGATATGTATTCTCACATTAACACTCAGTTCTCGAGTTTGTTTCCTTTCCCCTTTCCTCTCATCTTCCCCCTTTTAAATAAAACTCAAAAACATAAAAAAATAAAATAATAATAATAATAAAAAATAAAATATACTTTCTATTTTTTTTCCTATCAAATTTCATCTCAAGAAGTGAGCATAATAATAGAAATGATAATTTTGACCAATGTGATTATGAAAGGGTCTGCATGGATCATGAACTAAGGCCGAAGGGTAAGGCATAGCCTTCTCACCTTCTTGTCACATCAGCGTCACATCAGTTTTCTCTCCTCTCTCTCTTCCACTCACCTTTATGTGGACAAGGGTCTCACTTCCACTCACCTTAATTTATTTATTTTATTTATTTTATTTTTTAACAAACCAAACGGAACATATTTTGTGCACACAAATCAATTAGGTGAGTTGGTCACCTTAATTTGCCTTAAAATGTGAGGCTAGCGCGTGACTCATTTGGGTATGCATGGTGACTCACGAGTGAATAGAAGTAAGGTGAGTGACTCAGTGACCCTTGCCCTCCACCCTAACACACCTTACAATCTTTCTCACTCACCCATATAATGCGACCACGGATATCATACAAACCACTTTAATCTTTCTCAACACTAATCACAAAACACAACTCTTCTAAACCGAACAACATCTACTATAAACACTTTCGTATATTTTCTATCCGAACCACACAACTTAGCTACATCATTTTCTTAATCTAAGCCTCCAATAACAACACAGTTTGTTATAGCCATTTCTCTTGCTTCTTAGAAGTCGAGCCTCCTTGGGCCTTAGCCGCAATTGTGGTAGACATCAAAGCTTGGGCGTCCCAACTTGTTATTTCTTTTTCATGGGCTAAACGTGAATGCAATTTAGTGGCACATTTTGTTGCTAAAATAGCTTTTAGATCTCTTGATAACTTTTTATGGGATGTCAATATTCCGATGAAATTACATCATTGCAGTGATATTGCTTATTATATTTTGTGGGCTTTTGCCCTTCTTTCGTTCAAAAAAAAGTTGGCTTCAAGATCTTTGTAAAGGGTCTCGGTAGGTTCATTTGTTTACGTTTTGCAATGTTTCCATTGTTTTAAACCTTAGCATTGGCATTGTCGTTTTGTGCTTTATTTTGTTTTGCCAATGTCGTTTCGTGTATTCTTTAGAAGTTTTGTCACTGCTGACAATACGGCCGTTTCCTTCACCATTTGAAATATATATTAAGAGTAAATTGCAAAAATCGTCCTCGTGGTTTAGCCAAATTGCGATTTCGTCCGTCTTGTTCATTAAGTGCAAAAGCGATCCGTTGATTGCCTTGTTTGGTCGCTTTTGGTCCTTTGACTTAGCTGCGGTTAAATGGACTCCGTTAGTAGTTACACTTTAGCCCTTGACTAACCACCGTTCGCATACACATCCTTCAAACCACAGGACGATTTTTGCAATATTTTTGAATTAAAAATCCACGTTTTATTTTAATTTTTTGAATATTTTCGAAAATGTTTTTATGAAAAAATGTTTTATATAAAACGTTTATAAAAGTTTTATATAAAAGTTTTATATAAAGCTTTCTATATAATAATGTTTTTACATAAAAATTAAAAAGTTTTTATAAAACGTTTTTATATAAAATATTTTTATATATAAAACAAACAAAAATGGATGAAAACAGATAAAATCGGATGAAAACGGACAAAAATGAACAAAATGGATAAAAACGGGGAAAAATTTACGTTTTTGTGCTGTTTTTATCGTTTTTGTTCGATTTTTTTTTGAATAATTTTTATCGTCAAGTTACTTTTTTTTCGAAAATGTTTTTTATATAAAAATGTTGTTTTATATGAAACGTTTTTATATAAATTTTTTTTTTAATATTTTTATATAAAAACATTTTTATATAAAAAAACTTTATATAAAGCGTTTATATAAAAACTTTTTATTAAACGTTTTATATAAAACATTTTATATAAAAACATTTTGAAAAATATTAAAAATTAAAAAGCGTAGATTTTTTTTAAATTGCAAAAATAAAATCGTCCTTGTCGTTTGAAGGATGTGTGCTGCACATGTGGTTAGTCAAAATAAAGTGAACTAGCTAACGAGTCCATTTAACTAATGCATAGAGTTAAGTCAAAGGACCAAACAGTGCGTTACTCAACGTCCCCTTATATGTTGTTAAATCCCGTTATTCTTGTTAAATAACCATTTTGCCCATTTACATATAAAAACCTCACCTTCACCTTCACCTTCACCTTCCCCAGCCTTCACCTTCACCTTCCCCAACCAACATCACCATCGCCTTCACCTTCACCATCACCATCACTCTCTCCATCGCCAAAGTTATTTATTGTTCAAATAAGAAGTTTTGAACGTTAGTCAAAAGGCTAATTACCCCCAATCTGTAGGATTAACCCTAACCCTAACCATAAATCCCCAAATTAAAAACACTAATTAGCATACACCCATCTTCATTTCATCTCACATTCTTGTGCTTGTTGTGATGTTGTCAAAAAGTGCGCTAAAGATGCTGTAGGTGTAGATGTCGTGATGCATGTGAAGGCGAGAAATGATGATGGAGCTACCTTAATGGATTCCATATTTCACGCCATTCAATCACACGGAAATGGTGGTAATGAATTCCATACTACATTTTAATTTAAACCCTTATTGTTAACTTAAAGTTGATGAAAATAATTAATGTTTGGTTGTTAATGTCATGTTTCTCTCTTTGTATGCTATTTCTTTTCTCTGTATATGATTAATTAAGTAGCAGTTGATCCTGTAAGGTCATGTTTCATCACCATTTGGTGTGTTTAGAGTATGCCTAAATTTGGGTGTTTGATACCTATTTTGAAAATGCTACCCTATTTACCTAACACTTCTAAATGGAAATGTGAGCCATTCTTGCATTTCCATATTCATAAACCAAGCCATTACCTCAAATATTATATAGTATGTTTTAAACCTTACCTTTGGTTCGTGGTTTACTCTTTGTCCTATGTTTTCTCCTCCTTTTGTTAATATTATTCATTTCATCGAATGTATAGCATCAATACTTTAAATTTCAGTATCAATGCATGATATTTGGTAATCTATCTTTTGGGATATTGTGAAACAATGCTAGGTTTTTGTAAAAACTAAGTTTGCAGTTCATAATAAAAAATGTCCTAGTGTGATAGCCTCTTGTTAAATTTCTACTTACTATGATTCATCTTATTTCTAAAGCTGTCTTTAAGATAAGCACAGACTGTTGGAGGTTTCTAAATCAAACACCCACTTTAGAAGTGTGGATCAGATTCAACACATTGTACCGAGCAAAGATTTATTTCCATGAATCTTTCCCCATTATTTAATTCAATGTGTTGAATCTGATCCACACTTATAAATAAATCTGGTCGTCATAGTATAATGTACTTGATTAATCTTCTGCTAATTCCTAGTCCTCTATTTCTATATTCTCTTCACTTATACGATGCATGATCTAACCTATTGTATACAAAATGGTTTAATGTTAAGTATACCATTCACAATGTATGTCTTAGAAAGTTAATACTATGTGCATGACATATGTAAAATGTCCATTGTTATTAGATGAAGATGGTATGTAATCATTTCATATTTTTGGTTATTAATTAGTAGTAACATTAGTTTTAATTTGCAGCATGGTCATGTTATATGAAAAATCAAAGTGAATCTGAAGGGGTGGCTACTAGGGAACATACTATAGTAAAGGACCCGAATACTAGGACAAGGATTATTGCAAAGAGGGTAATGAAGAAGGGGTTTAGTTACGTAGATAAGTTTGTAGCTGCCGGTTTGGTGTTACCCATTAGGTTGAGGTCTGGGATGAGGGCAGTGATTCCCTCTAGGAGTGAGGAATGGGGAAAGTATACATTTGTAGTACCAATTAGGAAGAGGACCCCAAGGTTTGAAGTGAGGGCTGCATCTAGACGGAACAAGGCTAATGTGAAGGTTGCTGTCGGGGCACGCACGACTGATGCTGCTCGAAGGAGGGCAATGGCTTATTTGGTTTTCGGCTTATGGTGCAAAACAAGAATTTTGTCTTTCCAATTAACTGTATTGTATCTGATATGGGGTATAACATGTCAAAAGAGTTTTAGCCTATATCGAATAGGTTGTAGTATGTTGATTGTATCTCTGATTGGATTTCCAATTCAGTAGTATCTTTATGTGATTGTAATATGTTTGGTATTAATATATATATTCAATTTTCATGTTTTGTTGTAATTTTTTTTTTTTTTTTGCAATTGTTTACTTGATAATATTGCATACAAGTTTATTCTTTCATTCTATGGTGATGGTGTTAATTTTAAAGAGAGAATCAGGAAAAAGATATAAAGAGGGGGTGGTGGTAGTGATGGTATAACCAAAACAATGAAATGACCATTTTGCCCTCATGTGCAAGGCACATCGGGAAAATAACATAAATTGACTAACAGAAGATGGGTCAAGGGACTGGTTTAGCCTCAAAAACCCGTACTTTGGACTACTGGCGATGAAAATGCCATGTTTTGTCCCCCAGTGATGTATTTGGACAAGTTTAGGGACCAACGGTGTATTTTAGTCTAATTTTAAATAATACAACCTTTTTTACATATAATATAAATTTTATGAAACAAAATAAATAATTGATTCATATATCACGAGAGTTCTTAGGCCCTCAAAATAACCAAACTACCTTCAAATATATGGTTTTTTATGTTCGAACTTTCAAAATAAGAAAAGGAAAAAAAAAGTTGGAAGTGACATCAAATAAGATATCGTTATATACCTTAAAACTTTAATAGTTTACCATGCTTACAAAAAACAATTCGCCATCTGTAAATTAATTGCTACCGTATATAAATACTAATAGAAAAACATTGTTCGTCAAAAGTTTCATTTATAGAGTACCCGCCACCGCAACGCACGGGTACCTTGCTAGGATGATATTAAATCTAGAGTGTTAACGAGTGTTAAGTTATATAGGAAAGGTGCTACGACAATATGGGCTTCGAGTATCAAATAATGTAACAACCCTCATATTATTCCTCAATAAACATTTATTATAAATATCCTGATATAACACATTAAACACAACTTTTATTAAAAAAAACATTGTTCGACTTTTGTTCCATGGAGCAGTTGTCATCTGACTTAAAATGCAGTTAGTCATGAAAAATATGGAAGAAACCAAAGCCAAGATTTCTGCTAAGAAACTAGAAGTGTTGGAAAAGAAACTTTTGGGAGAAGATGTGGAGGATCTTCTTATCGAGTGGCGTCTTTTAGAATCAAAGATGGATATGTTGGAGCATACGTATAAGGTGATAGAAATGAATGTTGCAGAGCGTGAGTTGCTTGCGGTGGAGGGATGATTTTGGATGTTACTATGGGAATAAAACACGGTAGGCTCGTTGTCTAATGACATTTTGTGGAAGAGAGTTTTACGTTATTTTTCGTTGTGTTTTTGTAAGCCATGATACTGATTTCGTTTTGAATTGATTCAATCTTATGGTTTATGTTTTTCTTTTAATCATTAGAATAAAATATGCGTGTAGTTAAATATGTACAAAAGCGGTTTTGTTGAAACCCTTATGGTCAGATATACCATGAACGCGTCACCGTACGACATCACCGTACGGCGATAGAGGCATGCACCATAATACAATCAAAAATTGGATCACTCGTCACTTGGATTACCCTATAATTTTAGGTTTACAGTCAAAATCTTATAATACAAGTCACCTTGTTAACCAGGTTACTTTGAGAAAATAATAAATGGAAAATGTTTTTTATATTCTTCTTCTAAACAGTTACCTATATAATTCGGTTAGTAAAATCTTGAAAATGTGCCAATGTAAGTTATGTAACTATAAACTATGCGGGGTGTTCATAATTAGGGTAATACTCACGGAAACCAAAAACCAAAACCGAACAGAAAAAAATCAAACCAAATTTATAACTGAAAAGAACCGAATTAAATATTCAGTTTTCGGTTTGGATATGGTTTAGCACTCTAAACTGAAAACCGAATTCATATTAATATATATAATTTTCATATATTTATATACATAAAATGATCATTAAAAATTTTCATAGTATAAATATAATATTTTTTTAACCTTGAAATTTTATTCTTTTGCTAATGTAACACTCCCAAAATATCGCAGCGGAACAATAGTGTCAATGGGGTGCTACTTCTTAATACAAAGCACAAGGTATAGAAAACGACCTCTAAATGAGACGTTTTGAAAAGTTACCATTCGAATTATTTAAATCAGAGTTATTACAAGAGGTCCCAAGGTATATGATTACATATATATTTTCAAAATGTATCGAATGGTAAAGGATAAAAGCATAAGTCTCCAAAACATGAAAATGACTCTATGATCCATGCATCCGCTATCGCCTTACTAACCTGAGATAAACATGCTAAAAAGTGTCAACACAAAGGTTGGTGGGTTCATAGAGTTTGTTGAAAATAAGTTGAAAAGTCTTTAAAGAAAGTTTCCATAGCAAAGGCATTGTAAATCCACTCAGTTGCAAATCCCGCCCATACAAAACTTGCAACCTGTGTTTACAACCCACTGCTAAAATATAGTATGAGTAGGACATATATGTATACGATATATGTAAGTACTTAATGTAAAGCATAACAGCCAACTGAACCTCATGACAAGAATAAACAAGAATAATGGATTATATTCACCCAAGGCCATGAATCTTGGACCAAGGGTGGGGGCGTCAGCCAAATAGTACTATCAATACCTCTCCAATGGCTCCATCCAGGAGTTAAACAGTTGCTAAAGAATGAAGCGTATAAGAATAAGTGTAACACATTAAGGCACATATCGTAACTACACTTCATGTCCAAAAGTATAAAAATTATTTCTTAGCACAAGAGTATAAATGTTTTGAGTATTTATGGAAGTCAAAGCAAGTTTTTGAGCATGTATCTCCCCCAAAAGTAATTTAAAATGTATAAAGTTAGGGGCTACGAACTCACCTTGGTGATACAGTGTTCTGTAAGTAATTCAAGTTGTGAGAATAAATGGCTCCGACACGCGACCTTAATAGCGAGACACCATGTTCAAGGTTTAATAAAAGCGAGGCATGAAAAGATTTTAAGAACATTCTTGGTGTTTTAGAAACTTGATCATGCCCTCTCTATAAACCATTTATTTTATAGACTTGTGGTTAAGGAGAAATAAATCCGGGAAAAGGAGTGCTTGGCTTGGTTTTATAAAAGCATATGACAGCTGTTAAGTTTATGACTAAAATTAGTCTTCGTTTTGCGTTCTTTGGACCCATGCTCCTGAGTTTTTGAAGAAAACGTCGTTCCGAACAACTTTTTGATGAAACAGACCAGAAGTGCCTCGTTTTACGTGCCCAAACGTTCTGTCACAGAAAGTTTTGACAGCCTTTTGGGAACTTCATTTGGCCGTATCTTTTGACTCGTGTACTCGTTTTGGGTGATTCAAATTGCTACGTTTTCCTTATAAAATCCTTTTTAACAGTATGTACTTGATATTAAAAGTGATAACGAAATTGAATGAGTTTAAAAGACTTACAATCTTGGAACTCGACTAAGAGGGAATTTCGACCAAGAGGCTTCTAAAGTGGAACCAAGCTCTTTCCTTCATCCTAGGCTTTAAACTATCCTTCCTTTACTTCTCTTAGGGACTCCAAACCAGAATGTAAATGTGTATGAGGGATGAGAAGAAATGAATGAAAGGAGGTTGGTATTTATAGGCCAAGGGTAGAAAAACATTATGATGTGTTCATTCACTAACCATGTGGCTCAAATGTTTGTAGAATGAACCACATATTCTTAGCTAGACATTCTTTAAGACAAGGTGATGTGTCTACTTAGATTACCATGGGATTCGAATGGTTTAGAAGGAAAGCACTACTTGTTCGATTCTATGCCACAAAGGTGGAAGACTTAAGAGACAATGTGAGGTGTTCTTTGAAGTTTGTATGGTTGCAAGTGGCTTATGGGTAAATTGGAAATGCGTAACAAGTTTTAGCTATAAGTTTTACTAATTACCATGAACATAGCCTACAATATTTGACCATGGTGTTGAAAATGGAGGGAACATGATGAGGTAGCACACTATGTGGCTTAATTTGAGCCTAGAAAGGGTTTAGTTATGGTTTAGTTGGTTTGTAACTAGATTTAAGTTAGTTTAGTTAGGTTTATGAAAAGTATAGACTTTAGTTTCATGCATTAAGTACTTGTACCACAAGCATTAGGGACTTGTAATTTAAAAGAAAATCAATTTTAAGGGCTTTGTGCATTATAGGTTTGTATCATGTGCTTTAAGATATGTACATTGAGGTTTATAATCTATACTATATTATAAAGCATTTGAGACATTCTTAAAAAGGAGGGCTTAAAAAATTAAGATTCAACACTTGCTAATAATGGCAAATTTTAATAAGTACATCCATAATAGCATTTGTTGCAACACTTTAAAGCACTTTTTTTAGACATGTTTTTAAAAAAAGTAAATAAAAAAATAGAAAGTAATTTAATATAAGAAAAAAAAAACGTCCATGACAATAAATACCAAATAAATATTATTTTTAAAACACCCTAATATGAAAAATACTTGTTATTATACATATTGTACAAACTAATAAAACACACAAATCTTCATGCAATTTATATGTAAACAAGTTCATGGTACATATGGTTTTAAAAAACGGACCGGGCCAACGGGTTCAACCAGGAACCGGAGTCACCACCTGTTCGGCTAGCCCTTAAAAGTCGTCCGAAAACGATATTGTTAAATCAATAGAGTTTAAAAATGCATACTAAAATAAAATGTTCAAAAAATATTATTAAATCGCAAGAGTACCTCGAGAATCAACATATGCGCCTTTTGGAATTTTTTAATAAAACTTACCGTAAAAACTAAAAACTTTGTTTTATAAAAATCGGACGGTTTTTTCAAAGCAAAGGATGCAAAGGTGCAAGGTGCAAAGTGCTAATTATATATGTTATGTGTGTGTGTGTGTGTATATATATATATATATATATATATATATATATATATATATATATATATATATATATATATATATGTTTGAATATTAATATTTACTTTATCTTTATAAGTAATCTTTTACTTGTATCATCCATCTATGTGGGACAAATTTAACAAACATTATTTTTGATAACTAAATTTTCTTAGTATAATGTAAGTGATTTTTAAAAGTTGCTATGGTGTTATTATTTAATGATAACTTATGACTACGGGCTATTGTCAACTACTTTTATCTTATACCTTTACAATATACCTTATACCTTTACAATATACCTACTACCAACTCATTATTGTCACCACATCACGCGGATAATCTACAAATTTTATATGAAAAATTTTGTTATTGCATAACAGTATTCAAAACTAAATTTATCGTCGTCCGTATATCTATTGTATTGTAAAATATAGATCTAAAAAAATTTCGCACTGAATATTTTAATTGTATGGCGCCCGCCGCTGCAACGCGCGAGTACCCTGCTAGTATGATTTATATAAGTATTAAGCTTTTATGCATTCAAGACTTGTACATGTGCTTGAAAGACTTGTACATTAGTATTTTGAAAATATATCATGCACATAAAATCATAGAGTTGTATATTAGGGCTTGTAACGGAAATTAAAGTATAGCTAGGTTCCGTGCTTTAATGACTTGTACTTTAGTATTTATGATTTAGTTTCATAAAATCATTGTTAAAATAAATTAGGGTTTCGTGTAAATTATAATATATGGCTAACGTTTAGTTTGAAAGTTTAATAACCGTACGTTAACGAAATAACATAAAGTGATAAATAAAAGTTGAAAACTTTTGTTACTTGACATATAAAGATGTTTATGAGAAATAAACATAAGGTCGTTGGTGTCGGTTTACGTGTGAGCACGTTTATTGAAAATGTGAGTTACGTCACATTAGTTTTTGTGATTAAATAAATTGTTTACGTTTAAAAAAAATAGACGTAGGAAATAGATAAGTATTAGTTTAATATAAACTGAAATTTTTCGGTGGTTACAGCTAAAAATCTATATAAATAAAAAATTAATTAATTAAAATTAAGTAATTCGGGTTACTCGGTTTGATTTTCAGTTATTCGGTTTGGTCTTCGGTTCGGTTTATTCAAATTTGAATTCGGTTTGGTTCGGTTTTCGATTTTACCCAAAAAAAAAAACCTAGTCCGACTAACCGAACAAGCCGATAACGAATCCGATGAAAACCCCTAACCAAATAATGGAAATTAGTCGAATTTCATTTCTTTTTTCCTTTTTCTCTACCAAACACACCTTTATAGTTGTGTAATCAATGATATATACGCAATTCTTCCTTATAATCATTGATGAATTTATTTTTTATTCTTTTTATCAGTAACGCTCAATTGTAGTCGCATCATCCTAAAATTATAGTCTCCGTTTGATTTTTTCGGTCTTTATATTTCAGCTTTAACCTTATGTATTTTTGTTTATATTGCATAATACTTGATGCAAAATATATGAATGGACTAAATTTTAAATGTATTTTTAGTTAGTATAATTTTCATCAAGTTGTATATTACAAACAAAAATATTTAAAGTTAAAGTTGAGAAAAAAAGACCGAAAAAATCAAACAAAGACTATAATTTTGAGACGGAGGAAGTAGATAAATAAATTATTACTTTGCTTATTATAGGTCAAACATCATATAGCTAAACAGAATTTTATTATTATTATTATTTTTATTTATTATTATTTTTTTTAAAGTTTGCTTATTACTCTGTAATTTCCAGAAACTTATCGACAACTAATACTTCATTAGCATGCCTATAATGTTTACTATTGTCTTTAAAGGTTTCATTCTCTTGAATATATATTAGTGTAAAAATTTTCGAAAAATGTTAAATCATGTAACAAGGTTATAGCTTGCTATCACTTTTATCTGAATTCTATTATAAATGAAGCATTATGCTATCATTTAGCAAACACAAAACAAAAGTTTGAAGATTGAAATGCATGTCTATTGAATATACGAATGAAAACTTTACTTTGTCATTGCATACATGAACGCAAATCTATCTCCAAATGACATATTAAAAGTCATATCTATATACATCACATAGAATGTAAAGAAATTTGTGTTCTCAAAGATTATTGACTAAACAATGTGTATTTTAAGGGGCCAGGTTGAGGATTATTGACAAAAAGTTAGAAATATATATTAGTTTTCGAGCCGTAGCATTCGATCTTAAACTAGCGTTTCATTGTTCAAGATTGGATCACACGCCTCGAAGACATAATACTAATCTACACTCGCATAATCCGCGTACACTAAAGCATATAAAGTAGCAACAATTTGTTTCTTTAACCTATGTGGGATTTGATTTTAAGTCTGTTTTCACAAAATAGTTTTATAGCACTTCTTCCAAAATCCAAACATTATATTCATGTACATCAGATAACTTTAGAAACAAAGAATTGATAATCCTAGGTTACTTACTCGCACTGTATTTCACTATTTCTACGTTTTATTTGGATATCTACCCATACACTTTCATAAATATGGAAATCGGTTTAGTATAAACTTCTGTCACACACACTCGATCACACCCATGTGCAATGAAACACTGCATAGGCTCATTTACAGTTGATCTTGCCAACCCACTGGTCCACGCATACCACACCTTCATCCCTCTCACCACCACCACCAGATGAATCCTCCATTTTTACCACTAACTCCTTTGCACCATCACAACATCCCCGAAGTTTCAAGGGGTTTTTTTTTTTTTTTTTTTTTAATAAACTCTGTATGTTTTGCTTTTTTCGCCTCTTAGTTGTTCAATTTGTTATTAGATATAGTTTTTGTGAAAATCTGGCGAAAGGAAAAGACAATTATAAAACATAAACAAAATAGCTTTATTTTGGTTAGGATTATTACAAAGACAACATAATCTTTGGGGATTAAAAAACAAACAGCCCCATAAGAAACCAGTTGTAGGGTTAAAATAATCTACATAAATCCTACATGCAGTCGCGATTTCCAACTACCAAACTCTCGATGCCATGAAAACAAAATTGTATTGGCGAGATAGGCTTTTCACTACTCAGGTACATAAATACCTTTAAAATCTGATTTCATGAGTATCTATGTCGAGGAGTCATAATTTAATCACCCGACACGTAACTCTTACCCTCGTAATACCTTCTTTCACTTTCTCCTTTCCTTTCATTACGTTTCTGAACCAAAAACAAAACAAAAATCCACGGTTAGCATATACCTATCAGATATTTTATATTTATTGATGATACGAAATAAGAGATACTTGTAAAATCACTGCAATAAATTTGGTTACAAACACCCGTTTCTTTCTTTATGTCATGTTACGCAAATAAGGTAATTTAGATTCATTTATCTAGAATGAATCGATATGGGTTGTGTTCTATTTATAATAGCTTCCGTTTCGTCTCATAGTAATCTATGACCGGTTTCAACCCAAATCTGTCACCAATGTAGCCAATCCTATGCTTACTGCACAAATTTCTTGCAGTGATCGATTACGAATAGATATCTTAATTAGAAGTTTAAGAACCTGATACGCTTCGTGATTTGATACAATCCTCTTTATTATTGTGCTAGTAGTGATGTCCAAAGGACTTTCTAAAACTTTAAATATCTCCATACTTTTCGGAACCTCATATGGATCCCGCTCATCCTGGAAGGTAAGTGACGGAATGTCAGCGAAGCAAAAATTTTTTAAACCAATCTTAGAAAGGGGGAAAAATAAATAAATAAAAACCCATGTTAGCAGCAATAAATTTTAGTATACCTTTTCAAAGTCATCATCTTCTGCCACTGTCCCATGGACAACCAATGAGATGTTAAAGGTTGTGATCTGCATATTGATATGGAATAAAGAGTTGTTACAACTTAAATTTGCAATATATGAAGCTCTGAACACCATTTATCTTGTGGACTACCATAAATCCTACTAATATCTCGTAGTTGCTAATCAACAAATAATTACTTGTGAATACAAATCTTTCCAACAAAAATGAAACATTGCTTTCTCTTGGGACGAAATATACTAATGGAAAGTTTTTGAATACGGTGATCATTCCTGTTAATGGATTAAGTAGCTAAATATTAAGTAATATGTACTAATTACATTTGGGTCCCACAATTTTATGATCTTCTTTCTGGTTTCATTTTTAGACAACCACGCCTACATTGGATTTAAAAAATAAAGAGTTGATTTTATAGTTAAAGTAGTAGTTTATTTACGATATTATTTAGTATTTACCATAATATTCTTTATGGTCATAGTACACATTTGAACGAAATCTGCTGGAGTTCTAAAATGTAACAGAATTCTTGCTTATTTTAAAATTTTGCGTAATATTTTGACTACAAACATCAAATGTGCATCTCTGTTAAGGAATGATACGGCGTAAATGCTCTATCTCTTTTTATAAAAGCGGGTAAAATTTCTAAATTATGATGTAACTCACCATATCCTTTGAAACCTCCCATGGAGCACCAATAATCACCTCATCCACATACCGACATGCCAAAACGCTAAGACTTCGTTCATGGAGATTCATGATTGGGCGGTGCGCTCCTCTATTGGCACTGAAAGAGCAATTAAACAACAAAACAGGGTATGAAGAAAAAAATATTAACATGTTATATAACAGTTCATGAAAATTTCATGGCCAAAACAAGATGCCAAGCAAATGCAAAGATCGAGCACAGGGTATATACTGATTAATTTAGATGTAACTTTGACCCAGTAATAAATGGGTCAACTTGAATTAATAAAGTACCTTCTACCTCAAACTAATCAAAACCTGTGACCTCGTTTTATTTAATTTTAGGCGGTTATAGACTGTAACCTAGTTCCATAATCAGCCTCCCCCTCTTGAAAGAAAGAAGCGCCGATTAAAAAGCTAAATCGTTTGTGATTTCTGTATGTTTTCCCGAAACTTGACACACCATGTTGTTTCTTATCAAGTTTCTCAATTACCAGGAGATAAGCCCATCGAAATGTTACAACTTTGTATAAAAGAAAAAAAGAAAACACTACGTAGTAACTAATACTGGGATCTCTTATTAAGAGACGAGAAAATATTCATACCTCACAGTTTGATCTGTGTGAATCCCAACAAGTAGAAAATCTCCAAGCCCACGAGCGAGTCTTAGAATCTGTAAAAACAAAAGATGCAAACATATCAAACATGTTTAACCAATAAATCTTTTGTTAACATATTTGCTAATGGTTGCCCTGCTTATACTAGCGAATACAATTGGTTTGTGCTAGTAAGACTATATGTAAAAAGAAGGGAGAAACAAAAAAGAATTTTATAACAGTATATACGTAGCCATGTAGTATCAAAAGTTGTTGCGAGCATTTATTGGAATGTTTTTATAGATTGAAAAGGAGGTTAGCATTCACGAAATCGTGCATTAAATCTGTTAAACATTGTACAGCAACTTTAACAAGGATATATGCAATTGAGACATGTAAACGTGTGATACAATAATTTAGACCAGCTGGTATAAAAACTAAAGTTATCAGCCTACCTCCACGTGTCCAGCATGAAAGAGGTCAAATGCACCATCTATATAAACTATGCGAGAGTTCGGTTCAGCTGCCTGTAAAAAAAAACAGTATGAGCAAGAATCAAAAATGTATTGTAGGTGTACGCATTTAAAGAATCTCCATGCGAAACTAATGGTAACAACAAAAATCGAGGTTTGTACACTGTTCATGAAAGTATCAAGTTATTTACACCCTCAAGTTATATGTGCCAGTAATTATTGCAACTATAAAGGATAACTTATGAACCAAAAATGTGCCCATAATTAGTCAGAGAGAAATACTTATAGCTATGCCTTATGACCTAAAAATGAAGAACTTCTTGTCAAGGGAAGCTGCCATACACACGATAAAGAGCTTATTTAGAATCAAATAATCTTGGAACGTATCCCAATATTATAAATCCTTCACTTTTTTGGACATGGTTGATGGTTCTAATAATAGTAAATAACTACAATTATTTATGATACTTTACTTTCTTGGCACATTTACAAACACTTTTATCACTATGGCAGAAAACAAAAGAAAGCCCATTACATAAAGGTTCAAGTCATAACAAAATCTGGAAATTAAGAAACACTAAAGCTATCAGCATCGGTTGGGAGCAGGGGTGTCAAAAAAGCCAATCCGACCCGAACCCGATTAAGCCTATTCGGGTCGGGTACTTGGGTCAATAATTTTATTTGGGTTATTCGGGTCAACCCACGTAACCCGGATACTAAATAGGGTCAGGTATCGGTTGAAAATATTTGGCTAGCTCAGTTCGGGTCGACCCGATTGACCCGAATAAGGAATTTTTCTATCTTTTTTATATATATTTTTTAAATTATCTATGTAAATGAACTAGGCATTTTTTTTTTTTACCATTTTACTCATATTCGGGTTGGCCAGAGCCAGAATAGACCCGAACTCAACTAACCGGAGTTCTAAAAGGGTTGGGTTGATGTATGTTTTTTTTAGTCTCAACCCGAATTGACCCGACCCCGACCCGACTAACACCCCAAGTTG
>OU343225.1:81302060-81338743 GCA_910596185.1 Chrysanthemum makinoi | reverse complement strand
TTTCAGTTACGTATTGCTCAATGATAATCATAGAATGAAGTTTAAATGCGGCATCTAGTCAATGGGTCATGGGGTTGGCTCCATGGGTTATGGATAATACCGTATGACTTCGCTGCATGATGTCGCTGCAATGGGTCATGGGTTATGGATCATGCTCCATGGGTATATGGGTCTTAGAACTTTGGGTTTTACCCAACTACATTCAATGTATTTAGTCAATGGGTCAAATGCTTAGACTTCTACCCATTATATTACCCAATACAATACATACTAAGTATGTATATATATACCTATTATGTAAACACTAGTTGTTATACATATGCATTACTATAACATTAGAGGCACTATTACTTGTTTAGTGTTTTTATATAAACGTAAGTGTGTGAGTAAACTATTAGCTCAAACTATTTATGTATTTTATACATTTTAGTTAAATGATTTTACGCTTGTTTGATAACAAAGCATTGCTTAGATCGTAAAATATAAATAAACATTTTTACGGCTTATTTGTATTAACATAGTTCTTTTGTCAGTTATATCCAATTGGACATGTATATTGACCTATTAAACATACATAAAGTGCAGGATCATCATGGGTTGCTGTTTTAGAACGTAGAGATGGCCTCATTTATCTTGCAGAATTATATGTGGAAGGTACAACATGGGGGTAAGTTTCAAATCTCTTTATTAACCAATGTTGCAACCAAAGGTAACCATTAATATTGAACCACTATATAATAGACAATACGTGATATATTATTGCAACTTTTTGCTTGTGATTTTATATGCTATATCTACAATTGGCGTGTGTTTGGAGAAGCCCTTTTTATTTATGGGTTATTTAAAATGATACATTTTTTATGTTGTTTAATGTTAGGATTTTCCTTTGCTTTCAGCATAAAGGCATTGGTATTTGGGGTGTGGTAAATAAGCATATAGAGAGATATAGTCTTTTGTGATCTCCAATAAGGAGAAATTTGATAGAACTTTAGTCTTTAGGATTCATTTGCATCATTTAACAGTTCGTTTTGCAATAGGTGTTTTAAATCATACGCATCGAAAAATTTAGTTTTCTAGAAGCACTAAATTTATTACTATCAAACAACCTGATGGTATTGATAGAAAAATAAGAGTTAAAATAGATTTGCGAACTTGATACGCCTTATTGAAGGAGCGGTAGATAGTTATGATTGTTGTGTGATGAATTGATGAGAACTTATTATAGAATTACTCACTTTACAATAGTTAAGAGTTAGGTTATGTATGCTATAAGGATTACCTTGCAGGTCTTGCTCCGGTGAACCACTGTGACTGATGTTGATGTATGAGAGTTTGAGGGTGTTACTATATGTTGACTAATCTCTAATGATTGTATATATAGTTTACCGATGGAACTCTTTATACGTGAGATAAGTTCAACCCATTGCTATGAGACAGATTGAGTTCTCTCTAAATATCGATTACCTGTTATAATGGGTTCAAGTATGCAGCATTAAACACCATTGTGATATGGTAATACATTATAAGGCTGCAAGAAGTGTTCGCGGATTATAATAGTTTTCTTGAGGAACCACATGTTTTATTTTGTAGAATCGATTTGTCTTGACCATTATTCTTGCATAGCTCTTGAGCTTACGATTGAGGGATTTTAATTTTGATTCGGTATCATGATGAACCCTGGAATGCTCTAAAAGATCACATATCACGTGAATATATGGTTGTGGCTATTCATTTTTGTAGATTTAAGGATTGTGAAGGTTTGTATAGCATTTTTGTATAATTGAGCAGGGGCCGGAGCATGTAGGGGTGGTTTAGAGGCCCTTTCACTTTCGTATGTAAATTTCTATCTTTGCAATGTACAAATAAACTAAAATAAGAACAATTTCAATGATTGGCCCCTCCAAAATGACACAATTTCATGTTGGCCCCTCCTATGAACTTAACCAAGCTCCGTCACTCTAATTGAATGTTTCAGATATGACCAATTAATGTTAACAATTTATTTATATTACAGGTCAATAACAAAACCGGAATGGCTTCAATGCAACTTCGATTATTGATAAAAATTATCTTGATAGAGGTAAAAGCGGATTCTTGATAATTTTTGATACATAAATAATGAGAATTCTTAAAATTACAAAAAAGTTAGTACATATTGATTAAAGTATCATCCCATTCTTTATGTACACTATTATATATATATATGCATTTGAGGGTTTAGCCCACAATACTACGGTTCTTTGCAAAAGAGCATGAGGTGCTTCTTGGATGGCATATATAGAGAATGCGTCGATGAAGCGGAAGCAAGCTATGACATAATTAAGCTGGATATTGCATTATAGGGCATGTTTAGCCCAAAGTGATATTGAAATAAGAAGAATTCTTTGTCCATTTATAGAAGTGGGTTCATAACATTATTCCTTTGTACCAATTATTCAATGTATATTTATGGAAAGAAGCTCTAAGTACAGTAACCTCATTTGTTATATATGTATATTGCAAAAGTGGTTAATGTGATAGCTATTACGATTTATCATGATTACTCAACTAACAATATATGTTATTTTCCATCATGTAAAATAGTTTCTTCAGATTATGGTATCTTTGTTTGTTTATATATTTTAATTATAATGGATATATCTTTTTTTTCCTTTTTACGATTACTTGCTGACTCCACATAAACTTATTTTGGTGAACATTATATTAAGGTTGCGATGTTTTAAAAACATGTTATTAATTTATCTTGAATAATTCTTAAAGCTATGGCTTACATTTCAAAAGTTTATCAGTGAACTTAATAAGACCCGTTTGTGGAATTATTTGATATGATAAATTTGGCTTATTGATAATAGTGCAGGGAATTCTTGATCGTATTGTCTCTTTTCTAGTTAAGACATTTATTTTCTTTTCAACACTTATCTCTATATCTATTAGATTTTATCTTGAAACACAGAAGCTTATTAAGCCCAATGGGCTTGTGTGTATTAAGATCTATAATTGTCATAGAGAAATAGATCTTGGTTTTGTAGTTCCTCCTCCCTCTCCATCTTTTTTATCTTTTTCATTGTGAGATACTTTTCCTATAGTTTTTGATTAGAAAACATAGCTACTCACTCAAAATATAAGTTTTATATAATATTAGTGATTCTTAATAAAGTATATATATATATTTTTAAAGGAAAATTATATTCAATAGACTGGCCTTGGTGCATATACTTTATGGACCACGCTTTTTTGCTTACGAATGGACTTGTTAACGGCAACTCTTGTAGCCAACCATATGGTACTTACGTGTCAGGCAAAGTCTGACGAAGTATATTTTGAGCATTGTCATGTATTGTTTGGGCAGCAAAATGCCAGACAGCTTCGCCATTATTGGGCAACTTCTCGCCAGGGATGTGGTCAATTTTGTGACATGACTAAAAAGTAATGTGAAATAAATTCGAACCACGTACTCACACACATCAGCGGCGCTACAATCAGGAACATCTTCTACTACGAGAACAGCAGGTTCTCTGATTAAACATCGCTGGCATTAGATCACGCACACATTCACAAACACATCTTATTCCACGGCGACCCTCTAACCCCTACCTAATTAATTTTTGCGTATAATTCGATGACAAAATTAAAGTTGTACAATTGTAAAATCGGTGATTCGTTACATTGAAGTTCTTTGCCGGATATTAAACTGTTTGTCAAAGAGCGAAAACCGGAAAAGTTGTTCGAGCAAAATTATTTGGTCCATGGTTGGATGGTCGATGCGAGATGACTTCCGATGCATTATGTTTTGCTTACCGGTATATCTTTCTAACATTTCCTCGATTCCCTCTTCTAACATTCCAAAATGGGGTAGCATTCGTTAAGTTTGGTGGAAGAATTTTGTGAAGTAGGGTTTGATTTGTAAAGTTTCAAAGAAGAAGTCCGCTTCATGGTATTTTCGAAAAGAGTAATGGTGTAACAAATGTACATGCCATTGATCTTTTGGAACTTGTTAATGATTCAAAAAATGATGGAAAAGGTGATTCGGCTTTTCGATGAGGTGATGTTAGGGTATTAATGCATTTGGTAGCGGTGTTTATGGGAAAAGAAGAGCAAATTGCATCGATAATCACTTATTGTCCTTGGTTTGATGATTTTGAGGCTGGAATGTATTTCCTTGGGGTGAATATATGTGGCATAAATTTTATCAAAAGGAATTTGTCAATATTGTTCATATTCACGAAAACATCATTTTTAAAATTGAAAAAAAAACCCAAAGTTGATGCCACATACAATCTATCTGGGTTCGCTTGGGCTTTCAAGGTTTGATTCTCTGTATTTGTATTAATGTATGCATGTCTTTGTTTGATAACATGCGTTTGTTTTTAAGCAGTTATTAAATCTTTGATTCTATTTTGTTCAATCGAAAATTACCTATAAATAATTATATTTTTAATTGTTATGCAATGCTTTCTCTTTGTTGTGTATACGTAATATAAATGTTACCCGTATTTTAGATAACACAATGTTATAAACTTTTTAGTTTGCCATTTTTTGTAATTGTCAATGTATCATAACGTGTTTCATCGTAAACAAATTAAAAAATGATAACGCTGCATAGCTAGAAATTTTTAGATGGCCAGGTGCCTTCATGATTTGGTTTTGGAGTTTTCCTAGAAGCTTTGGTGGGTCAAAGACAACAAGGTGATTCCTTTCTTGGTAGAACTTGCAAAGTTTCGAACGCAGACTGTTGTAAATCTTTGGACCGGAGGCATCACGTTCTTATGATCTGAGACTATAATAGTTGTACCTAAATTGTTCCACAATATCAATAATTGTAACTCTTTTTGTTCTTGGACTCAAACTCATTGTTGAAATTTATACACAAGCTGAAATGAAAACCGTTGTATTTATGCCCAATATATAGATGGTTTTATGTAGAACTGAGCGGTTGTGAAAATGCCAATGGTAATGGGTGGCAAATTTTACACACATCATGGAAAGTCAACTACAGGGGTTACAAAACGTACAACTTCAACATTGAGCAACAATATTCTTTAAATGGTGCACAAATGGGGACCACTCTTTCAACAGGGCAATTTGAGTTAGTGGATTTGGATAAAAACTATGATGATAGAAAATGGAATTCGTTCGGTGAAACACATTACGTTACTTGATGTGTTTACGGATGTCAAAAGCAGAGTTTCAAAAGTACAGCAACTTATGGGTCTTAAAAATGATGCGGCCTTCGTTCTGAAAAATCTAAAAGTTGTACCCATACAGGACGCTTAATCCAGATGATCCGAAGGTTTGTATTTACCAGGTTGCCTCCAATGTTATACCAACCCAAATATTCGTTCGTGTAGTACACTATATCAAACCTTGGCTCTACAGGCCATAGTCGTGTCATACTCTAGGCCCTAACGGGGATAAGGTCGTGATGCGGAAGATGCGGACATTGACAATGATGATGGCCTTAAAAGCGCCATGTAACCTTGGGATTCTTGTACAAGCTTGTGCCATGACCCAAAAATGTCCTGTTATGGAATATGGAGGTGATGTACTACTCAACTCAACCGTTGCACCAACGATCAAAAAACACCACGACCCGTTATTGTATGTTATCTTTCATTTAGACTTTTTTACAAGTATCACATATGTCCATACTTATGTATATATAATTAAAATTCATCAGGAACCGGATGGTGGTATCGATTGGTATCGTACATAAGGCGATAAACTTTCGTGATAATTACGATGCAATGGTTGTGATAATCAACGCCAAGATGTGGTTCGAAACAATTCGTGGGGAACCTGAACCCGTTAACAATATTGTTGGTGTGCAGACAGAAGAAGGAAAACCAACCAACAAAGCAGGGGTATCTACATTATCGGTAAAAACAGCCGATAAATAAAAGTTTTTAATGTCTTTGTTTTAACATACTATATTTTGAAATCGCAGTTCAAGAGAATAACTGTCAAATGTAAATGGTTGCTTGAAAATGAAACACCTATGTTGGGACGTGTTTCCTCAAGGATAATTTCAACAAAGGCCTCGATAAAACATTGTTTGTTCCGTCTTTAGATTTAATGGATTTTGATGACCAAGAATTGAATGTGGTTGGGAAAACTCATTTGTTGGCCTCAGTGCTAACAATGATGTCCTTTCTTGTTACAGAAGAACACCAACAAAGAAAGACCACAAGCCCCTATCTCGGGTTAAATCCAACAATTGTCATTTGCAAATGTGGTAGGTCCTAATAACAAACCTCCATTGGAAGAACTTTTCTCCCATAATAATACAAACAAAAGAAAGAGTCAAATTGAGCGACAACCTCAGTAAAAAACAACATTGTAAAACATTATAAGAAGATGGTTGATTCGTCAAGCTGCGCCAAGGCCTATCAAAAACATCAGCTACTCCTTGCCGCGTCACAAGATCGCAAGGTGTCATTAACGAGTCTTTTATCCGGTGCGGTTCGATGTAAAGCACCAATTTCAATTCTAACGGAAATGAATATTTTATGTTTGTCTGCTTATTTTCAAGTGTGTTTTCAGAAAATGGAAACCCCAAAACGCGCGTCGCGTTAGTCACTTAATATTCATGAGTTGAACCGTTTGTAGAGGTATCTTACGTTTGTTAATCCATTATCATTATCATATGGTTAATGTTATTCAAAATATAATTTTTTGTTTTTATTTATTTATTTTTTTTTTTTTTTTAAAGAACTTTCGACACACGAAATGCAACAAGGAGAAGGTTCGTGCTGATTACCCGCACTATTTCAAGCTTAAAAACCATTACTTTATATGTTCCTTGGGGCTCGGGTTCCGTTGTTGTTCACGGGGAGTTTTGGGTAGCCTTGGCATGTGTTGAGGATTACACCACGGGTGGCGAATCAGTGAGTTAACACTGATTTTATCTTGTCTCCTACATGTTTATTATTTCGTTTTGTTAAATTGGAACCAGATTTATTTTTGATTTGCTTTATATGTCTGCAGCACTTGGATGTATGGCTTGATTTGATGTGGTTGTTTAGACCGGCCGATGCAGATTGGGCTTTGGCAGGTAATTTAATTTATTGAGAATCCTAGATGGCGAACTACCTACCACTTATTCAGATGGCACAACATACCACCGCTTGGCGAGATGTTGAAAAGGTCAGTTTGTGGCCTCTTACGTACATCTAGCACTCCTTGCGGCTTATAATATTCTAATTGGTTTATATATCGGTGTATTTCCTGTGTGAATGGCGAAAACCACTGGAATTTCGGTGTGCTCCATATCCACTTTATTTACGTTTATGACTCTCTTGGTTCAGTCGGAAGGAGTTCACGGTGGTGGCGAGTTTTGAAGAGAGATTTACAAACACGGCTTTAACTAACAACATGTTGTGGTACTGCATAGTAAGGGCATCTCACCCGAGGATTATAAAATCACACACAAGTTTCCAAAAGTCCACAACAATCGGACTTGTATGGCGATTGCGGAGTATGGGTGTGCATTATATTACATACTGATTGCTCCATAACTGACCTCACCAGTAGACGACCTCTTCAAAAGGCGTTAGCTACCGTGAACGGATGATTGAATACTTCGGAAGCACAGGTTGAATACAAAATTGTCAGCGGTCTCTCAAGGTACCATCCTTAATGTCCTTTTGACCCATAATTATTGTCACATGTTGACTTGTGAATGATTTTTCTATCACTAGCAGTAGTTAGCATAGCTAGCAGTTCTTATTTTACTACTAGCAGTTGTAACAATACAAGCAACTCGGTTTGGCTACCGTTATAAGTAACTACCGGTTGTAACTATACAAGAAATTTGTTTTATGTTTTGAGATTCCTAATCTAAGTAATGAGCATAAAAGCGGCAGAATTTTTTTACGTTACAAATACTCATATAGCTAAAATAATCATCTCAAATGAATTTAAGCGTACACATCATTTCGTTGAGGTCTTCTATCGTTGGCACTAGTTAAATTAACAAGTACATGATACTATACACTACCAGTTACTATGATTTTCTATCTTTTTTGGTATTTGGATAACGCTTATCACAATTATAAACACTTTGAATTTATTTTCGACATTTTAATCGCAAATAAGGGACTCTTTGAATATCTTTTTAGCTCTTTGCATTTCCTTTTTTTTTATACAGTGCACATACACAAAAACATATGTAAACCAATTCTATATTGGTTATGTATGTTATTAATATTTGATATACACCTTAAATATTATTTGGTTTGCCCTAAAGTACATCATGCTACATGTCCTTTAATGCCTCTGTTCCCAATCTCTTTCTTCAATACAAATCTTTCTAATTTTCTTTAACAAAATTTTTCTTTCATCTTTTGGTCACTTCACATCTTTATCTCAATCTTTCTGCTTTTCTTTAACAAAATGTCGACAATATCCCTTTGGATGTTCAACTAGATATCATCCGTAGGCTACCTCTTAAGTCTATACCCGACTCGTACTGTTTGCAAGTTATGGAAGTCTGGTATAGATTGTGGAAGCTTCATCTTTAATTACGGTGTTCATCGTAATGATCGTGTTTTTTCCACTAACATTCGATCCGGGTCAAAGGGTTTATGTTGGTTTAGATGAAAAGCTAATCGCTACGACTTACTTATGATTTAAGGCTTTCATCTTTGATTGCAGTTGGCAATTCTAATGGTCTTTCGTGTTATGTTTATTGTTCTAATCTAATGTCTGTTATTTGGAACCCGGCAATCAAAAAATCACTTGCAATATTTGTCCTGTTTTACACGCATCAAATTGAATCTCAAAAGATTTGTTTTGGTTTTGCGTCGCATCGGCACTCTTTGACGACGATCGTGAAGGTCTCCATCCTGTTTTCCAAAGTGGTTTCGGTATGTGTCTTTTCTTTGAACTCTTCACGGTGGACACGCCTTGAAAATTTCCACCCCTTCGTGAAACAATCAAATTGAAACGTAAAACTCGAGCGGTTGTGGGTCGTTTATCTATTGGACTAGGAGTGAAAAGTTAACTAATGAGGACGATGTTACCTACAAGATTTATATGTTGATTTCTTTTGATTTGGTAACCAGCGAATTCAAAGTTATCGACATACATATTTTAAAAATGAACTCCAGTCCCATTCTATGTTACAGATCTTGGAACTTACTGGTCATTTCGGTATGATCATTGGTGAAGGTATGCCATTGTTTTGTGGATGGTTGTTGGACGTGAATGGTTGTTCCATAAGATCATTCAGAAGCCTATTCACCATCCCTAGCCTAGTTTGGTTCATTTGCTTGGCTTTACAAAGCATCATGCTCAATAGTGGAAGCCTACGGCAATCATTTGCATCACTCGTATTTGTATTGTGTACAACCAAGAACTTGAATTATTCGTCACCATGGGAATGTTAGGAGATGTTGAAACTTTCTACATCGCCCATACAAAATCTCTCTTCTTTTGTTAAATCACACCAGTCTCGTCTATGTATAGTATGTTTTTTTTTTTTTTTTTTTTTTTTTTTTTTTTTTTTTTTTGTAACTTAACATTCTATTCATATTCCTTTAAAAGATTATCACTTTACTTGGTTAATGATATATGAAGGGCATTTTTCACCAGTCGCGTCGGCAAGTTATCGATCATGATTAATGGGAACGAGGCTTTGTGGTTTTAGTACGCTGTCTATGGGGAGGAACCATGGAGTGCTTATCTTTTTCGTAGTCGCTGAAAGTTATAAATCACGTGGTTCTATAACTATGTAACCATTAAAATTATAATTATGTAGTAAGCAATATGTTGTTGGTTGTGTGTATGAAACGTTGTAAGTCAACTTCTTTTACTATTTCCGCGTTTATGTAATCTTGGCAACCAGGTTGTACGTAGGGCAACTTGATTTCCCTAACAACGGCTTTTATAAACAGTAGTCCTTTTAGTTGTACAATTAAATTCTACAATCTACTAATACCTACAACTTGACATAAACACTCCACACTAATACCTACACACTTGACAAAAACATATTTAACACTCAACACCTAGCGTAGTTAACATATCTATCACTTCTTGCTTGACTACTAGCGGTTGTAACAATACAACCAACCAACGGTTTGACTTAATACACTTGTGGCACCATTTCGTTGATTTCTTCTATCTCTAGCATTAGTTAACATAGCTAGCAGTTCTTATTTTACTACTAGCAGTAGTTAACATAGCTAGCGATTCTTATTTTAATACTATCTATAGTTAACTTATAGCTTCTTGCTTCTTATTTTACTAGTAGTTAATATAGTTGTACTCAGAGTTCTTATTTTATACTAGCAGATAGTTGACATAATACTTTGAGTTCTTGTTATTTTACTACTACTTGATAGTTAACCTTAGGGACTCTTCGAATATCTTATTAAACCACACACACAAACCTGATTTTTGCGTCCAAAATATGCAACTTTCCATTAAAAACGGATACATTATTAAAGTTTACATACGCGCTATTCCTTCTATCTTTTCAACAAGCACATATGCCACATCACTTATTCTATTTGTGTCACTTCTTAAACAACATTTTACAAGCTAGAGTTGGTGTTGGGGTAATCCGCATCATCCAGCATGAACAGATAACTTGTCGGCGTAGTAACCACATGAACTCCACATTGTTCGTACAATCTCCAACTCGTGACCGGTTTTTCTTTCCATTCAACGTCCTCTATATGGGCTCAAACATGCACTTCATCACATACCACTTATCAACTCCTAGGCAACCTGTCTCCGGCCGTAAAGCCAATTTTAACGCCTTGCCAAACAGTTCCCAAATCTTCTCTGTCTATAGTATGTAGCAACTGACCCAAGTTGTTAAATGTAGTTTCGAGCCCGTCAGACCTCTTGATGGTAATTCAGATGCCACCATTTGTCAAGTAAACGTACGTGCACTATTTGTTATCGTCAAGTTTTTACCATTCTTTGCCCGTCGTATCAAGCACAATCAAACGGTTTAACCTTTCAATCCTTTGTTTTGGATCAATCCTCTGCCTCTTTGACTGATCCTGCTCTAAATCATCAAAAGCTCTTTTGGAACTTCCTTCATCTCTCTCACATGTACCTTTGTTCATAGGAGTTAACTTATCAGGCCTCATTCTACACTTTTCAAACATTTCTTTCACTTTATCATAAGTTAGCCTCCAGAACATTTTACTTTATGCCCCCCATCCTCTCCAAGTACTCACACATGAAGATTTTCTGTTCTTTCTTCGTTGGTGGCTTTTGGATCCTTTCTTGTGCTCTTTTTTTAATGTAGAATTTTTGCCTTTCTATCACTATTTTATCAAGAACTTCTTTGCTATTCACATGTTAGGATTTCAATTTCTTTGTTCTGCATCCTAAATGCTAGTATCTCATCGGCTTAATGTTGACCTAATGTAATGCCAATGTTACAAGCGGCTTCGTGCTACAACATCCGCCTTTCTTTTCCTTTTAACCCTTGCTCGGTCTTTTGCATTGGGAGAATCTCGGGGTTTTTTAGTTGTTGCTTTTTCGTTTACATTGTCGAAGGCAATCTTATCAGCTAATTCGCCGATTTGAAAGACTTTGTCATCTTTATTTTTCTGTAAAAAGTAATCATGCAACTTACTAGCTACGTCGTTATCAGACTTCGTTTTGTTTTCTTTAGATAAAGCGTTTGTGTTGGTTCCTTTAACCAACGGACGCTTTCCTAGAACAGAAGCAGTGACATTTGAATCGATAGAAATAATAGCTTGCATATCACTTGCGCTCTTCAAACATGCTAGCCCAAGTTCTGCAGTCCCAAGTTTTTTCGTTTCATCACCTCCGTCTATCATTCTTGCTACTTCAACACTTGTATGCACGTCGATAGCGTTACCAACATCTCCAGCTTCCATAGTTTCCACATTAAGTAATTCACTTTCAACTGTAGCACCGGCATAAACATATCGCAAGCATCCGATACATTTGTTCAAAATTGTTGTTGGTGCATCATCTTGTTCATTGGCGTTTGTTTGAGTGATTTGTTTGAGTTGTAATGGAAGGGGTTGCACCATTTGTTGTAGAGGTGGTTGCGGTGGTTAAGCGACACTAAGCGGTTCAGGGTTGACCATTTCCACCGCATCCGTAGTCTCTCTTTCCCGTTGTGTTTTCTGTTGTCACATCAGTCATATGCCCAACAAGATCTTTTGTAGCATCATTACTGAATGGCAATTCACTGCTTCTAGTCACATGACTATCATTAGTAACAGATTGAGGTTCACTATTTTCACTTGGAGGAGACTCCTCATTTCCACTTGATGTGAAATATTTATTAATCACAGCAGTAACATCTGCATTAATATCGTCATGTTCAATCTTTTATGTTCTGCTGCGTCATAAACGGATATACAAGCATGAGTTACTTGTGACAAAATCTTTGGTTTTGTTGAACAAGCGGCGAATTATCTGGCATGCGTGGCGGATCTGGGATCGGTTTATGCGTCCACTAGACTGTTTAGCATTGCAGCAAAACAGCCTCCCAACTGCGATGCCAATGGTGTAATTATGGACTAGTCAAGCCAAGTGATAACCATGCATATACATATCGAACTCCGGTTCTCATTTGCAGCATCATCATGAAACATCCACATCCACCTTGATCTTTGACGATTACGGACTAGTCAACGCAAGTGACAACCACGCATTTACATATGAACATACTTAGAATTGTAAGGACCACATACCTTAGTTTTGAATCAAAGAGGCGCTTACATCTTCCACAGTTTTACTACTTTCAAATGTCTCTCCATCGATCGTAGCCTCCTGAAGCATCCTCATTCATCACGCGCGTACAAGTCTGACTAGTCAGGCGACCGACAACAAATCTTTTACATACGAACATACTTAGCAGAGTTGATGACCGCATACCTTTTTCGACTTAAATGAGGCAAGCGTCATGACATTGGTATTAGTTTCGACGGTCTTCTCCACTACATTCCTCCACATCCACATCCTTCACGATGTCACGGTACATTCTCCAGGCAAGCATTAACCACGCATTTATATGAACATACTTAAGAAGTGTCAGACACGCATACCTTTGTTTTGAATCGGCGTGCTTACATCTTCAACGATTTTGCTACTTTCAAATGTCTCCTCCATCCAGTCGCGCCTCCTGACATCCTCATTCAGCCGCTCGTCGTACAAGTCTGACTAGTCACGTGACCGACAATAAATCTTTTTACGCCACCTGAACCATGTTATGACTCAAATGAGGCACCGACGTCATGAACATTTGTATTATTAGTTTGACGGTCTTCTCCACTTACATCGTGCCTCCCTAAATCCACATCCTTCCGCATTACATTCGTGCAATTACTTGACTGGTCAAGGCAAGCGACAACACGCATTTACATATGAACATACTTTTAGAAGTGTCGGGACACACATACCTTCGTTTTGAATCAAAAGAGACACTTACATCTTCAACAGTTTTACTACTTTCAAATGTCCTCGGTCCGTCAGCGGCCTCCTGAAGCATCCTCATTCATCACGCTCGTCTGTTGTACAAGTCTTGACTAATCCGCGACCGACAACAAAGCTTTTACATACGACAAATACTTGCGAGTTGATGACCGCGCGCCCTTCGGTGTCAAATGAGGCTGGACGGCGTGATCAGTCTTATTAGTTTCCACGGTCTTCTCTACCACATTTGCCGCCTCCCCTGAACCATCCACATCCTTCACGGCCGTTCTGTGCAATTACTGACTAGTCAAGGCAAGCGACAACTATGCATTTACATATGAACATGCTTAAGAAATGTAATGACACGCATACCTTTGTTGTTGCTCAAATGAGGCACCAACATCGTGATAACTTGTATTAATTTCGACGGACTTCTCAACTGCAACAGCAGCCTCCCCTGAACCATGTTCATTCTTTTCGGTATGCATCCTCTGCTTGGTAGTATCCTCTGCATGATCACAACTTGCTTCTTCCAGAAATGACTCAACTACCTGATGTTTTCGAACCTTCACCAAACGTTTTATTTTTGTGGTACCTGCCTTTTTCTTCTCCAACCGCTTAAACTTCATATTCAAATATTTTAAATCGCATGTTGTCTTTGAAGTTTTCTTTGTTAATTCACATACACCTTTTACATAGTTGATCACACTTTTCCACCAGTTTATTTAATATCGGACCGTGTATGTGTCTTCCAATTGTGTTAACTCACTGGTGAGAGTGAAATCTTCGAGTGTCTGAGACCTCATCTCTTGCCTACTATGAACAGAAAGATCCCCATATTTTCCGCTTGGGTGGGTTCATCAGCGAGAACTTGTTCCACTGAAATTGATTCAGCTAAAGTTTCATTGGTTTTGTATGTAGAAGGGAAACGTCCGGGTGTGTTTTGGGATTGAGTGACTTTCGATCCTTCCCCAAATTCGAGGCGGCGCACCATGTGTGGGAACAATGGTGTTAGTGTCCATCAAAATTATTGCCTGTCTTCTCATGTGACTCATAAGTTTTTAGTGTGAGAAGGGACGAGGCCAAGTTTTGAATGTTTGGGTGGTGTCTCAAAACCGTTGTCAAATAGAGTTGTAAAAACGGATAAATATAATATTTTGCATGCGTATCCAACAAGTTCTTGCTAAAACCATCAAATATCATTTTGGATAAATTGAATTTCTTATTAAGAGCTACACAAATCACAAAAGATGCTATGTTTGTACTAAACTCATTCCAGGAAGTTGTCTTTGGACTTAGACACTGCAATATGGTATGGATCAAGAATTTCCATTGTGGGGAGAACAGTGGTTTAAAAAATTTAATTTTGGTCCTAATTCACCTCCATACCCCAAAAGCGGTAGTGTTTCAAAAATGGTATCATTATCCAAACACACAACACCGTCAGCATCATCTAGGAGAAGATCTCTCCTAATTGATGCCTCAGTAATAATTATCTGCATGCCATGTACGCTACCATGGATTTGTACTTCCTCACCAATAGTTTTAGTCTTTGCAGTAGACCAAAACTGCTTCATACAACAAACGTAGATAACAGGTTTGGAAGTGAGTGCATACCTAGCGGGTGTGCATTGAAATCAATAATTTGTTCAAACCCTAGCCTCCTTTGTTTTTTCAAAAGCACAATCATGTTGTGACTTCTAGCAAAATACTCCGGCCATTCTTGTTTATCTCGAACTTGGTTATGCTGAATGTTAGGGGTTTCGAATGAGCGCCCTCTATCGGGTCTAAACTATGTCATGACCAAGCGGTTTGTAACACTTGTAGCAGTTGTTACAATTTCTTTGCGTAGTTATCGCTCTCTTCTTTTTTTTTTTTATGATATAATAAGGATTATTAAATTTAATACATAATACATAAATAATCATGTAACTCAACACGTCATCTTATTTCTATTATCGAGACACAAAATGTCAGACTACACACATTATTAGAAGACTTATCTCTCTTTCCGCATGCGACAACTTGGTAGAAGCCCAAACAAGTACACACACCCACATTATGACTTTTTTTTAAGTAAATCGTTTTTTGGTACATGTAAATCGGTCTTTACTTTAGATAAGTTTATTTTTATTTTTATATTTTGCTTATTATTTTGTTTTTTTTTTTTTTGTAACATGACTTACTATATCGCACAAATTGAACAACTACGCAACTGAATAAATACCATAACGGTCCACAAATATATACAACTAACATAAAAGGGATCAAATCCATAGGTTAACATAACATAGACAGAGTATAGAAGATGAGACAAGTGACTCAAAAATATAACAACGATCCCCTAACAAACAAAAGCCACCAGCTCCAAAGTAAGCAATACATAGCACATCAAATCTCCATTGACTCCAACTTTTGGATGAAACCATTCAGGTCTTTAACACGTTCATGTTTCTTAAACAAAGAAAGAAGTAGTTTAGAACTCTCAGCCAGATCCTCATTTTGCATCCTTAGGAGGTGATTAATAGTTGCCAACGAACAATCCAAACCGCATAGAAGCTCGACTTCCGCTATCATAAGTTGTCTACGGTTGACACGGGCCCTAATTTCAAGCACTTTCCTCATTTGATCTGCTTCTTCACGTAAAGCAACATCCAATTCATCCCTATAGTATGCGATCGTAATCTCTTTTAGTAATTTATCACATATAACCATGGCAGTAGACATTGTTAGCCACTTAGACTAAACATTTTGGGACACATGTTTGTTTTTCTAAGACTCTCACTAATAGAGATAAAAAAATAAATAATAATAAGTCTTTTAGTTACATATATAATCGTCAAAAGCAACCGTTAGCGTCATACATTATCGAGACACAAAAAATTCTGACAAACAAGTTATGACATTTGTCTATTTCCCATGGACAAGTGGATCACAACCCCAAATAGGTACCCACCCACAATCTATTTTCATGACGAGTTTGCTAATCTTTTGCTAGAAAATGGTACTTTGGGCAACTAAAATAGTGTACACATTGGCCCTACTGTACATATATATAGTGTGGGGTGATGTATGCAAAATGGCTGGTGGTTGAATGTTTTTTAGTTGCATTTCAGTCAAATAAAAATTAGTAATAGGTGTACTCAAGTGGTGACTAGTTGAATTTATTAAATATTGAGTTACTGAGGTTTGTCTCATACGCAAACAGTTTTATTGGGAAACAACTTACAAGGAAAATAGTTTTTTTGGGCAACCAGTTACAGTTTTATTGGGCAACTAGTTACAAACGTTGGGCAATTTTTTTAGTTAGATGGCCAACTATTTGTGGCACACAGTCCAACTAATATTTTACATTCGACATGTACAATTCTTTCTACGATGGCCAACTGTAATATTGTCTGCACAATAATGTCATACCCTGTGCATATGTGAGTGTTTACTTTAATAATTTTAACGGCGTAAATATTCAAAGTAAATGATGCCTTGGTTAATAAAACGATAAATTAAAAGTGGTTATAACTGAGTCAATATAATTGCGTAGTTGTTATTACCTCCGACTACATTTATTCTATGATGGAACAAAACTATTTTATAGACCATCACTTATTCTAAATCATCAACATGTTGAGTTTGACGTAAACATAAACGGCCGAGGTTATCGGATGTGTAGAGTTACATTGATTTGAGTTTATTATTTCGAACTTTATGTGACATTCCTAAACGTTAAAAAAATATGACACTACTTTTATGCTCGATTACTTAAATAAAATATCTGAAATTATAAAATGAAATGGTTGTATACATACAACTGCTAGTTATTTTTACTACTGCTAGTTATTTTAAATACTAAAACTGATTTGGTTGTATACTTACAACTGCTGGTTATATTAACTACTACTAGTGATAGAAGACAAGAACGAAATGATGACACGTTTTTAAGAGTAAATTTTCCACTTTAAACCAACTTTTGTACTTGACTACAACTGCAGAACTGCTAGTAGGTCATGCTTTTTGTAAAATTAGAGCGACTTGTTTAGTGTGCCAGTTTTTTAGTTAATTGGCCATTCGGTTTCGTTCATCAGGCAACCTTTTTATGTTGTAATAATGATATAATTGGGCGTTCTTTTGGACTTTAAGGCCACCCTGTAATTTGCAATATGCAATATGGGCATCTAAATGCCATATTTGGGCAATATGTCATGTACTATCGGGCAACCATAATTCTTAACCATTCCACTATAAATTCTAGACGTAACAGCATAAATCTAACATCTTGGTTACGGTTAGAAGCACTATCTCATGGTTGGACCACAAAGTCAATTGCACGGCTAGTTTTTCATTCATATTTTTTTAAACCCAACAAACATTCATAACAGTGCAACCACCATACATCTAATTATCCGACCTAAAAACAAAAGATGAAAAATCGAAAACAAGCAAAACAACGAAAAACCCCCAAAAAATAAAAGATAAAATAATAATAAAAAAAACATCATCGTGAACTGCTCCACCCACCCCATTTCAAACCAAGTTGTTAGAACCACAGCTCTCTTCCTTGTTTTCCTTCATTTCCTTCCTGGCTTTGACTTGTTGAAACAAAATTTCAAGCGGCTAATCCTTTTCCAGATCATAAGGGCTTCAAACCCATGTTGTTGCTCCTCCGGTTTTTTGCACTACCACATTTGTGCTCTCCACGAATTTCTGTGATCCACCACCTGAATTTGAACCACCTCTGCACCCTGTTGATCATCCTCCTCATCTCCAGCCTCCTCATCATCTTCATCTTCGTCGTCCTCCTCCAGATCATTCATTCCATAAACCTCATCCCAGTAAAAGTCTTTTGTATGGAGCCAGTTCAAAATAATTTTCCTCATCCTCGTATCTACCTCCTTATAGGACCCAAATTCTGAAATGGGTTCCTCCCCGAAAGCATCAATAACTGCGTCAAACAACAAATAGTTGTTTAACACAAGCGTACTCTTATCATTTTCAAAGTAACCATTTGCAGCCATTGATGTGGTAATTTTTGTAAGGGAATACGTGTTATGTTTGTTCTGTTTTTTGGTATACAATCGATGCTATAAAGAGGTTGTAGATGTAAATGGACGGTTTTTTTTATTTTTATTTTTGTGGTTTATTTTTTGGGTTAAGGGTTACCCAAAGTATTCTATGTAGATGGATGGTTTCAAGACTTTGAAAACGGACTAAAGCCGCCAAAAAATAAAATTAAGACAGGAATAAAGCTTCATCCAAAAGCTTGCAAATACTTGATCAAAGAACTAGTTGTACGCATGATTTGTGGCCAAAATAAACTGAAAAAGTAAACATTATTATTGGATTGGTGATTATGGTTTGAATTTATAATAAATTGTGGCACGAGGGTAAACAATCGGGTTCATTAATTTTGAGTCGAGGGAATAATTGTTGCGACTAGATATTCACTCGAGTTGGAGCAACTTAAAGTTTAAAAAAAGTATAACAATTGTCGAATTACTACTTTTAAAAACAATTATTGTTATATTTTGTTAATAACGGAATAAGTAGTTTATAAGTGTTCGTGCCACAATTTTGGATACAAAAGGAACAAGCGAGGCCTAATGGAGTATTTGACACATGGCACCGATGAATTCGTTTTGGTATATCGTCAGTCAACACTTTTAGATGTATCACGGGCAACTAAATTTGTATTTGGGCTACAAGTAAGTACTTTAGGCAACCTTTACATATTTAAAGAATATATATTGTACAATGGGTCCTTAGCATTTATTGGTACTTTGGCCCACACCTTTAGATGTACTCGCAACCAAATTTTAGTGTCATGTGGGAACTTAATTTGTACCTCCGGCAAACCTTCTAGACGCAATCGGGCAACTATAGGACATACTTGGTCAATATGTCTTGTACGTTGGGCAACCTTAAATGATATGCATATCATCTTAGAAGCATTTCCAATGCCATAACGCTCCTTGAACTCTTCCCAAAGTTATTTGACAGTGTTACGTAGAGGTACAACTGATCTAAGGGGCTACCTTGCGACACACTATTACTGTGTTTATAGCTTTTCACCAAATATAACCATACCCTAGTTTCCATGTGCTTATTTACTTGACTCACACATAACAAGAAAAGTTTTATGAAAACAAAATAACATCACAAAAAAAAAATGAACTCTGTTGCGAAATGCAAGGTGTTTATGCGGTATGAAGATCTTGTGTGTGGTGTTTTACTCCCAGTTGACATTAATTTTTCGAGTCTTGTGCGGTACATCAAGAAAAAGTTCAAAGTTAATGATGTAAACGGGATAACTCTAACATACAACATCGCCTCAACCACAACGAACATACTTGACGACGATGACTTGGATTTTTTTCAAAATGGGTTGATGGTCGCAGTCAGAGGTGCAAACCATATGCATCAACCAAGTTAAAGAACCCGTTGTGGTAACCCAGTCATCTTGTTCCCCACACTTACATGTGGATCTTAATGATACGTTGTTACCTGAGCAAGATGCGAATACATGGCAACGAAACAAGTTAACTCATATAACGACCACACCCCAACCACCACCTATTGATAGCAGACTTGAAAGTAAAGATAGAGGTGTTATGAAAGTGAATGATAGATTTGATGATAAGGCAGAGTGCATATATGAGGTATCTTTGAAGTGCCTAAAAGAAGGGTATGAATTTTATGTTCATAAATTGTGCACTATTAGGTACCGATAAAATGCGTGCAGCCAAAATGTGATTGGCACATAAACTGTCGTAGGATTCCAAATTGTATCCAGTTTAGAATCACTGCAATTAATGACCGTCATACATGTTCCAAAATCCGTTCAATCCAAATCGAAATGCTACAAAAACCTGTCTAAATTAATACGTCCGAAAATCCCAGTTTACAGCGTTTATAAGCCAAGGGACATTATCCATGATCTGAATATGGAGTTGAATATAGATGTTTCATATAGAAAAGCTTGGAGGGGAAAACAATTGGCAGTGGAATCAACCCGGGGTTGTCCAAAGGCATCGTTTTGCGCATTACCATACTACTGTCACAACCTAAAGCTCGCAAACGAGGGGTGTTACACATTGAGACAGACGATCAAAGACGTTTTAAGAACCTTTTATATCTTTCGGTCTTTGCGGTAAGCTAATTGCCTTGAATGTTTTAAATAAATCTTGTCTAATATATGGATATGGTTTTCATACAAGTGTGTTGGTGAATAGGCATTGTTTTTAGTTTAGCATGCGGTTGTTTAGTAGTATATCTGCAACATGAACACAAAATGGAATATAAAAAGCTATACATACATAAAACCCGAAAATAGTTACATACAACTAGTTTTACTTGTCTTATAAAAGTTGAGCATCCTAGCAAAGTATCTAACAATTTATGTCAGATAAGCACAAAAACATTCGAAATTGGATCTACTCATGCTGATACTATTGTTTGTTTTCACAGCACACACTGTCAGTGAAAAATAAAACAAATTATTTGACATTAATTTACTTACCAATGCATTACAATAGTATACAAAGCTCACTTAAATACATGGTTTATGATGATTTTACCTTGACATACAATGTGTTTGTTATCCAGTATGTAATCGCATTTATATTGTATAGATTAAGAGTTTCCTATGCTATATGCGACCCCTGATCATAATCGACGCGGCACATCTTAAAGGGCCCTACGTAGGGACAAACCTGGTAGCCGTGAGAATGGACGGAAACAATCAAATTATACCGATTGCCAACGGTGTTTCTCAAGGTGAGAGTGGTGAATCATGGACATGGTTTTTGACAAACTTGAAAGAATCCATAGGAGAAGTTGCTAATTTGGCAATTATATCACGGAGACATCATGCAATAGCCCTAGCATGTAAAATGTTTTCCAAATGCCTTTCACGGGTATTGTTGTCGCCATTTGATGTTGAATACACGTATGCAAAGCGATAGCCTAAAGTGTTTATACTGGAAGACGTGCAAAGCTTACACAACGAAGGAATTTGCACACCTAATGTGTGAGATTCTTGCAGCACGACCGATAGCTCACAGAAAACTAGTTGCAAAGGTATTGAAAATGGTCAAGGGCACATTGCCGCAAACAGTACAACTACCTGACCTCAAACAGTGTGGAATCGATCAATGCTTTAACAAAGGATGTGCGCAAGATCCCAATAACGATGTTGATGGAATGGTTTTGAGGTCTTCTTCAAAATGGTATTACGGCGAGAAAAACATTGGTAGAGCATATTTTGTTATTATTAGATAGTTTATTGAGCAATAATTAACAGTCTTATTGATGTGTTAATATGTGTAAATGCTAGATGCACCGGATGACGAACTTACAGACTGGGCGACCGCCAAAGTGAAAGACAGAATGGAAAAAAGTGCAAAATGGAAGGTTTTGGGAATACTAAAGGACAAAGTGTATGAAGTACACGACACAAAAAACAGCATGTTGTTGATTTGGTAAGGTGAATCAGGTTGTCGCAAATGGCAGCTTTCAGGCTTGCTTGTCGGACATGTTGTCTTTGTGGAGTAGATTTGCAGGCCTGACTAGTGTTAAGAAGTTGGCAAAAGCTTGGTTTTATAATACAACTATTAAAGCGACGTACCAAGACATCATCTACCCATTAAAAGATATGACGTTGTGGGACACTGAAGTGAACTTAGAGGTTGTGTTGCCCCCTGTTATCGGTAAGCGTAATTCAGGCAGGCCTAAAAATAAAGACCGAATACCATCTCAAGGTGAGGCACCTAAGAGAAACTATTGTGGAAGGTGTGGCACAAAAGGCCACAACGTAACATGTAGAACCTTTGGTGAAAAGAAAAGTAAGTATTTGTTCAGCTTTACAGAAAACTTTAAGGTTATGTTGTTAACGGCAACTAACATGTTTGGCACACTTGTACGAGACGGTTGGCTACAAAGCGAAAAGCTAAGCAAAAAGGCTCGTAAATGGGTGAATCATCTCATTAACTACATAGCAAAGCGAGCGACCCTAATCATGGGGTGATTAATGCGGCGAATCACATCAACTCAAGTCAAACCACTGAACAACCAAGCTCGTCCGCTCCACACATCAGTCTTCTATCCGATTTCCCTACTCTAATGAGCATTTTAAAGTAAGCGAGAACATGGTTTTTAATAATGCATTCACTGCCTAAGTCCTACTATATTGTGTTTTGTGTAAGGTAAACGTTTGTGTGTATTTGGCTTTGTAATAACGGATGGATTGTAAAGTATTACTTATTTGTGTCATGCGGTTGCTAGCTAATAGGGGTCGTGCATCTGTGTGGTATGAACATGTTCATTGAATATAAAAACACAGTCTATAAACGTACCAAACCATCATTAGGGCATCCGGACCTCCATCATATCGCTTTCCGTTTTGTATGGCCGCCTGTAAGTGGTTATAGAAACCCTTTTCCTACTTCTTGACACACCCTCTTGCTCAACAACTGGTTCTTTTCCCTTGGCAGTCCCATGACCTGGCCTACTTTCATGTTCACATCCTCATAAAGGGTATCTCTTTTCCCTTCGCGGAAGCATTTCCAGCTCGGAGTTCCACACCTTCCTCTTGCAACCATTTTTCAGTTTGTTGTGCACTACCCCCTTTTTCTCTGATCTCAAACCCTGTATCAGTTTTCCTTATAGACACACGGGTTGTTAGCTTCCTTCTTTTGAACGGTGTTGCACTAGCGCATCGCATGCCAGCGTCCTCTTCTTGCCAAACCATGTTTTTTAAATAAAATTGTGACAAAGGATGTTGCTTGTGCAGAACGTAGAGGTCCATTGATCGAGTCTCCTCCGCAATGTCATACATTCGCCGAACGTCATTGTCTGTGTGCATCAAAGTTAAACCATCTTCGAGTGACTTGTTTGGTGCACCATAAAATAAAGCCCATTTCCCAATATCATTGAAAACATGATCAAGCACCCTTGTAAATGCACCCCTGCTGGAGCTAAAACACCAGACATCAGAAAGGCGACCACCTACATAGCGGAGTGGCTGAAATTGAAACTTCCCGCTGTGGTGAACTTTAAATATGACTTCTTTGGTTTCCACCATGTCCTATAAAACATAAATACTAATAAAAATTAGAAGCAACTACTAGACTTAAAGGGGTATACTGACCATACCTATAAAACATAAACCCTAATAACAAATTCAATAACTTTGAATTAAATAATAATTTAATAATACAATATAAAATATAAGGCTGCACAGTTATTTATATTCATATATAAATATATCAACCAATATGAACGAATGAGGTAACAAATATATAAATATATCAACCAATATGAACGAATAACGTAACAAAGTACATACTGGATAGTATAACAAACCTGGAGTTTTTCCTAAAATAAGATGAAAAGGACACTGATTATTTTTCAATGAAAGTGACCGAGGGTATAAAGCAGGAATGTTGGGATGTTGATGGTCGGGACCATAAGGATAAGTGGTGTGTGGGGTAAAAAAGTTTAAGTGTTTGTCATGGTAGGTCCCTCTACTTTTTACAACAAATATAAGCTGAATATATGTCTTTATAAAGTTTTGTTTGGGCAAACAACGATACAGTTTAAAGCCTAAAGGTACTTTTTGCAACTTTTATAAACTCCCCACCACCTAATTTGTCGGTCAACATTTTCCTACAAACTTGTTAATTAAAAACCTGTTTATAATGACTTCCAGAACTTCAGCTACAACACGAGTAATTGGTGGCAAAGTTGAATACTTTTGCAGATGCAGTCTTCGTCTACCAGTCAAGACGTCAACAACAAGGGCAAACCCTGGGAAGCGTTTTGTAAAATGCTCTATTTGTGATGTGTATCAGTTTTTGGATGATGATCTGCCTAGTGAATACTATAAAGATCTGGTGTATGGGTTCTTTGAAAAGGAGAAAAGATCGAAGAAGTCGGTGGATATTGAACACTTGGTTGATACTCTTGCTTTGGACAAGTCAATCTTGGACAAAGAGTTGACTGATGCAAAGTCAAAGTTGAAGCTGTATGATAGGTTGTTTTTCATTATGTTAGGATCTTTGTCGGTTACTTGTGTTGGACTTGGTATGTTAATAGGCAAGTAATGTAATGAAATAGATATAAACGTTTAATTATATATGTAATTTACTTTTGGAGAAGTTGCAAGTTTTTATGTTCAGTGTTAAATTGTAAAGCCCACTGAAACAACAAAATATATACGGTTACCTTTACATAATGTAAGCAACAACATAGATCACATAAAATGGATAACCCTAGAGTAACAGATTCATGTGTAGATCTTTTGAATACATAATCAAGACTATACAGTGTTGCATTTCATAAAGTATAAACAATCTTAAACTAGTTTCGAATTTTGTGATTGTTATACTTGTTTTCGTAAGTATACAAAAGGGTTTAATTGAATATGATCACGAGTGTTGCGAATAGCACAAATTCATGATAATGTTGTATTTGCTCTCGTTGGTTCTTCGCTGCTGTTTATAAAGGTAGGCATGGTGATGCAATATAATGCAAAACATATGACACGTATAAGTAGTGAGAATGAATACTTAAAACTGCTATTGCACGTTAATCTGCTAGTGCTGAAGACCAAGTAACATAAACATGTTGTTAGTAAATAGTGGGTAAATGCACACAGTTGATAAACAATATGAAAAAAATGTATAATCAAGCTGTAAAACTGTCAAATACATTTTTTGGTGCCTTTCTTTAAAGTCAAAGTGGGTAAACCAAACAATTCGGATAGAGCACTATACCAGGAAGAGATAGTTACAATGCACATGGCCAATGCATAGACGTTGCCTTACAAAAACTCCTAGACTAGACTATCTTTTTTGACTTTAAAGTAATGTTAAAACAAGTTCCTGTAATCGTTAACAACACAATTAGCATGCTGCATAACAATACCTACACTCCAACCTTCCGTTCCTTAAATACCAAGTTGGTTTTGATCCCTATCCTCGACGCCGATCTCTTGTTAGAGCCTTCAAATGCCTCAACATCTTGATCTTCCGTAAACCCGTTCTTGGTGTTTCAAAGCATAGCCTCCTTGCATACTGTTTCCTCAAAACCTTATGTCCATACCTGGGCTTGACACAACTCCCTACTTGACGTGGAACGGAAGAAGATACTGCGTCCAATAAAACCTGATTTGGAAGAGAATTTGTCGGTACATTCTTTAAAGTGGCATCATCGTATTCGATAACCCGTTGCACCCGTTTATATGGTGGGGAAGTAGACCACCCAACATCCATTGCTACACAACCCACAAATCCCCCACAGTACCATTCATCGTCACTGAACTCAATGGCGTCATCAACACTTTCGCTATGCAAAAAAATCCATGAAAAGATTCTTTCCTTGGAATTCAATTCCTTTACGTCTAGGTTGGGAAGGAGGGGTTCTTAGGGTAGGTGAACGCCCTTCTTCCTCCTCCCATGCAAGAATATCAGAGTAAGACTTAGATGTAGCAAGTTTCACAAGTTTATCATGTATCGCAAGCTTTGCATGCGTTTCCTTATCAAGAAGATTAAAAGTTAGGTTAGGATAATAGAAACATGCTAAGTTAACAGGTTTATGTGAAACGTACAAGCCGACTAATCCATATTCCTCGGCAAGTTCATTCATCCTTTTAACATCATTATCACATTCAACAATTGTCAAACCAGTTGAAAGAACAAATCTTGGTGTGCAAAAATATAAAGCCCGTATCTCACACTCAAGCTTGTAGGCCAACAAGTCAAGAATTTGCTTAAAGTTCATCCTTGTGGAGTTACTAAACCTTAGCGAAAGGGGTTCGGCCAAACGCATAACTTAAATTGGGCAACCGAATGAAGGTACCATCGTAGTGAATCTCAAAAACAGGATACGCAACTACAGACCCTGGCGTCCTGTAATAAAGGTATATAAATGTACATAAAAAAGAATAGCAAGTATGGTAAAAAAAATATAGTCATGGCAAGTCAGAACCATGAGGTAACATATAAACATTTTTAGGAAGGGTGATGGTATTCATACCTTAGTTTGAGATCAAATAAGGCAACTGAAGGCTTAGAAGCATTTTTTGATGAAAGAGATTGTTTGGAGAAAGGCATCTTGACTAGTGTACAAATGTGATCTTGATGAACATTTGCTATATATTAGCAAAGGTAGTATTATTTTACTATTAACAATGTACTTATATATTATATGATACTTATGATCCATTGATTTTGATACGGAAATAGTAATGGGGTAAATGTAATTTTATTTTGTTAAACGTTTTTATGTCTAGCGTGTTTGTGTAATAATGTTGGTGTTAATGTGTGAATGAATATGTCAATGGATGAGGCATGATATATGTTTGATTGTAAAATGTATTTGATAGAATATCGTATATTGAAAACCGATAGTGCATGATAAAACAACGAGTGATGTTGGAGATAAGTTAAAAACTGTTGACACAAAGGATAAAATCTAACTCTATAAAAAAACCGAATCATATTCTCGCGATAAGCTAGCGCAACGTCAGCAGGATCATCAACTTGCAACCATTGACAATGTGCCAATCGAGATAAAAATATACAAACCCACACACCACAATCACCAAAAATACACCCTTCAGTACATGTAATCTTATAGTCGTTCGGACGTATTCCAGTCTTATAAAAAAAACGTTTGCTTACTCTAGAAGAACTGGTAGTTTGGCATGTCAATAACCGAGATTGTTAAAATACATACAGGGTTGATCTTGTTGGAGGGTTGTCAAAAATGTTAATATTGTATACTCGAAATAAGTAAGTTATACATAAACTACAGTGGTTTGTTCAAGAAGGATTAAAAATAATACGTCGTATATATATCATTGTTAATGAATATTTGTCCAAAAGTATTATATGTTTGTTATGCGTGATACGTATAAATTCGACCATTTGACAATTGCTTCGCAATTAATTTTTATAATACATTTCATTTCATTACATTAAGCGATAAAAAAAGAGAGTAACGAAGCAACAACATTGATGATGAGTCCAAAACAAAAAAAAGATTATTATGACAGAACTTGAGAGAGAGCACATAACAAGCTAGGAGTATAGGTTTAATATTTTTTGCTCATCATGGCCAGAAAGGAGCTTTTCTTGAGAACTTGCAGCTGCGTCTCAGTGATAAGCCTCATCAGCATCCTGTTTTTCTCTAGCTCCTCATCCTGGATTTCACACAGTATTTCCATACAAGCACTGGCAATAGTGGACCCAACAAAACACTCCAACTGCTTGATCTGCTCAGCCCCTGACACTGCATCAACAAGTTAGCTCCATCACCGTTGCATGCATGTCACTAATGAACTTTAGATCACGTCCATTGTCACGCACAAAGATAGTCTTAGCCATGTCGTAAATATAGTTATCCATTTCTGTTGTAGTAAATGCTGCTGTGGGTAGTGTGTGTCACTTCACAAAAGTAGTTTGAAAATATATTAGATGGTGTCCGTTTATATAAGCAAAACGGGGTGTGTGGGGTGACATGGATTTTATTTTTAATTAAAGTCAATATAAGTAAATGTGGATAGTCAACTGGTCAATAGTTGTGTCTTGTCAAGTAATTAGAAATGCACATTAAGCCAAATGCAATTAATGAATCTTATGTAGTACTCATACGCTTCCTGTCCCAAAGATAACAATTTTTGGGCAACAAAACCATTTGGGGGCAACTAAACTAGTTAGCCTGTTGTTTACTTGCAATTCAAACAAATGTTTTAGTAAGATATGCCACGTGGTCCATAACATTATGATGTGTATGCCTTAGGAAAAATATTATTTACCCTTGTTGTTAACATACAAATGGTATTATTAGGTGTACATTTACTTTATATTTTTCTGTAACAATATACAATTATTATAATATAACTAACAATTTATGTCATGAACTCTAAGTATGTGTGCAGTTGCCTGTGGTTTCTTCAGTATTGCATGGTTATTTTGAAATAACCCAAATCGGGGATGCACAAAAGTAGGACAAACTTTAATAATGAGGAAAAGACGTACTGAAATGATGGTGCTGCCCAGTGTCATGTACTTGAACTGTTTATGTCCATTAATTATAAAGTTTACGTATTCCCATAAAAGGTAGAATTAAAGAAATCCTTCAAATCTATGCATCATCACATTCAGTTAACAACAACTTTGCAGCCGTAGCCTTGGTCAAAGGATGGGAGTGTCAGTGATCTTGCCACTGCTGGTTTGCGCTATCCACTGCCAGTAATGGTAAATACACCGCTAGTGCAGATTGTGGTGAATTTGGAAACAACAAGGGCTTTTGTGAAACATTTTGCTTCTACCGTACTTATTCCCCAATTCATTGCCGATCAATTAATTGATTTTTTAAACACTCCCAATTGCTGACGAAACCCTAACCGCCCTCCCAACTATAATTTTTCAAATCTCATATCGATTCACTTTCAACGTACAATGGCAACTAAATATTCAAAAACCCACTACTTAGTCGCATACCTAGTCAAGAACGACCATTGTGAAGGTTTTCATGAGATGATTGATTTCATCAAACATAGTCCCATACACTATGCATTAACTGTAGAACCCGTCATTGTTAAAGCTTATATACGGCAGTTTTGGAGGAATGCTGAAATTCAAGAAAGAGGTGGAAAAGAGGTTATTAGGGCGGTTGTTGATGAAACGGAGATTCTGATCACAGAGGAGATGATTAGAGGTGTTTTGAAGCTTCAGGATGCTGAAGGAGTTATTAATCTGTCTGATGCTGAAATATTTGAAGGTTTAGAAAGAATGGGTTATGAGAGAAAAGGGAATCGTATAAAGTTTCACAAAGGTATGTTTTTCCGCAATGGAAGTTTTTAATCCATACCTTGCTCAAGTGTGTAAGCAATAAAACAACTGGATTTGATGAGTTTCCCTCAAAGATTGTTGATCCCAGTTGAGCAAACGATCTAATATAGAAACTGACTTGAAACAAATACTTATCAAGTATCACGCGGAATTTAATACTTAATCTTAAGAAGAAGAACAGTAAACATTCAACACCTCAATATTATTATAAATACGAATACTCTAACCAGTATTAGGGTTTTACAACCTTAAAGTGTATCGACCTTAGATATAAAACATACGTATATCTAATCTAACCTAGGACCTCCCTTTATAGGCTAAGGAGTCCTTTACATAATACAATACGTAACCTACAAGATAAATATCTTTTCCATATTTATCTAATACAAAATACTAAACCAACTATACAAGACTAGCAGTGGTTACAATACATTATCCGTGGTTACACAATACTACTAGCCGCGGTTTGTCTTCATCAGTGGTTCCATTCTTTTGTCCGTGGTTTTATCAACTCTGTCCGTGGTTCCAGTACTTAGAATAATTCTTGATCCAAGGAACCAAAAACCCAACAATCCTCCCCTAAACTTGATACATTCCAACAGAATTCTCAAGTTTCCTTTAAGCTCAAAACATCTGAATTAGAGGATGTAGCCAAACACTTACTAGATTTAAGAATATTCTCATACTTCAGCAACAAATTGTAAGCTTGACCATCATAGGGCAACAACATCTTGATAAAACCAGGCTTTAACATCTGAGCAATAATTCCTGGATACTTATTCAGTTGAGGATAATCACCTTCTACAAGCATATGAATAACTTTTCCAGAAACAGTTAAAATATGAACTCCACAAGTTTGATATAAAAACCATCTTGTAACATGACCATTGTAGAGTCCTTGCCATTCAGGTTCATCATGAGTAGGTTCAAATAAAATCTTCAAATGATGATAAACCAGTCTCTCATGATAATCATTTGGATGTACTTCACCAAACTTATTCTTGTAAAGTATCCAAAGATTCATCAAATAATCTCTATCAAAATATCTTGAAGCATCTGAAAATTTATTATACTCATAAACTTCATTGTTGAGTCTTTGAATTTTCCAAACTCCTTCACTTCCAACTTTAAGCTTAAACTCATAAGAAATAATTTGATTAACATCTTCAACTACTTTCAGTCTTTTAGAATCAGATGTCTCTTGAAGCTCATATTTTCTCTTTTGTCTACTTTGAATCCACTCTTCTTCCTTTTTAGAATTCATTGGACAGAAATCATCATTATTAATCCTCATACATCTCATATAAAGCTCACGAATTCTTTCAAATGAACACCTATTAAGATTATCAGGAATATGAATGCCTGAATTCTTAATAATCTTCATCAGTACATTCCTCATCTGTGCAATTGAAGGAGGTTTCTTTCTTATAACTTGCTTTCTTTCTTTACTTATCCTCCTTGCCCATTCACCTAAAAGTCTAGCTCTTTCCTCATCATCCAACAGTGCCCATTCTTGTGAAGTATACTCATCATGTATTTGTTGAGAAGCTTGAAGATAGTTTTGTGATTCATACCATGTAGCTAACCATCTCTGACTAGCTTCCTCTTCTTCTTGCTTCCTTTTCTCTAAAGCTTCTTGTTCTTCAGCTAACATATTTCTTACATACTCTTCATCATAAGCAACCTGCTCTGCTTTACATTTAAACTTCAACTCTGGTTCTGCAATCCCTTTACCTTTACCAATGTCTTGTTGAACCACTTTCTTCTTTAATGGATCACCAATAATCAAACTTTTACTTCTAGGTTTAGGTGCAGCAGATTCAAGAGATAAAACAGGTGCAATGATAGGTGTAGAAATAGATGAGGTTTTGCTTAGATTTATCAATGTACTTGCAGCTTCTTTCTCAACTTCTTTAGATTTAGGTGGCGACACAGAGAGGATTGTGACAATAGTGGAAGTGGTTATGATAGCAGTGGGTATGATAGTAGTGGGTACAATTGACATGTCTGAAACTGCAAAGATGGTTACAAGAGTACTAATCGTGGTTGCAGACATACTATCAGTGGTTGTGTCCTGCACTACTTCATCTTCTACAACATTCTTCAAACTTTCAAGAACTGCCTCATTCCCATCTTTATCAGATACTAAAAATTCTTGATCTCCACTATCAACATCTTCTTCCATAGATACATCAACAGCCTCCCCTGAATTTATGCCTTCACTCCTCCCTTGTTTGGATACATCCTCCACATTCAGAGCTGGAGAGGAGTCCACCTTCTTTTTCATCCTCCTCATTTTTCTCAAAATAGCAATCCCAGGTCTTCTTACCTTCTCTAAGACCAATACCCTGTGCTTCAATCGCCTAATGTCTTTGCCCTGAAACACAGCGAGCTCTTGTAGACCTGAAATTGTATCCTCCATTTTGGCACATTTATCCGTCAATTCATTAAAACGTTCAAGAATATCCTCCCCACTTCGACCTGTGTGAACTGGTCCGAGAGGTGGTTCATTGGAAAAGTCATCATGTACCAGCTTAGGATCCGTCAATTCAGTTTCATGTTCCAAACTATCCTCATCACTTCGAGCTTTGTCAACTGCTCCGAGAGGTGAATCCTTGGATAAAGTAAACATAGCACCAGACCTTGCCTGATCATCTATGCACCCTTTAGTAGCCAGTTGGCTAGGGATTCCTCCACCTGTGTTAAGTTCCAAGGAACTCTCCACATTAGGAGTTGCCAAAGATTGGGTCTTATTTATGTTTCCACTATCCTGACCAGCATTTAAGCATAAATTAGTAGTGGAAGCCCTTCCAATCATGTCACCTCCACTCCATGTGACAGCCTCATGAACAACACCACTAACACTAGCCTGAGGTAGCTTAGTGACCTTCTGACTCCTAGTCCATACAATTTGTTTAACATTGGTTTGGGTTTGACTAGAAGTAGGTTGAGTGTCACTAACAGTGGTTTGAGGTGTACTAGCAGTGGGTTCAGATGTACTAGCAGTGGGTTCAGTGACTATAGGTTGTGATCCAAGACCTTCATCAAACTCAGGATCAGTAGGCAAAGTAAGCATATGGGGAAACAAAGGAACGTCTCTAATTTGTACATTTGGCTTCTGATTCCTCATATGTGCAAAAACCTTAAGAAGCATATGATGTACTTCATACTCTCTAGAATGCTCAACAGGTTCATCGATTTGGCTTTCCACAATAAGTTGAACAAACTTAGGATATAAATAGTATTTACCCTTCTTCCTAATGTTTTGTACTAGCCCCTCATAAATCATCCCAGACCAATTGAACTTTCTTCCATCAGACAAACAAATAACAGCAGTAGCAATTTTGGAAGGAAAGTCATTAAACCCAGTGGTCTTATTACTCATACACATCAACAAGGTATGAATCAGAAACTTCCATTGTGGGGAAATCAAACTCTTAAAAAATTGTACCTTATCACCCCTGTGTGTATATCCTAACCTTTCCAAACCAGCAACTATCTCAGCATCTGAAAGGTTTACAATCCCATCAGCATCATCAATCTTTAAAACTCCCCTAATGATATCCTCATTAACCAAAATAGCATGCTCATCCACAATAGTACTAAACACTTCTACTCCTTTAACCTCTTCAAGCTTAGTATTCTTCCAAAACTGATGTATGTAGGCTTTAAGGATGGTTGGTGTGACAGTTAAGGCATAGTGAATAGGACTGTGAATAAGGAAATCAATCATTTAATGAAAACCTTCAGATCGATTGTTCTTGATGAGATTAGCAACAAGGTTATGTGTGTTGGAGTACTGAATCGCCATGTGATTGATGATGGGTATGATGTGGGTTATGTGAATTATGCAAAGGAAAGTGATTAGGGTTAATGTAGAGCGCCAAGTTGAAGTGTTTTGAAGATCAATTAAATGATTCATCCATGATTTGGGGAGATAATTTTGCTTTCACCAAAGTTACCAAACAGCCCCTGTAGTATCCAAAATGAAGCAACATTCTATCAGAGGTTTCAGAACTGCTATCCGCGGTTTGAAACACACCATCAGTGGACACAATGTTTCACTTCAACCAGATGTCCAAGAGATACAGCAAGCAAATCTGTGTCAAAATAAGAGAGATCTCACAAAAATATGAAAGAGTATAAATTTTTTTTTTTAAACATTAGCAGCTAAACACATCACCAGCTCCAATGTACACGAATCCTTCATACCTGCAAGACACAAATAAAAACCAAACTCAGAGAAGAGAGTTATCAATGATTAGGAAAAGATAGAAGTGGTTACTTAGACTTATTAGTGTTTAGCCATATTGCTAAGACTGAAGTCAAAAAGGTCAACTTCCAGTATTAATATTAGTCCAAAGCCCAATGATCTCATTAACTCCTCAACCACATTTAACCTGCCCCTCATTTACTTACATAAGCCATATCTCTGCTTATAAAAAGAACCCAAATCTCATATCACACACATCAATTAAAACCAAAACCCTAATTTCTCCAAAATCCACAATCAACCACAATCACCATGTGGAATCCCAGTTGGAATAAACCAGAAGTCGTTGATCTAACATCCTCCTTCTCCTCCTCATCATCATCATCATCAAGTGAAGAGTCTGACCCATGGCGTCTTTACATACCTCCACAAGAACCACGACCAAGAAAATCCCCCTTTCTCCCTTCATCTGAAGATGATAGTGTGGTAGATCCTAGTGAGTCATTAAGAGGTTCTGATGATTCTACTGAGCACCTTCAACCAACCTTCAATAGGTTGGTTAGAGAGGAAGCAAAGAGAGGACAACCTTCATCATGCCAACCCCAACCAAGACCACGAGCAAGAAATCCACCACTCCCAAAGGACAGAGAGGTGGTTCTTGGTCTTCCTGCACCAGGTTGTGGTGCTTCTTCACATATCGTAAAGGGGAAGGGTAAAAGGAAAATGGAGTAATGCTTTTTGGTGAAACCAGTAGATGAATGTGTGATATGACAATGTCCTGTGTGCTTCATCTACTATATTCATCTTCATCATCTTCATTTTCATCAATCCATCCTTCCTATTTTGATCCTTAGCTCGTCATACTGGTCATGCATATCCAGCAGTTGGAATAGAAGATATGAGCTAGGATAGGTGTAGGAAATCATGTATAGAACTAGTCTTTTAATTGCACTTGAAGTTTAATTGTAAGCTGTAAACTATTTCTGGAATGAATGAACAATTGAACTTCAGTACTTCTTTTGCTTCTATAATGAACTTTCTTGTATCTGCAAAATGGTTAGTGGAAACACAGAGCAACAAACAGTGGTTTGAACACAACTATCAGTGGTTAGAAACAAAAATAGCAATACTAAGATTACATAATAACAGTCCAATACTTATACAAACTTTTACAAAACAAGTTGAGAGTTAGAGATTAATCATTCCAATACTAACAAAAAGGTACTGAAACCTCCCCACATCAAAAGCTTTGGTGAGAAGATCAGCAACATTGAAATCAGTATGGATTTTTACCATTTGAATCAGCCTTTTCTCATTACAATCTCTAATGAAATGATGCCTTATCTCAATATGTTTAGTTCTAGAATGTAAAACAGGATTTTTAATGATGCAAATTGTACTGTTATTATCAATGTAAATCTTAGTATGCATAAAATTGTACCCAAAGTCCAGCAATTGATTCTGAATCCAAAGAACTTGACCACAGCAACTAGCAGCAGCCACATATTCAGCTTCAGTTGTAGAATTTGCCACAATAGTTTGCTTTTTACACTGCCATGAAATTAGTCTGCTTCCCAAAAACTGACATCCTCCAGTAGTAGACTTCCTATCCAAACTAGCACCAGCATAGTCACTATCTGTGTAGGCCACCAAATCAAAAGGGGAATCCTTAGAGTACCAAAGGCCCAATTTAGGATGACCTTTAAGATATCTAAAGATCCTCTTAACAGCATTCATGTGTGAGGTATTTGGTGTGACTTGAAATCTTGCACACACACACATATCGACAACATAATATTTGGCCTAGATGCAGTGAGATACATCAAAGATCCAATCATGGACGTGTACAGCTTCAAATCAACTTTGGGACTTCCATCATCTGGTAGCAGTGGTTTCGAGTCTCCATAGGTGTACTAGCACTCTTTACATCTTGAAACCCAAACTTCTTCAAACATCTGCTACATACTTGTCTTGACTAATGAAGATACCATCAGTCCTTTGTTGAACTTGTAGTCCCAAAAAGAAAGTGAGTTTCCATAGAACTCATCTGAGTTACTCCCATATACTCATCAAACTTATCATGCATAAGTTTCTCAAAATCCTTGCATAGCTCCTTGTTTGTTGAGCCAAAGATGATATCATCTACATAAAGCTGAACCAATAAAATATCATCTTTGTGCTTTCTAATGAACAAAGTTTTATCAATCAGCCCTCTTTTAAACCCATTATCCATCAAATAAGTAGACAGGCACTCATACCATGCCCTAGGAGCTTGATGCAATCTATACATAGCCTTTCTCACCCTATAAACCTTGTCAGGATGATCAGGATCTTCAAAACCAGGAGGTTGACAAACATAAACCTCCACATCAATTGTGCCATACAAAATGCACTTTTAACATCCATCTGATACACAACAAAATTCTTGAATGAAGCATAAGCCAAAAATAATCTAATAGCCTCTATTCTTGCAACTGGAGCAAACACTTCATCATAATCCAAACCTTCAGTTTGTGTGTATCCTTGAGCAACCAACCTAGATTTGTTCCTTACCACTATACCTCTTTCATCCCTCTTGTTTCTGAACACCCATTTAGTCCCAATTGCCCTCTTACCATTAGGAAGATCAACCAATGTCCAAACCTCTTGAAGCTTAAACTGTGAAGCTCTTCTTGCATTGATTCTACCCATCTTTTTCTGATAAAGCTTCTTCCATTCGGGGCTCCTTTTGAGACAGAAAAACAAGAACAGGAAATTTTGCAGATCTTTATGACTGTTCTTTTGTGAGTGAGTGATCTTGCAAAGAACCCATGTTCAGGAAAGGGTTCAGTGTGCTTAACCCTGCTTCTTGTTTGAACTAGAGTATTCAAGTTTCCAAGTATTTGTTTCTTGGGATGAATCTTGTGAATCCTTGTAGCGGTGATTGGACTTTCATTAATGACAGTTTCCAAGTTAGTCAAATCAGCATTGAAGAAATCATCCAAGTCTTCATCATCAGTAGGAGTATCAATTTCAATCAAAGCAGGCATGGAAGGATCATGTGGATACTCCTCATCATCAAATAATGGCTTTGCATGTGGTCCAAAGAAAGTACTATCACCAGTACTTGTATCCGGGGTTTCACTTGACCTGTCAGTGGTAGAAGATGGCTTAGCAGTGCTTTCAATTGGCTTAGCAGTGCTTGCAGAATGCCTTTTCTTCTTTTC
>OU343225.1:81242132-81301960 GCA_910596185.1 Chrysanthemum makinoi | reverse complement strand
AATTTCTTCTACCGACACTGAGTTATCTTTCAACAACTCATCCTTATCTTGATGATGATCAACATTGCCTCCATTATCCAGTACATCATCATCAGTGGGACCTTGCTTGTCAATGATGGAAGGAACAGAACCAGCTTTCCACTTTTCAACCAAATAGAACTCCTTTGGAGAATCAGCTCCCTTGGAAGGTGTTTCTGCCTCAGAATCCTTTTGTGTACCTGTATTAACATTAGTGGAAGTTCCGGCAATGATAGGCTCATAATTCATAGATTTGGTTAGCATATCAATGTTAAACAGCCAGTCTGGTCCTTTGGTCTCAACACTAGGAGTCTTTTCACTGAATTGAACATGAAGGTTCTCTTCTTCAACAATTCTAGTCCTCCTATTGTATACTCTAAAGGCTTTACTATTAGAAGAATAACCTAAAAAGTATCCATCATCAGCTTACTTTTGAAACTTGCCTAGGTAGTCTATGGTATTCAAGATAGTAACAGGCACACCAAAAGGTTTTAGGAATGCAATCATAGGCTTCCTATCATGTAACAGCTCATAGGGGGTCTTGTTATGAAGCTTCACTACCTTACTTCTATTTGCACATAACAGCAGTTCCTACAGCTTCAGCCCAAAAGGTAGTTGGTAACTTTGATTCTGACAACATTGTTCTAGCAGCCTCAATTAGTGTCCTATTTTTCCTTTCAGCTACACCATTTTGTTGTGGTGTTCTAGCAACACTAAACTGTCTCTCTATACCCTTAGCTACACAGAACCGATTCATCACATCATTCTTAAACTCAGTTCCATTATCAATCTGATTACTTTTGACCTTATGATTTACTAGATTTTCTATCTTAGTAATGAAACTCTTGAGGATCTCACTAGTCTCACTCTTAGCAGCCAAAAAGTATACCCAAGAAAATCTACTATAATCATCAGTGATAATGATGAGTGTCTAAATACTCATCATTTTTGTTTCTTCTACACTGCAAAAACAGTCAAAAACACTTTGAAAAGTCTCAAAAAGACAGAAAAAAAATTTAGACTGTATTTTATGCAATAATTGTCAAAATCTAGTCCCTGGTTATTCAAAACATGTAATTTTTCATAAAAGGCCCTCAGGAATTTTTAAGTTGTCAAAATTAGCCTTATAAAGCTCAATTTTGCAAAATGGCAACTTTAGTCCCTGAAATTTCAAAGATTGACAGAATTTACCCCTAGACATTTTAAATTGGAAAATTAACATTTTAGTCCTTTGGTAATTCTACCTTGTCAAAATTAGTCCTTATGATAATTTTGGAAAAGTGCAGTTTCGGTCCCATGGTTTTTGTGGAAATGGCAAATATGATCCTTGTGTATTACTTCCAAATCAAAACCATAAAAAAATAAATATATAAACCACCTTATACCCATGACCCAATTACCAAATATCCAACCATGCTTATAATAAAACCGCCCACCCAGACACCCTTTTCCCTCCATTTTTCCCACCATCTCACCCACTCTCTGAACCAAACCTGCCACACTCAACCCCATGGTCGGCTCAGATTGATGCAAAGATTGTACCTAACTAATTGATGGCTTGGATGATCACAGAAGAAGCCAGTTGGGTCTTTGCTTGTTTACCACTCAAAAAAGAAACCCAAAACAGAGAAGAAAGAGAGAAGTGAAGACCAAGAGCTGGGAATATAAAAGAGAAAGCTGGTAGCCATGGAGAGTAGTTAGTTAGTTTTTTTTTAGTTAGTTAATTTTTAGTTTCAATTTAGTTCCTAGTTTCAGTCTAGAATCCTATTTCTAGTACCGTTATATTTTCCTCGTCATTTAATTTCAATTGTAATTTCAGTTTAATTTAATGCCATTTCAGTTTCTTTTCAATCTACATGTTTGCAAATTTTATTTAGTTTCAAATGCTTGATTGTGTTTACAGGTTAGAAGTGCCTATAAAAGTTGTGTTTTAAGTTCATGTTATTTCTAGTTCAAGTTTGCAAAAACAGTTTTTACAAGTCATAACTTTAGTCTCTTGTTCAAAATCAAATCTACCCATTAAAGAATGCTCGTCAAGGAAGTTTTGGGTCAAAACTGCTTTTTGACCCATTTTTAGATGTTGAAATGGTTAATTGCAAGTGTTAAGTAATGATTTTTGAAGTTGATGCTAGTTTCCAAAGAGGTATAAAAAAAATAAATAAATAAATAAATAAAAAGGCAGCTTGTGTAGTTTTTTTATATCTAGCTTAATGCTCTTGTTCCCGTACTAAACCCCAAGCAACGGATTAAGTTCATAAGATTCAGCTTATTTATAAGTTGTTGATAACGTGTACAAGCTAGATATTTGGGGCAAAAATTAAGCTGGGTTGGTGGATCCCTTAAACTCAATAGTTCGTGGCCATCCCTCTATTTTATCCATAATAAGCTCTTATCGTGTGTCTCAGTGGTCGCTTTCTTACCCTCGCATATCAAAGAGCCATCGTTCAAACCAATGAATTCTTCTTTAGTTTTTCTTGTTTTCATTAATGCCTGCTATTTGTTCGATTTCTTCAGTCTTACGTTGAAATTACAGCTAGTATCATTTCAAATTTTTTTAATGCTTATGAGATAGTTTTGTAGCTATTTCTCCATTTGTTGCTTAGGATTCCCATTAAGTAGCTTTAGTCCAACTATTTATCTCCCATTTTAATTGTTTCTTTTTGTTGTTCTTAGCTTATTGTAATTGTGAGTTTGTAGGACAATTATTTGTTCTAAATCGCTATTCATCGCTTTTCCTCGCTTAGTGCATGCTTAAAAAAAGAGAGAAAATCGCTTAGTCCAAAACAAAGAAATGGCCTGTACTCACAAGAGCTAATCTTCTTTTTTGCCTAGATTTAAGTAGCTTAGAGTTGGATTTAGGATTATTTTGTTGTTGCAATTAGTAGTTAGACGTATATTGTTAATGTTCTTATGCTTTGGTTAGGATTTAGTGCTTATTACATAGCTTATTTGGCCCTTAAAAAGTCCTCTTTGTTATCGATCCACCGTCCCAAATGTTCTTAGGATTCCTTTTTTAACTTCGCTCCTCGCTTTGTGATTTTAGTTTTTGTAAAAAAGTGTTAATTTGATTTGTTTTCTACTAAAAGAAAAATGACAGACGGAATCAACCCACCTAATCTCCAAAATTTCACTATGACAACCAACAACTCAGAAGACCATCCGCTTATTGAACTCTTTTGTTATTAGTGTACGCGATCACCAATCTCTTAAAGGGTTTTGAAGTTAAGATTTGAAACCAAAATAAAAGAAGAAAATGGTGGGGAGCAAGATTCAACTAGTGGACCTCGCTTCCAAATTACACGCCTCCAACACACCATTCCACTGCCAACATGCCCTTGGGTCTTTTGTGTTTAAGTGTGCACCTTAATTATATTTAACTGCTTTTTGCTTAGCTTAGTAACCTTTTTGCTTATTTAACAGCTTATTTCAACAAGCACTAGTGTAGTTTTTTATTTTTCTTAGATTCCTTGTTATTCAAAGTAGTTTTTGTGATTTTTTCAGATTTTTCTTAAAATGTTTTAGTATTTTTAATCATTTAATTAGAGTAAAATAGTTTTTAATTCGTAATAAATAATTTAAAACTCAAAAAAATATTCCGCTTTTTCCTAAAGTTATTTTTGGTCATGTAGAACGTAGGAAAATTGTTTTTACATTTGTAGGACTTTTATTTCACAAATTTTCGCTTTTGCTTATGCACTGCTGTAATTTTACATATATCAGCGCTTCATTCTAGGTCACGTTTTTAGGTAATTTAGGTTTACGTTTTAATTATAATAGTTTATTTAAGTTATTTTGTTTTAAAAAATCAAAAACATCATTTTGCAAAAAGTGATAGCGTTTATTTAATATAGTTTATCTTTTTAATTTTCTTTAATTTGCATTTAAGCCCCTGTAATTTAATAAGTTTTTCTTTAGTTATAATCGTTCATAAATCAAATCCCTTTTCCATTCAAATCTTCTCGATCACTATTCGTTGGGTGATTCATCGCATAGCTCGCTGGGACATTACGACCTGGGGAAACACTATACTCTCCTGGACTTCATTGCATTTGTTTCTAGACTGTTTAAGTCTTACGGTTAGCCATTCAAGTTGGCTAGCTTGTGTGAGAAAAACTTGACCGGGTTCGGGAGCCGAATCGATAACTAGGCACATCGCTATGGTTCAAACTTTAACAAAGGTAGGTCCAAATAAGTCCATATGAAGCATAAACAAAGGGTTGTGTGATGGTGTTTACAGCTTTGGTCTTACAAGAAGCTCTATGTTGTTTTCCTTTTGATGTGCCACACACGCTCCTTACACTCAAAAACTTAGAAGGTAACCTCCCTACTAAGTTTCCTTTTACCAGATTATTGATTGTTTTGTAATTGTGGTGACCTAGCCTTCTATGCCACAATATATGTTTTCCTTCCTAGGTACCCTAAGTTGTATAAACTTCTCATCAGGCATCTTAAACTAAGGAGACAACACCACACACCTGGCCACTAAAAAGTACCCGCTTTTATCACACATTTGAGAAACACCTAATAGATTATACTTAAGTCCCTGTATCGTATAGACTTTTTCAAATTCTAAATTCCCTGCTTGGCTCGCCAAGTATCTTTCCTCCCTTTGGATCATTGCCAAATGCCACATATCCTCCATCAAAAGCTTCCAAATCTTCCAGGTTGCTCCCATCCCAAGTCATGTGCCCAGAGCAACCACTATCAAAAACTCCTTTATCTTTTAGCTCATCTTGTAGATTGCCCTGCACATGAAATTAAACAAGTAAGTTCCTTTTGGACCCAAGCCAATACTGACTTGGTTCCGCTCGCTGCATCAAAATATTCAAATTTCTTTAGGTCCATTGATGCACAATTGACATGATGTAAAACCTTGGTCTTAGGCTTCCATTGCCAACTTGCCGAGGCCTTAACAAGATAAAATGATTTCAACCATCCGGTCAGCTTATCACCTGGAATTTCTAAAACTTCTTTGAATCGCTGGTGATATTTTGCTTAACAAAGGGTTTGATTTTGCTTAGCCATGTTTACATTTTGCTTAGCAAAGGGTTGGAACCCATTTAGGTGCAAAGAGTGACTATTGATTTTGTATTCCCATTCCTCATCAACACTGCCTAGAATCATGTTATCAAGTAGGGATGAGGTTTGTTTTCTTTGAAAAGTTTTGATGATTTACCCTCCTCCAATGATTCCAAACTTGTGGTCTGTTTTTATAACAATTTCTCTGTAAGTGCTCAAAACTACCACATTTAAAACAAGCCTTTTTAACACATTGAAACTCATCTCCTAATCTATTTGAAATTAGTCCATTAAATTTTCTATGGTTTCCCCTAGGTATGTATCTTTTCATCTGTTCCCTAGGTACTTCCTTGTACTCAACTACTCTCTTAGCAATTTAAGCTCCAAATCTAGGTACAAGGTTGGCTTGCTTAGAATCAACTTTCTTAACTTTCTCTATCTCTTCAGGCTTAGTTGATTCAGTTCTATCTTAGGTGATTCAGTCTTGTTAGTCTCACCTACAGGTTTATTGAAACTAAATTCATCACGAATGAAAGCTCTTTTAAGTGTGGTAAGTTTCATAAGAGATGGTGGTGGCATATCATTGTAACCTAGCCTAGTACCATCCTTGAACAATTTTTGACCTATTGGTTTATTTACTAGATCAGAAGCATATTGTGTTTTAGCAACCCTAACAACATGTTTTTCTTTTTCTTCTAGGGCCTTTTGTTTTACATTCTCTGCCTCTGCTAGTTTATCTTTAAGCATCTTAATCTCTCTATTCTTGAGATCAATTTCACCACCTAGTATATTAATTTTATCAACATACTCAAACTCACATTTGATACAGTAATTTAGCCTTTCTTCTACACTTTCTGGACCAACTCTATAACCTAGGTTGTCCATAGATAGTCTTTCTACTTCTTTTCTTAAACTCTCAGTGATAGTTTTTGAGATTCTAAGTTATCATGACATGATTTAAAAGAACAAGTAGAATCATTAGATACCTCAATCCAAACCGTAAGATGAAGCATAGGCCATTAGAGCAAAGTTATGCTCTTTAAAGCTTCATTAGCAAGAAAGTGCATTGGGACCTCTTCAACTGATCACTCCAATCATAATCACCAATCCCATCTTGAGCAATCAAAGCCAAGAAGCACAGTGCTCTTCGTGGTCTTCTTAATGCCTTCAATTTCTTGAGCTCGACATTCCCTAGCAAAGTGACCTTTCTTCTTGCGCTAAAGCACTCCATCTTGCTTTTTTCGAATCCAGCTCTCCTTTGACCATCATACTTAACTTGTCTTCCAAGTTCCTAAAACTTCCTTGCTTGAAGAGTCAACATTGCCATTTGCCATTGAAGATTAATCTCATCAAGATCATCAGGATCAATTTTATCTAGATCTTGATTTAAAAAAGAATAATCGTAGTTAAATCAGCCGTAAAGCACAAATTGCACCATCATGACATTATCACTAACAAAGGGTATTGTTTGCAATAGCCGTGGTTATTCCATAGGCAAGCAGAATGGGTTACACATCATGTGAACTCTTGTGATTAGTGGAAACAAAAGCAATGTTTTGATTAGCGTAAGATGCACCATAAACGTTATTCTCGCACTCATAAACCTTCAAGTTGTTGAAGAGATTGTCCAGAGTCATCTTATCAAAGTTGTCCTTATTTCTCCACACAATTGTATGAACTCTATTCGTGAGATAAACTTCTAATGAACTTCAAATTAATATCCTCTTGAATGACATTGTAGTCCAATCGACTTCAATTGGCTGATAAGTTTTTGAAGCCTATTATAAGTGCCATCAAGTTTCTCTCCACTTAAAGCAGTTGAAGTTTTCTGCCGAGATGCTTGAGCATATTCTTCCTTGATTTCTTAGTAGCGCCATTACCGTAAAGAACCTTGTCTCAAAAGCATCCAAGAATCCCTTTAGCAGACTATATCTTTCAAAGTCCAAAGCATACTCATTAGGTATTCCCATGAGAGAATACTGTGATTGATCTCCGCTTCCTTTTAGCCTTGTCGGTTTCACTAACAATAGCTATCTCTTTACCATCATCACCCTTCTTAGGAAGAGTATCACATTTTTCAACGACATCCCGTGATAGCATAGTCAATCATACGAATGTATTGCCTCATTCGCATTCTCCAGATTTGATACTCACCATGCTTGAGCATGGGTACCTTTGATGCAAGTCACCATGTGAGTTTCGGCCGACATCTTAGCTTTCTTTGAATAGAACTTAATGAACTTTTCTGGTTACAGCTCTAGATCACAAGCTCTTATACCACTTGTTGATCCCAGTTGAGCAAACGATCTAATATAGAAACTGACTTGAAACAAATACTTATCAAGTATCACGCGGAATTTAATACTTAATCTTAAGAAGAAGAACAGTAAACATTCAACACCTCAATATTATTAATACAAATACTCTAACCAAGATAGGGTTTTACAACCTTGAAGTGTATCGACCTTAGATATAAAACATATATGTATATCTAATCTAACCTAGGACCTCCTTTTATAGGCTAAGGAGTCCTTTACATAATACAATACGGAACCTACAAGATAAATATCTTTTCCATATTTATCTAATACAAAATACTAAACCGGCTATACAAGACTAGCAAAGGGTTACAATACATTATCCGTGGTTACACAATACTACTAGCCGCGTTTGTCTTCATCAAGGGTTCCATTCTTCGTCTCTGCGGTTTTATCAACTCGTCTGCGGGTTCCAAAGAGACTTAGAATAATTCTTGATCCAAGGAACCAAAAACCCAACAAAGATTGCAACTACTGTGATCTGTTTATCTCAAGAAAGGGTTTTTAATCGTCTCAACAATGATTTTTGAGGGTTTTCAAAAGAACATTAAAGAATGTGGCAAATACTACTCTATCCTAGGTTTGTTCAATTGATAGCAGAAAGTCAAATAACAGAACCCATTCCCCATAAGAAAAAAATATGACGCTTTTACATATGCTTCTTAGGGTGTTTGCCCATATATGAGGAAAAGAGCTCTTAAATTTACAGAACCATAACACCTTTGTTTCCTCACATGCTAAATCAGCCACAACTTATAGAGGAGGAAAATCCACAACCCATTCTATCCATCGATGAACCCCCGCCACCACTTCCAAAACCAATTCCAAACCCTTACCTTCAACATCCGGCGAGGCTGGTGGTATGTGAAGGACATGGGGTGTAACAAGTGGGAGGTGACATGAGTGGAAGGGTGAAAGATATGAGGGTGTAACTACTGTTTCAGCGTGACTTAATCAAAGTTAGTGAAAACCTAAGTAAGACCCCACCACTAGCAAATCCTAATGTGGAGAGTTCGCCGAGCTCAACACAGTGGAGGAATCCCTGTGCAATCGGTAACTTGGGGTTCATGGATACGGAGGCTCTGGTCGGATGCCATGGTACTCACATCCCACGCATTCACCTCTCGGAGTAGGTCACACGTGATCGAGTGATGAGGATAGACGTGAAACTAAACATGAATTGACGGGTAGTGATACTTTTGTGTATAATGACAATTCCTGTGCATACCTTCTGACCAGCTTAACACATGTCGCAGTTGTGAGGATACAATGGAACTTTTAAAGGAATTGACAAATAAATGTAGCAACATGGAGTCTAAGATGTCCGTCTTGAGGAATTGACAACCCTCTAATGAACTATTAAAAGGTACAAGCACAAGTGAATGTTTTGGAGAGAATGAGAAGACCAGGATTGCCTGCATATAGAAGAATTCAAAGGATGGGAGAATTAGCTCCTCAAAGGATCGAAGTTTGAGGATGCATCCAAAAGGGGAGGAGTAAAAGCTTAGATTCGTGAGAGGATAGTCGCGTATAATCGATGGTTATCTCGCTTACTAACATGGAAGGAAAAGCCGCAATGATAAATGATGCTTTGAAAGCTACTTGTGCGAAAAAGAGAAGGAAGTGGTGCAGCAACAACCATCGCTTATGTTGATGCATCCACCGCTGCGTAAGAAGCCATATGGAACCACCTCTAAGGTAATTATAACAACAAGCATTTTCAGATATTCCCATTGCTATCACAACCATCACTACTACAATCACAACCACAAGCATATCACCACCAAAGTCAAAAGAAGTAAAAGGAGGTTGCCATTCAATCGCTAAACCAAAAGCAATCTTTACCAATCCTCGAACCTATCGTTGAACCCATTCCTGCTACATTTAAACCTTATGCACCTAAACCCTTGGGAAGTTTGAAGATTGGTGACTCGTGAAGTCAGCTTGTTGGTCAACTGATATTGGAAAGGGTAAAGGAATTGCGTAAACAGCTTGTCACGTAAATAGATAAAGAGAGCAGAGGCTTATGATGAGAACAAGCTCAAAGAGTACATCCGAACTAAATGCCGATGTAATTAATAGGAAAAGAAAAGCAAGAAGAGGAGGAAGCTTCTCAGAACCGATTGAAAATTTGAAAAATGAAGGACAAGTGTTCCAAGGATCGAGGAGCCGATACTCAAGATGAACTTGTCAAAAGAAAAGCAAGATGAACTGAGATTGTAAGCTTTATGGAGGGTAAAAGGCCGGATAGGATGGAGATCAAATTTCCAATCGTTCAACCTACAAGACTTAGAGAAAAGACTCCAGAGTTCAGCTATGTACCTAATGAAGAAGAATTTGAGTTCTTGATTGCAAAAGATCCAGTTGATCAAGAAGAAGGCAATTGACCTTTAGACTGATGCATCTTTAATCAAGAACAAAGAATCAAGATGCTAAAAGATTTCATGCAGATGAAGAATAATCAAGCACTTGAAGAGGCTATTGTTTCAGTCAAGAAGGGTCAAAGGAAAGCAAGACAACCAACTAAGGCACAAGTTATTACATACATGAAGACTTACTGTTGCAATGTTGGTGGTTGGAAGAGACATCAATTCAAAGGAATGTCTGATGATAAAGTTGAAAGTATCTACTACAGAGTTCGAAGACAAGATAATTGTTTTATTCCAATGGACTCTGAAGAAGAATCAAGAAGGTATCCCAATTTGAAGAGAAAGGACAAAGATAGTGAATCTCGTGACATCTAAGAAGACAAAGTTTTGTGAAGAACAAGAAGTTATAACGAGAAGTTCACTGAAGAACAACTGACCGAGATGATTGTGATAGAAGAAGAACAAGATTACTACCCCGAACCATCAGAGGTCGACATCGATCATTGATTGGGAAGTATTTATTGATGCAATTTTGCTCCAACATGGAAGATTACAAGGTCGGGTGGTGAAACTTCATCATTCATTCGCTTTGAAGATCTCATAAAAGCTTTTGACAGAGATGATCTTGACACACCATGGAGGTTAGCAGAAAGGTTTAATGTTGAAGATCCCAAAGATATGAATGAGATGCGTTATGGGTTAATCTTAAAAGGCTCTATGATACAAGTGATGATTTCTGGAAATTCTCATTTTCATGTACCGGTGCTAAATGGTATTATTATGATTCATGTGAAGTTCATCATGTTTCTACAACAAATGGAGTAGATGCATTCATGCTTGCTGAGAAAGAATATCCACTCAGAGCTGGAACTCTCACTGTGATGCTATGTACAAGCATCAGAGTTCATGAAGATAGTGAGAAAGTCATAGCATTGTTAATCAGACTTCAAGATCAATGTTCAAGAGCTATTCAAGCATTGAGAAGAAGATGAAGTGTTTGAAAGAATTCCCCAAATCCTTTCAGAAGATGAAGATTGAAGATTGTTACTGGATGTTTTTTGAACGAAGATATCAAGTTTGCGGGAGGATTGTTGGGTTTTTGGTTATGGTTATGAGGATATAGTGACTGCTCAAGGTATACCACTGCTAGTATAAGATTGGAACTACTGCTGGTTTGTTTGAACAACCGTACTATTCGTAGGTGCGGTTAAGTTGTAATATTCTAGAACCGGTGATGGTTGTTAGGATCATCTAGAATAGCTGCTGAGTTTGACAAATACTATAGTTATTGATAACTGATGCTTATGTTTTAGTAGATTGTATTGAAAAAAGAAATAAAAATAAAAATAAAAATAAAATAAACAACCGAGAAACATATAAGGATGCAACATTGGTCGATAATGTGTTGAAAAACAACAGCTTTAAATACGATCGTGTGAAATATTTAAAATACTACGTGATCATAAAAACAACACATAGTGAGATAAGACACCATTTTAAGGGATATGTAATTAAAGCGTTTATAAACTGAAAGTGGAAGTTCATACTTGCCAGTCATGAAGACCAAGCAATAAAAGGTTACATGCATGTGACAAAGTCTATTGATTTTAAGTAAACAAGGCTGAGCAGTGGTTACAAATGCTTGTATGACGGTCACAAAAGTTTTATTGTAAATATGTTAGAATGTATAGGATAGTGCAAAACTAAGCTTTAGCATAATCTGTAGTTATAAGTTCAAAGTTAAGGGATAAGGTCAACAACCTAGCATTTATTAGGCAGTTAATGCTTTTAAATGCGGTTAGGTAGAGGATTTCTTTTATAGTGACAGTAGTCATAAATGCAGACGCACATTAAAACTGCTTTTACACACACATATCAGCAAAACCCTAATAAAAATGACTAAAAAAAAGGTAGTGGGTTTTTGGTTTCTCAGTAAAATCTTATTTTTCTAATGCTAAGCTTGGTTTCACGGATCTTTAAAGACTTTGTTTATTTTGCGTGATATCATAACAATCTCTTCGATTCAAGCATAACAGTGTCCTCAAGCAAGCTCAGATACAATGCAGCCATGTAATCCATGGGCTTCATATTTCCCAAACGCTGAAACCTTTGAAAGTGATTCAAGCTCTATATCCACCTATTTGTCTACCTACAGCTCAAGTGACTATTCTGACAGACCCGATGTGGTAGCTTACCGCAACAGTCTGTTGAAAAGGGCAACGTTTATGAGTTTCGAGGAAAAAAAGGCTTCAGTTAGTGATGCCGAAAGTCGGAACCTCTCGGGTAAAATGATTCAGGTAATAGGACTTGCAAATAAACAAACATGGGCTGATATTAAAGAGAAGAAATTTGGCATAAATAATCCCTCCACAGTCGCAGGAGCGGCTGAAAAAGGCCAAGGCAAAGGGAAAAGAAAAATGGCTTACAATTAACATCTGGTTACCTTATATACTGGTTTGTTGATGTACTAAAACAACTGGAATGGTTGTTATCTGTTTAATCTATAACATGTGCACCTGAAATCTGGCACGTGACTATTTGTGCAGATCTTTTTAGTATTTATGCATATGCCTTGAGTTAAATAGGTGTGTTAATACAAATAAGCCGTAAAAACGTTTATTTATATTTTACGATCTTCTAATGTTTTGTCGATAACAAACGTAAAATCATTTTAACGAAACAAATAGAGTACGTAAATGGTTTGAGTTAATAGTTTGCTAACACACTTACGTTTTCACATAAAACACTAAAACAAGTAAAAGTGTCTTTATGATTTAGATACATATATACAACAACTAGTGTTTACATATTGGGTTAACACATACTTATACTAAGTATACTAAAATGGGTAAAAGCATGTAAATACTAAAATGGGTAAAAACTAGCAAATGGTATTGACCCATAACCCATGGTTTTATATATACCACTTAACCAAGTTCAATGTATCCTTAAGGTACATTGTATCTAGATAGAAAACCATGGATCAACCCATAACCCATGACCCATAACCAAAAATACCCATGGGCAAAGAGGAGCGTTCCACGGATCCCTAGCTTTGTGCTAGCCGGATCCCAAGTGGAAGGGATCCGGGGAACAGTAGAGAATTTTCTCTATAAATAGAGAGCCATTTCTTCCTTTCTATTGATCACTTTACACACATACTTTCCCCAAGTATTCTAACCCTCTAACCTCAGATCCAAGAGATCTATGTAGTATTTGTCTTTTGTTTTTGTGTGATCTTCTAGGTTCCTCTTAAAGGAAAGATCACCACTTCTTGAAGACGTGCAAGCTCAAGTCCATGAGTTGTCATGCTTCGTCATCATCAAGACAACGAAGGTTCTCTTGTTGATAGATCTACCTTTCTCCATAGATGTTGGGTTGAAGGCATTAGTGAAGAATGCCGAAAGTGTCAAGATGAAAGCATTAGTGAAAGGTGCTCATCATCCATGTCAAAGCATTAGTGAAGAATGCTAAAGGTGTCAAGACGAAGGCATTATACGACCTAGGCATTCTTCCCAAATCAACTGGCATTTGGGAAGAATGCCTAGGTCGTATAATCGATGAGGTGCATCGTTATACATATAAGCTTTTGTTTATTTACAAGGATGGTGATATCCTTGATGGTGCTTTTGTAAAAGGAGTAGATCTCCTTAAGATTAGGTGTTGTGTCGTGAAGGGTAGTAGTTCCTCCATAGTAATGGAACTAGGTGCTTAGCCTAGTACATAATAAAGGGTAGGCTTTATGTTGTGATAGGATTAGTTCTCCTAAGGTGTGAAAGAACTCGGTGGTTAGCCTAGCATCGATAAAGTGTATGACGTTGTGTTAATGTGGTTCGCCGGTGTGAAAGAACTCGGTATTTAGCTTTGAAAGGAAAAGGGTTAAGCGGACAGGCTTCTCCGCCATAAGGAGTTGGTGTAGTGCTTACGAACTCGGTAGGTGACTCGGGAGTGGAGTAGGCAAGGAAGGTGTCCTTGATCGTAACCACTATAATATAGATGATGTGCTTCTTACTCTTTATCTTTCATTACACGTTTATATATCTATCTATCAACGTCCAAAATAAACAACCAAATAGATTGACATAAGTCGATCTAAATATTTAAAAAGGAAGTTTTAAATTAGTAAAACTATTCAACCCCTTCTTTTCCACAATTGGCATCGAGTCAATACCAATTTTATAGTATATTGTACTTTGAAAACTTGATACGATCCGTGTATGTTTGAAAACTACAAAGAAGAGAATTTCTTAAAACAAAGAGTCATGTTTTTAGAAATCATCATATGTTGGATAGTGATAGATCATTCTAATTTTTTTTTTCCTTTGAGAGTTCTTCATACTAGGATTTGGGTATCTTTGAAGATCATGAAGTATTTCACGTCTATGGTTTCTAAAACCATAAAAAGGGAATATAGCAAAGGATTTGGGTATTTTAGAAGATCATGAAGTAGGCCTATGGTTTCTAAAACCATAAAAAGGGAATACAACAAAGGTATGTTTTCTTAGTTACAATTTTTTGTCAAAAACGTGCTAAATTGCTTGTGGACAAAATGGTGATATATGCTTCTATCTTATAATAAGAATAATATGAAAAGTGATTTTTTTTTTCTTTGAAGTTTTGTTGTTAGATATCTTGTTAATCAAGCTTGAATAAAGGTAAAATGGGTAATATAACTTCACTAAAAAGTCTACAAAGACTAAACCTTTTCGACGGGTCAAAACGTACATTTTTAATTCTGTGTCAGATCCTGGATCCCGACAGGTTACACTGGACGGATCCTCAAGCAAGGGATCCGTGGGATCCGTGGTACAGTAAGAGCGCTTTTGTTGCAATTTCAAAATTCATAACTTTTTAACCGTAAGTCGTTAGAAGTCGTGCCACCTATTGTTTTAAAGGTATTTGAGTCTACTTTCATTTAAAAATGATTTCATAAACTGATTCAAAACAATAATTTACAAAATCATTGATTTAAAATAGAAAGTCATTTTTCGGTCATAACTTTTGCACAAACTTTTGATCTAATTGGAGACGGATGTTTTCGCTTTTGAATAACAATGTGTCCTCTATTGAAATTAAAGTCTTGATCATATTTATAAATATAAAAGAAACTAATCAAGCTTGGTATACATGTTTATATTTAACACAAAGCGATGAAAAGAACTTTTGTATGCTATGCTAAATGATAAATTGTCTTCTTTGCACTACTTGATTATTTGCTTATCTCAAATAGCTTTTGTGCTTGTTTGATTGAATAACATATGTGGTTTCCTTACCTTGCTATTCATTCTCTTGTTTGTCGATTTAGTAATGTTCTACTAATCAATGTGCTATTTGAAGGAGTGTTTGGGATAACATCTAGTTGTGTCAAAAATATTAGTTTAGATACTTAGATAAGTCATATAGGTTGAAAAATGTTTAAAACGTATAACACACTAAATGGATTTTTGATTGAGTTTGTCATGTGTGCAACATAAATGTTTTATGTGCTTATATGATTTCTTTTGTGCTTGTATCATTTTCTAAAAACAACAAGAATGTACATCGGATCATAACCTACACTTGTGTTGATGATGTACTCTCCCATTTTCCTTTTCATGATCACTCTCCAAGCTTCATAGTAGGATTGACAACTTGATTATTTCATCCGATATACTCAAGTAAATTATTTTGCAACGCAAATATAATTGTTCATATCCGAAAGTCCAAACTCAAAGCTTTCCAACAACATATGTTGAACTAGCTCATCCAACCATTTTTTGTTGTTTACCATATGGACAACTTTTAAACTTTATTTTAACATGACGCCTTCGTCACCTTAGTTGTCTCAAGTATAATATTAAACGAAGCAAAGTATCATCATTGTTACTCTTCGATAGGCCATTGTAGGAATATAAATTTTCCTAACTTGAGAATGAATATTGGAGAACTTATTGCACTAGAAACTCAATTTGACCTAACGGTTGAATTGCTTCCTTGATAGTAGTTGGGTATGTGGAATCACCCGTAAAAATGGTCGTGTTTAGCCGTAATTAAGCACCGCTAGTAACAGTCTCATTTTCATTCTCTCACTTGGGAAATTTATACTCCTATGTTTTCCTAAAGTAAGTTTACAATGGAAATACTTTACATTGTCTTAGGATTACTAATCAAACAAGTTGTAAAATTAATTTTTCTTTTAGTTAATCACAACCACTTGCCTCATCAAGCGATTATCTTGATTTGATCGAGAAGAGCTACATGACTTCATGGACGAAGTTCATTGTATGCTAATCACCATCTGTAATGACTATACATAGTTCATTGCTTCCGTTGGCCAAAACAACCCTATTGTCTTGAACACCATCATCTACTATGCACGCCATTGTTAATACAAACGATTTACTAATCTAGATCGTAAATCTATTTTGAGCTTCTTGAATAGCGGTTGTTAAGGTTGATAAACCTATGTGTTACTTGTGAGCTAGATCTCATTTAATTGCTTATGTGCTATTTCTACATGCTCCTAGTATGTTTTACTTGTATACATGTATGCTTACTGTAGAGATCATTAGCTACTAAGTTCAATACTTAGAATAAACGCTCACTGTTAAGTAAAGCTGTCCCAGATGCCGGATCCCTAGTTTGTAACTATCCGGATCCCTCAAGTGAAGGATCCGTGGGATCCGGGAAAATAGAAGTGGAGTTTCAATCCTTTACACCTCAAACCATGTTCCTAGACTACTTCACACTAGATGAACTTAATACCTTAGGATCTCTTAAGTCCTTCTCAGGCTTAGTAAGCTTCACACTCACTCATAGCTCATTAAGGATCACACTCAAAGTGCTTTTTGATCTATCGTTTCACCTAAACTCATTACTCTTCCGCTCTCTAGATCACTCATTATTTCTCACATGATCCCTCACATCTAGACTTAGAAATCTTTCGATTATGGCAAAATTGATCATAATCATCCTTTCCTCAAAATTGGTCGAAATGGATCAAATTCTAGTTCTTCCACCTTAAAACCTTTAGGATCTTCTACAAGACATTATCCTAAGTCACTATCTGATCACTAGGATCATTTAGCTCCATTTCACACTCTCAAGATTTTAGTGTCATCTTTGTTAATTCATTGGTACTCACAAAAGTTCCAATTTCTTCCATATAAGGCAATCATTAGCTACATCACTCATTGCCCTTGAACATTTAAGTACCCTTCCATTTAAAGACACTTAAGAGAACTGAAACACTCAAAAAGGTATAGGCTTTAGACCTTTCAAACATCACTTCTATCCTTTCCTAGCTTTTGAGAGCCGGATCCCTAGGATTAGCCTAGACGGATCCCCCATTGGTGGGAACCGTAGGATCCGGGTGACAGATTTATGTCAACTCTTGCTCGAACAATCATTTCAAGCTCATCTTGCTAACTTGAACACTCCACCTCATCCTTATTAAACCCCTAGATCAGTAAAACTCTGAAGTTGACTCTTGTGCATGCTAATCATCACATTCCAAAGAATATTAGAGACTTAAGTCTTGAATGCACTTGCCAAATCCTTCCCTTTATAAGTCATCTTGCTAGAATCCCTTAGTCATCAAACACAACATAATTCTCAGCATTTAGAAACATTTTCCTTAGTCATTTCATCATGAGGAAAGCTCCTAGTGCTAACTCATCCAACCAAGAACCACCCAAGAAACTTGCTCGTGTTGTACACGAAATTTCCTCAACCGAATCATCTCCGGTTAAACCCACAAATGGTAGGATTTTCCATCCACCGAATCATCATACGTAAGAGATAATAGTGCTAGAATCTCACCTCAACAAACCCAATCAATAATTGCCAATAGAACCGCAATAATTAGCATTAAACCCTTTAAGTTAGAAAAGGGATCATCGAGCTCTAAACCAAACGTACCTAGTTCTAGCAAAACGTCTAAACCTTCATTCCTAGAGCATGGGCTACACTCCTTCACTGAGCCTCTCTCTCACCCAAATCTCTATTCATTAGAGCATTCACCACCGAGAACTTCCCATTCACCAACCTTCTCGTTAAAATAGGAACCACCTACATCACCAACTAGTCCATCGTTGGAAACAAGGAACCACCAAGGACTTGATCATATGGAGGAATTTCCATTAGCACCACTCTCATTCCTAGTAGAACCTCATCCTAAATTACTCAATGTACCTCCACCATCATTTGTAGAACCTCCTCAAAACATCCTATTCCTAATCACGACAATAATTGCTCTAATTGTCTAATCACCCAAGGACTTGTTCAAGAAGTACGAAATGAGTTGCATTTCATGTTTAAAAATCTTCTTGAAAGATTGGACCAAATCAACAAGTCTACTCATCCTTAGACTCAAGTACATTGTTGCTTCTTAAGCTTTGGTCACTTATTAGTATTAGTAGAATATGGCTAAATCATTCTCTTAGTTTTTAGAGATTTGTTGATCATCTCTTATGTTTTATTGAATGATAGTTTACTTGCCATATTGCATTGAGTATATGGTTGTTGGTTGAATACATATCTCATTTTGATGTTAACATTACTTGTTACATCACCATTGCTGATGAAACTGTCAACAGACAGCCGGATCCCTCCATTATGCCTAGACGGATCCCTCCAAAAGGGAATCGTGGGATCCGTGGTACAGAAGCACTAAATTGTACTAACTTGAGTTTTTCTTGCAGGAAATTATGCATTATATTCTTGTTTTCTAACCTTTACTTTGTAGATCTTCAAAATAACACATGAAGATTTTGACACCATAAAGCTAGGGGGAGCTTTGTGTCAAACGATATTGCAAAACATTTGCAACTTTAATCCGTTTTTGGATTATACTTCATGATACCCCATTGCATCTTTGCAATCTTCAAGGGGGAACACGTTTTCGTCACTTAGACGAACCATTTGCAAACTTAATTGCAAACACAATTAGCTTATTTTATGTTATGTCATTGACGCCCTTTCAAAGGGATGGACTCGTCAAGGGGAGTTAAGACGAGTACCATTCCCGTCACTTGCTCTCTTTACATTTTCACATAACTTTTCTTATAAAAATTGTGTTAGTTTCTTTTAACACTTTTGTTTCGACAAAAAGGGGGAGAAGAAAGTAAAAACTACAAATTCACAACTTTACGAATTTTAGCTTTTCCTTAAAAAAATTTTATGTTTTGTCATCAACAAAAATGGGGAGATTGTTAATACAAATAAGCCGTAAAAACATTTATTTATATTTTACGATCTTCTAATGTTTTGTCGATAACAAACGTAAAATCATTTTAACGAAACAAATAGAGTACGTAAATGGTTTGAGTTAATAGTTTGCTAACACACTTACGTTTTCACATAAAACACTAAAACAAGTATAAGTGTCTTTATGATTTAGATACATATGTATAACAACTAGTGTTTACATATTGGGTTAACACATACTTATACTAAGTATACTAAAATGGGTAAAAGCATGTAAATACTAAAATGGGTAAAAACATGTAAATACTAAAATGGGTAAAAACTAGCAAATGGTATTGACCCATAACCCATGGTTTTATATATACCACTTAACCAAGTTCAATGTATCCTTAAGGTACATTGTATCTAGATAGAAAACCATGGATCAACCCATAACCCATGCCCCTTAACCAAAAATACCCATGGGCAAAGAGAGGCTCCACGGATCCCTAGCTTTGTGCTAGCCGGATCCCAAGTGGAAGGGATCCGTGGGATCCGGGGAACAGTAGAGAATTTTCTCTATAAATAGAGAGCCATTTCTTCCTTTCTATTCATCACTTTACACACATACTTTCCCCAAGTATTCTAACCCTCTAACCTTAGATCCAAGTGATCTATGTAGTTTTGTCTTTTGTTTTTGTGTGATCTTCTAGGTTCCTCTTAAAGGAAAGATCACCACTTCTTGAAGACGTGCAAGCTCAAGTCCATGAGTTGCCATGCTTCGTCATCATCAAGACAACGAAGGTTCTCTTGTTGATAGATCTACCTTTCTCCATAGATGTTGGGTTGAAGGCATTAGTGAAGAATGCCGAAAGTGTCAAGATGAAAGCATTAGTGAAAGGTGCTCATCATCCATGTCAAAGCATTAGTGAAGAATGCTAAAGGTGTCAAGACGAAGGCATTAGTGAAAGGTGCCAAGCGTTGTGTCAAAGGCATTAGTGAAGGATGCCGAAGAACCAAATCAACTGGCATTTGGGAAGAATTCCTAGGTCGTATAATCGATGAGGTGCATCGTTATACATATAAGCTTTTGTTTATTTACAAGGATGGTGATATCCTTGATGGTGTTGTAACAAGGAGTAGATCTCTTTTAGATTAGGTGTTGTGTGCGGAAGGGTAGTAGTTCCTCCATAGTAATGGAACTAGGTGCTTAGCCTAGTACCTAATAAAGGGTAGGCGATGTTGTGATAGGATTAGTTCTCCTAAGGTGTGAAAGAACTCGGTGGTTAGCCTAGCACCGTATAAAGGGTAGGCGACGTTGTGTTAGGTGTGGTTCGCCTTGGTGTGAAAGAACTCGGTATTTAGCTTTGTACCGGAAAAAGGTTAAGCGACGCTGTGAAGGCTTCTCCTCCATAAGGAGTTGGTGTAGTGCTTACGAACTCTCGAGTAGGTGACTCGAGGAGTGGAGTAGGGCAAGGAAGGTGTCCTTGTAGCCGAACCACTATAAATACTTGTGTCGTGGTGATGTGCTTCTTACTCTTTATCTTTCATTACACGTTTATATATCTATCTATCAACGTCCAACATAACCAACCAAATAGATTGACATAAGTCGATCTAAATATTTAAAAGGAAGTTTTAAATTAGTAAAACTATTCAACCCCCCTTCTAGTTTTCCACAAGGTGGAAATGGAAAATTCACTTTTCTGTGTATGTTTACTTTTTTACCTATAAACAAGTAATCAATAACCACAAAGTTTAACAGGAATACCTTTGAAAAGGTTCAGGTTGGATGTTTAAACTACCAAACATGACATTTTAACAGGACATTTTTTATAACAATAAACAAAATTAAGGCGACCATAGATGGAATCTATACCAACGTATTATAGACTACATAATTAACTGAATCCATGACATAAAAAAAGAACAATGGATTGTAGAATGGAATTAAAACGTGTGTAACATAGGCATTAATCGAATAACAACAACGATTCACTATAACATGGATCGAATAACAATAATCGAATTAAAACGCACTGCGTACTTTGCCACATTATTGGAACAAAAAGATTGAGCAATTGAAGGTGGTTTTCTTGTTATACAAAAATGTAACGAACGGAAATAACCGGTTGCTATGAACATTGTACGTTAGGAGCAAGAGAGGTGCCGACGCAGCAGACTGTTTCATTTGTGAAAAGATTAACTAGGAATGCTTTTATGCGAGAAGCAAAAAACATCGAGAGTGAAGAAGACGAATGCCGAAGACGTTGAGTATTGGATTTTGAATTTAAATTCACTGTACTTTCACTATTCAAATGTGTACTTTTTATGCAACGTAAAATGACCAAAAAACCCTTTTTAAAAAATACGGTTGCCCGCCGACTTTTGGTTGCCCATAAAACAATACCTTACACATACGGGACACTTGTCGCACTGTGGTTGAGTTGCCCAATAACAGCGGTTGCCCTCGGTCTAGTTTCAAATTTAAAATAAAAGTGGTCCATAAAGTGATATGCATCAGGGCGCGCAGTCTATTTGTGTCATTTTCCCTATTTTTAATTATTAACTTGTGGTAACAAATTTTAAATATTGATTCATTATAAATACTAGGAAGTAGATTGTAAAACTAGATAATTAATAGAGTTAACATAACTTAATTGTTAATTCTTTGAAAATAAAAACTCACAATATAAATACAACGGATAAAATTCTACATACAAATACTATTAGTACTTTTAAACTTCCATCTACTTATTTCTTTGATATTTTTAGTAGAAGATGTCTTAGGGCCCGTTTGGTTTCTTGAGGGTTTACGATTTGGATTTGGATTTGAGAAAGATTTGAGAAAAAATTAAGAGAGAGAATAAATATAATTATATAAAAATAAACTTGATTCATAAATTTACAAAGGATTTAAAAAAAATTAAGTAAAATAAGATGAAAGACAATGTAGCAAAAAGAAAAAAAAGCCAATCATGTGGCTGAGATGAATGTATTGTCAGAAAGAAATATGAAACCCACCATTTTATTATGAAATGCATCTATCATTCGACACCCTCATCATATTTTAAAAGTAGCATACCAAACAATCATTTTTAATGTTTATTCTAAGCCAATAGTGGCATACCCCTTTAACAAACACACCCTTAGATTATTTTCCATACATATAATGTTTGGGTAGTAAAGGTAACATTGTGATTGATTCAAACTTACACTAAATCTAAACAATTTTAAATTCACAATAAATCTAAGCAAACGACTTCACTAATTGAAAACTAAGAAAAGTGACTAATTTCTTTTAACGTTGAAATATTGTGAATCGTAATTATGATGATGGTTTAATTATAGATCCTACAAATCAATTACTTAGTCCATATAATTGTAAAAGTAATCGCATAAAGTGGTAAGCGCAAACTATAAATGTTTAAATTTTACAACCAACTGATTAGTTTTAACTACAAGCCTCAAATGATCGAAGTTGATAAAAAAAACACATGCAAAAGATGGAAAAGTTTGTAAAACCTAACTTATAATTTTTGGAAACGGTTGAGTCTTAAAAAAAATATACACCCAACTATCACAAGTTTAGCTGCTTGCACACGTGTCTTTTGAAAACGGTTTAGAGGTCAAAAAATTTGACTTTTTAGATGAGACCACCTGGGTTTAAAAACTAATACATAGATCTAAATTCTAGAAGAAATTTCACTGCATTTGTTTACATATTAAGAGAGTTATGGCCTTCTAAAGCCGAGTGTTGCAATCCGAAAGAATGTTGATCATAAACTAGACATGAAAAACGTTTTTAAACTCTTGTTTCCTGTAATGAATTTAGTTCTTTTTGCTTAGATCATGTTTTATAAATATACCGCAAATTTTTCTAGAAGAGGAACACATTTAAAATCTAGAAAACATGCATGTGTTAACTACCTTTAGTCAAATGATTAATGCGTGATACCGAATTGATATAGGTTCAGATAATTACAAACGCAACTAGCTTGTAATTAAGGTGAGTACTCGCGACTTTTACAAAACGGGGATGTACACTATAAGTCGTGATTGGGCGTTGCATCTCATTATTGTGGCATCTATGTGATTTATTGTTATATACATGTGCATTTGAATTTAATGAAATTATGCGTGTACATTGTTCTAATCAATACAATTTGAATGAAAATGTTCTTATAATATTTCAATTATGTTTTAAGTCTTTATCTTTGTGATTTGGACTTTAAAAACAATAAGACTGGCAAAAAGGGTTAGTAACAAATTATTAACAGTCCGTAACACAATTATTGGGATCGCATAAGTTATATGTTATGTTATCATTTATCATGCATTTGAATCATATGTGCGATATTATATGTATACAACACACGACCTCACTATGCCTTTAGGCTTACGCATTTATTGTACATCTTCAGGTTCGAAATAATAGATACGAACTCGTGGAGACTAATGGACTAAATAAAGGGGACCAATTCAACTTGACATCCTTATTCCCTGAATGATTTATTTTTTACGCTTTAAGTTGTATCTTTAAGGATGTTAAAAGTATCTTTAAGGATGTTAAAAGACCTTTTGTACTTTGACTTGCGTTGCAGACTTATGTTTTTAATGTCCAATAATGTATTCTACGTAAGTTTGAAATTGGGGTGTTATAATTCCATAAAGCAAAAGTGTGTAAAATTAAATCACTTAACACTTCTACAAATAAAACACACATTGAAATCATTTATATTAGTTTAGATAAGATAAATAAGCGTATTTATATAGATTAAACTTAAAAGAGTTGTCATTTAGTTGGTTGATACTTGTAATAACTAAAAAGAAATAATCTATTAGAGATAAAAGATGCAAGTAAAATAGAACACATGTTAAGAAAAAGAACACACATTACACATTGAAAGAGAGAAGAAAACAAGATAAATAAAGAGCGTATAAAACAAAGTCTAAGAAAAAAGAGGATATTTACTTTCAAGTAAATATATAGCTTAGAAATATTAAGCTACAACTTCAATATAAATCATATTAGAAACAATAAACTTAAAATTTATAGATTAAGTGTTGGCTTGTTAAGCTCGAGTAGCTTATTCGGCTCGTTAAGCTCGAGTAGCTAGCATGGTTTTCATTAAAGTGCAACTAAAGGCTCTATGAAGAAGTTCTCTCGTGATGAGCGAGAGTTGGATTCTAATGTCTGATATTGGATGGAAAGCTTCATTTGTTGTCTGATATCAGATAGAATAGTAAAATCAGTATGTTTTTTATTGTATTTCTCTGGATAAATAATCCAGTAGAGTTTCTGAATTGTATTGTAAATTGTTGTGTTGATAGATTCACCTTTTGCACCCAAAAAAAACTCGTGATTAAACGAGTACTCGAACGAGCCGAGCCAAACATTAGTTTTCAAAGCTCGGCTCATCAAAATAATCTAGCACTAATTTTTGTTTGAGACCGACACAAGCTCGTTAGTCTTAAGCTTGAGCTCGAGTTAAATAAGTTCGAGCTCGAGTAGCTCGTTAAAAGCTCGGATTATTAACACCAACACCCCAATAGCCCCTAAAAGTCTTAGACAGTCAAACGTAACGCCCAAATTTAGGGGTGTTTGTTTCGCTTATATATGGGCTTATTAGCTTATATGAATTCGGCTTATATAACATAAGCCATAATTTTGTGGCTTATTATGACACTTATGGGCACTGTTATATAAGCCCATAAGTGTCATAATAAGCCACAAAATTATAGCTTATGTTATAAGGCCAATGACTTAAATAGACTAAGAGATTTTTTTTCATAGACAATTTTCTCTATTTGAATTTTTTTTCAAATATAGATTGCTCGTCTGCGCGACTACTTGACTCCAGTTTTATTTATTGCTCGACTTCACTTTTTTTCACTCGACTCCAGTTTTATTTTTTTCTTGACTTCATTTTTTGAAGAAAAAAAAATCGCGAAGTCTAAAGGCTGGAAATCACTTTTTTTCCCTTTCTGTTTAGGCCATTAACTTTATGTTGTATAAGCCAAATACTAGCTGTGTTTGGCTAAGGGCTTATGAGAGGCTTATAGGCTTAAATTTCAAAAGCCCCATATAAGCCTCGCTTGGCGTAGAGGCTTATAAAGGACTTTTGAAATTATAAGCCCAAGCCCCACCCCAAAAATGAGGCTAAAATTTTTATAAGCCTCAAATATAAGGCTCGTTGGTACTAAATTACTTAATTACCCAAATATCTAATATATATATACATATATTAATTTAATTATATGTCATTTTTAGTAATTTTACAATAATAAGTCCCAACTTAAACTAATTTACCATAGAAGTTTATGAAAATAAAAATTCAGACTTTGGCTTATAGGCTGTGTTTGGCGAGGGCTTTTGGGGCTTATGAGGCAGGTTTTTAAAATAAGTCGACTTATAAAATAAGTTTTCATGTACGCTTATATGAAATTATAAGCCTCTAAAAGGGACTTAAAACTTTAGCCTCATAAAAAGGGCTAAAAGCTTTAGCCATGGCTTTTGAACAAAAAATTACTTATTTACCAACAAAATATCTAACATATACAAAAACTCATTTAGTTGTGTCATTTTTATTAATTTTGTAATAATAAGCTTAAGCTTAAGCCTATTTGCCAAACATGTTTAAAAAAAATACAAATTTCAACTTCTGCTTATAATAAGTCGGGTAAAAGCCATAAAATAACAATCTACTTTCTCCAATTTGCCGAGTTGAAACACTTACTTTTTTATTACCTTACTTCACCAATGTACTTTCAATTTTGATCTGACTTCACCCATATGACTAATATAAACTTGCATCGTTAGTCCTTTATACTAACGGCCGTTAGCAAATAACTTAAAATTTGGTTTTCTTACGTTTTCGTCCGATTTTACACGTTTTCGTCCGATTTTACACGTTTTTGTTTGTTTTTGCACGTTTACATCCATTTTTGCAAGTTTTCGTCCGTTTTTGCATATTTCGTCTCGCTTTTTGCATCGCCATCTGTTTGCACGCCGTCTCGCTTTTGCACATTTCGTCAATTTTTACACATTCTCGTCTATTTTATACGTTTTCGTCTGTTTTTGCACGTTCAATTTTGCACGTATAAAAACCGTTTTACATGTTTTCATTCGGTTTTACATGTATAAAAACCATTTTTATACGTTTTCGTCCATTTTCATCTGTTTTTCACACGTTTTCGTCCGCTTTTGCATGTATCGAAACCTTTTTAACACATTTTCGTTCGTTTTTACATGTATAAAAGCCGTTTTTACATGTATAAAAATGGATGAAAACGTGTAACAACGGTTTTTTTGCGTGTAAAAACAAAGAAAATATGTAAAAACGGACGAAAACGTGCAAATACGGACTAAACGTGTAAAAACGGACAAAATGCCAAAACGGATGAAAACGCGGCAAAAATGAAGAAAAAACATGAGAACGGATGAAAACGGAAAAAAGGATCGAAAACATGTAAAACGCTAAAACGCGGCAAAAACGACGGAACGCAAAAACGGACGAAAAACGCAAAAAGATTTAAACGGTAAAATCTGACGAAAACGTGTAAAAACCGACGAAAACGTAAGAAAACCAAATTTTAAGTTATTTGCTAATGGCGGTTAGTATAAAGGAGTAACGATGCAAGTTTATTTTAGTCATATGGGTAAAGTCAGATCAAAATTGAAAATACGTTGGTGAAGTAAAGCATTAAAAAGTAGTTGTTTCAACTCTCAAGAAATTAAAAAATAAATTATTATTTTATGGCTTTTATCCTGATAAGTCCCGATCCCAACTCTAGCTCCCGCTCAAGCTCCGAGCCCGGCCCTTTGCGCCAATCATATCGTATACTCTCAGTTCTCGAGTTGAAAAGGAAAAGGAAAGTAAAGGAAACGGAAAGTTTTTTGTGTTCTCGAGTCTTTTTTAAAGGAGGGAAGAGAAACAGAAAGGAAATAGAGAGGAATATTTGATAAGTAAATCTTCCTCCCACTTTTGGGAGGAAAGGGAAAGGAAACGGACCATATATTGTATAAAGACTAATATACTTTTTTTAAAACATTTGACATTAATAATTAAAAGACATATATGTAATTTGACCAACTTATTTTCCTTTTCCTCTCATTCAAAAACATGATTATGATTACTTTCATTTTTATTTCCTCTATCTCAATAACATAACAACTAACACTTACTTTTCCTTTCCATTTCTTTTCCCTTTCCTATTCTTTTCCATTTCCCTTTCCATAAAAACTCGAGAAATGAGGGATAATCTTAAGCGAACACCCCCTTGATATCTTTACGAAAACATACCTGTTTAACAACAAATCCAAGACACCCACCATACAACCACCGCATCTCCGGCGTATCACGACGGCACACGACGGCCTTCAAAACCCAGATCCAGAATCACCTCCTCTCCAATACCCACTTTTCAGTTTTCACTAATTCAACCTATTTCAAAAGTTAACTTAAACCCTATAACAATATGTCAGACAACATCCCATTTGAAATCCAAATGGAAATCATCAAAAAAGTTTATGAGGTCAAGTCATTGATTCAGTTCAGGTCTGTTTCAAAACCTTGGAAGTCTTTCATCGACAGCTCTGACTTTATCAGATGTTATGGCGCCCGCCATACGCAGCCACATAGTCGTATTCTAGGTTTATTACCGGGTTCTCAGGATGATAATATATTTCTAGTAGATGATAATATTTTTGTTATAGATGATAATATTGAATCTCTTGAGGTAAAAGAGTTCACTCCATCTTTTGTTGTATCTCCTTTGCTTAAACAGTATTTTATTACAAAAGTTGTTGGTGCGTGTCATGGATTACTCTGTTTGTATGGTTTTCATAAAGATTATAAGAAATGGATGCTTGTTATTTGGAACCATTATATCGGAAAATCATTTGGTATTGCTCTCCCTTGTTTTTACTGTCAGTTTGATTTTGGTTTCGGGGTGTGTCCTGACACTAGAGATCCTACTGTTCTTAAGATTTTATGTGAAGATAACAAGCCTTGGCATGTTGAAGTTTTTACATTGAGTACGGGGGTTTGGAATGTGATTCCAAGTGGTAATTTGCTTCCTCAATCGATTAGACTTAATCCGATATCAACTCAGGTTGTTATAGATAGGTTAATCTATTGGGCTGCTTCTGAAAAGACGTTGACTGAAGATGGTGTACCTCATTATAAGTATATGGTTGTGTCATTTGATTTAATTACCAAGGAGTTTAAAGTTGTAGACCTACCAGATACCTTAAAAAACGAAGTTGCTCATGTTGCTTCGTTTCTAAGCTAAGGGAGTCTCTTGTTGTGTATGGATACGTTGAGGCTGAGGAAGAAGTTCCTTCTGGGGTATGGGTGATGGAGCATGACTCGTCTTTTAGAAAGCTATTCACAATTGGTGCAACGTTAAATAAAATACTGGGGTTTAAGAAGAACGGTGAAACTATATTTGAAACTCGAATTGCGGGGGAGGACATAAGGTTTACAACGCTTGATGTTTACGACCCATACTCACAGCAAATCAAGAATATTGGGATTTTTAGAATAGGGGACTCATTCTTCATGGGCTCTTACAAGGAATCGCTACTTTTGCTTGATCACTTGGATTCACATATATATTATGACAATAATTGATCAAAATGAGGACAACCACATTTCAAGGGGCCTATTTTGTAGTTCAGGTGTGGAAAAATCACTTTCATCTATTTTAGCTTTTTATCACTGATTTAATGATGTTAAGTAATGTCATTTATGGAATCTTATGCGATTGTAGATGTAGTATATGCTACTTTTATTTTCAAATATGTGTTGTGTATCAAGGTTTAGTGAAATTGGTATTATCAAGTTTAATGTGATTTTTATTACTCCAGGGATAGTGGTGCTTCTGCTTTTTATCTTTGATGACTTTTTAGATGGGGAATGTCCTTTATAGATGCCTTATTGCTTGTGTAAAAAAAATGATGAACAAGCCTTTTAGATGTTCATTACGTGTTGAAATCTTGTTAGCGTCCTTAGCTTCGTTACATTCTCTTCTCGTTTGGCTTTGGGTCTATTTTGAATAATCATTGAATATGCAACATTTGAATGTGTAAATGCTTATGTGTGAACAAGAAGTAAAGGCATTAGCATATAAAACTTGAAAGTGTAGCATGTTGCGAGGCAAAATATACCATCAAAAGTTTGTATTGTGTGGGTCAGATGGCTATGTATCTTGGTGCTGAACTCATTTGTGCTTGGATCTCATTCCCTTGTGATTGTGTATCTTAAAAAGATTAGGTAACATCCATTTGTTGTATGTTGATTTTTGTAGTTAATGATAGTAGCTCGATAAGGATAGTTCTCTGTGCCTAAGTGGCCGAGTTTGCTGTTTCTTGATCTTGAATGAGTTTTTAGAGAAGCTAGAAATGTTTCTGAGATTAATGAGCTGTTGCTCTGTTACCACAAACTCAGGGAGTGTTTGGTGTTGAACTCTGCATTCTCCCTTGCAATAGGTTACTTTCCTTAAGAGTTTTACTTTTGGTTTGTGCGGTGTTGATAGTAGGCTCTATAAGGATAGTTTCCTGGTCCTTCGCTGTTACTGGTACTGCTGGTATGGATCCTTTGACAGTTTTCTATTGAGTACCACTAGGGAGGCTGCAATGCAATCATGCATCAATGATTCATGTCAACCTACTCGTTGTATGCTCAAATCTCTTGGGAAACATAAATGATGGTAACTGAAGTTCAACAATTTTGGTTCAGCATAAGTTCTCCCCCACTTTTCCCTTAACGATCCAACAATAGTTGGTAACTCTCAAGGCTTATTTTGGTTACTATGATTGAATTTCTGTGTTTGGGAACCTTTCAATTACATAATCAGTTTTTTTTTTATTTTTTTTTTTTTTGTGCCAAATGTTTTACCTGGTCTATATTAAAATGTTTTTGGGTTATGGGGTTTATCCTAACCATGATCATTAGAGACTGGCTTGTAAATTAACATCCAATCGTAACGAATAGCACAGAGTTCAATAGCATACATAGCAGGCTAAAAACCAGTGCAAAAGATTGGATACTAAAATGACCGCCGTGTACAGACACAATTCTTGTTTTTTATTTTTGCAAGACTATAAACCGTGTTTGTGGCCATTTTGAGACATCAATCGGGTATGGACCGGTAAGGGTGTTTGTCATTTCATATTTCGGGTTACTCGGTTTAGATTATTCGGGTTGAGAATTTTTGAAGGCAAAACTTAACTGAATTCAAAGTGGACCAAACAAAACCGATAACTGAATTTGAATTTGCCAGTTTGGTATGGTTTAGGTTTTGAACACCGAATTGGAAAATTTGTTAATTTTATTTCTCAATTAGATATATACATATGTAGCCCCAAAAACATCAAGTCATGAAGTTTATTTGTAAACGTTTGACTTTTTTGAAGTCAATAGACTACTTTTCAGAAAATCATCACCAAAACTGAAGCAAAAGCAAACCATCTGTATTTCAAATGATCCATATGTTTATGCTATTGTCTGTGCTTTTAGTTTTAATGCTAGCAAACAACTCCAGTAGGACGATAACTAGAAAATAAAGGTGTCATAATCCGATTACTTTAGACGAGCTACTCTTATGTACATTTTAGCTTTGGCCTTGAAGGCTTTTAGGTATTAAGTTAATTGTTGAAATATGCCAAGTGTTAGCGCAAGGTATTATGAAACTGTAACTACCCTCATTTGTTTAGCAGTTCTTCATTACAAGCAGATAACTTTCTTGTGATAATCTAAAACTACTAGGCGCATACTTTTATCAGTAATTGGTTTACAAGTCTAATTCTTGTAAAAAATGTATGCTCTTTGAATAATATGCAAGGTAAAAAATTGGTGCTGGTTTGTGACCAAACCATGTCACACCGAATTGGTTTTATGTACCATAGGATGGGTTGAAGAGTGAGTAGGGTCGATCTTCCACATCTAGATACTCTTTGATTTTGGGTCTGGTCTAGAGACGCTAGTCAAGATACGTGTATGCTTAACCCGTCTTGTAAAACTGAAGTATGGTTATGATCTGGGAGATCTAGTTTTCTTTTTGGTTCAATCTAGACATGCAAGTCTCAAAACTTTCATCCTTAATTGGTCTTGTAACATTGAAGTATAGTTAAGATTTGGCTGGTCTAGATAGGGACGGGTCACAAGATTTAGGACCGCTTGCATTAAGTTTATTCGTGTTAAATTATTCGAGTTGAAAGAAATACAGTACAATCAAGTAGATGAACAAGATAATGCACATAATATTTTGTTCAAGTTTGATGATATTTCAGTTTTTTCTTTGAGAAATTTGTATTTCTACCACTCAAACACATTTATAATCTACCTCTCAAAAGTGAAACAGGAGAACAGATGGAACAATAACCCATTTTTGAGACAACGATTCAATCATATATCAAAGAATGATGACAAATAACGACACATAACGATGTACAATTATCTAAAGAGGTAAACGGACTTTTTTTTTTATTTTTTTTTTATTTATTATTATTTTTTTTTTAATTCAAGTTACCACAGAGCATGAATCATTAACATAGACAATTAGACATACAAGAAATGTATATTTTGTAAGTTTTGAACATGCAATATCTTGTGAAAATAAAAATATACTTAAGTACCTAACAACAGAGTCGTCTTAAAGTGCTAGGTGCGCCGAGTTATACGCGTCATCATGTCAATTTTTTCTTTATAACATTCTTATCTTTTATATAATAAAGAAATTACTTCATTTCGAAGTGATTTTGTCAATTCATTCTTATTGAAAAAACAATTGATTTAATATTGTAGCCTGATACTTCTATCTTCGCCACATAAGCAAAATCGTGTGATGTGATTGGTTAATAAAAGTCAAAATTAAATTGATTTTGGTCAAACTTTAATAAGAGCACAAGTAAGGTAGAAATGAATAACATGTTATTCGTATGTCACATCAGCGTCACATCATGCCCTCCCAATAACACACCAATAACCAAAACAACCCTCCTTCATAACACACAAATAACATCACCTGTAGGTCCCACAAAATACTCCACCAAATATACTCACTCACTCACAATATACAAAAAAGACAAAAAGAAAACACACAAAAGGGTGCATTTGGCATGAGCTATTGGAGTGGCTCAAAACTCTTTGGCACAAGTTTTGCATGTTGTTAGTATGGTTGGCTCACGATTGGCACGAAAAAAAGGGACGGGTGGCATGTTATTTGCAATCATACCGTGTGCCCTAAATTTGGTGGAGAAAGACATAAAAATATAGGTGTCAAATTTGTGAAAACAAAAACTTAAAAAAAGAGAAGATAATTAATAGAACTTTAGTGGTTGAATTTTTAAAAATTATTTTTAAAAATTATATGGAGTTAAGTGTAATATTATAAAACTCCATGTTTTTTTAACAACTTTAGATTATAAACAAATACCCCCTTATACTTTATATCTTAAAAAATACAATATCTATGTTGTTTTAAAATAACAACATATAAATGCATAAAATTATAAGTATTAATTTTTTCACTATATACGTTCAATAAGGACTCATTTATTTCATTTTTAAAAGTTTAACCTATGTGGACACGAGTTTACATTTTAAATATGGCTAAATTATTGAAAAGGGGAATATAATTATCAAATTGTAAGCACGGGTTACTTTAATATAAAAATAAATATATGCGATTGTACTTATAAAATTGACTCATGTAATTCTTATTTATTTATATAAGGATATCTAGAAAAATATTTTTTAAAAACTTTAAGGAGTATACTTTAACTTTATCAACACACATTATGTGCTATTAAACTTGCATCATGTGTACAACATAATATCAGTATTGAAATTTAAATAACAACATCAACATCTTTGTCAGCTAAATAAAATTAAATCTTGAGTTACATAACATAAATTTTTACAAATATTTTACCAAATTCTAATGGATATTAATGCATATTGAAAAACTCGTGTATAAGTATTAGTTGTACTTATATCACAATTTTCATGAGCAAATTCTTATATGTGCAGATACTGAACTAAAATGTTAAAATAAATTTGATTTATGTGTAAACTTCGTGCGTGCACGAAACTTATAACCATATAATTATATGCAATTACATTTAAAGACACAATATTCAGTATTAATACAGAATAATTTTTTTTTTGTCAAAACCCTGTGCGTGCATGAGTATTATAACTATACAAAAAAAAAAAAAAAAAAAAAACAACCTCCCCAAATAACATTACTATAACACACTACCTAAAAACCTACTCACTTAAAATAAAATAAAATAAAAAATAAAAATAAAACAAGAGACCATGGTGCATTGTTTTTTTTTAGTGCAAAGGTGAATTATATTATAATTCCCAAAATATGTACATCATAAGAATAACAAGACCAAGATTTGGACAAACCCCAACTGATATAACACTCATCGCTTCTATCCGATATCCGACAATACATCAACACTATATCGCATACACTTCTTACATCTCACATATTAAGACAAACAGTAAGCGAAACATAAAATTGCACTAATTTTGCCATACTTGTCTTGCCTCGAATTCACCTTATATGCACTTAACCATTTAGCTATATTTCCAACTCACCATCATATCAAAATCACTCAACCAACACTAGTGATTTCCCCCATGGTGCAATGTTGGTGGGTGAAGCGTATGCTATAGGCCATTTGGCATTATAACGTGCCTATAACACTAGTGCACCGTGCACTCTTAGTAGTGATAGTAAAATTATCTAGACGTTTACATAAAATGAATTCTAAAACATAAAACATGAAAAAATAACTCTACTTTAAACACCAAAAATGTAAAGTAAAAAAAGAATATAGACAAAGAGAAAAAATTTGTCAAAAAGTAAAAAAGAATAAAACCAAAAGTCAAACCACAAACCAACTTTTAATGCCTTTACACAACAACAAAAAACTGTTAAAAGTAATGAGTTTTGAAGTCAACGTTTATAGCTAGTAGTGCATAAAGTTGATTGAGAAAATATCAAGGGTTTTGGCCGTACAATAGCAACGTACTTTTTCAAATGTACCGATCTAGTACGCGTACTATTTTTTGTCCCACTTAATGTTACTTAACTTTCTGTTTTTGTACTAATCTACCCCATCAAACTTGTTTAACCGGCACTAAAATTTTTTTGCCCATTTTCGCACGTTCTTGTCCGTTTTGCGCTTTTGTCCGTTTTTACCGCGTTTTATACGTTATCACATCGCGTTTTCATCCGCTTTTGCACGTTTTCGCTCGTTTTGCATGTTTTCGCTTCGCTTTCGCACGCTGGCCCTCGTTTTGCACAATTTCACACGCTTTTGCATGATTTCATCCGTTCTTACGCTTTTGTTCGCTTTACGATTTTCATCGTTGCTTTACATGTTTTCACCGTTTTTGCAAATTTTTTCCATTTTGCACGTTTGCGCTTTCTACATTTAGGCACGCTTTTGTCCGCTTTTGCATGTTTTACACATTTTCCCATCTTTGCACGTTTTAGGATATTTTAGCATGTTTTCGTCTATTTTTGTATGTTATCGTCTGCTTTAAACGTTTTCATCCATTATTGACGTTTCGTCCATTTTAACGCTTTTTGTTCATCTTTGCATGTTTTCGCCGTTTTTGCGTTTTCATCCGTTTTGCACATTTTCGCGACGTTACTCTATCACAAGGCTTAAAATATGTAAAACGAATAAAAATGCGTGAGAAATGAACAAAAACCAAGCGAACGACGAAAACGCGGCAAAATGAACGATAACGCGGCGAAACGTTCAAATGAAGTGACCTGTTACTCTTATCACAAGGCGAAAACATGTAAACGAATGAAAATGTGTAAAAGCGAACAAAAATATGTGAGAACGGATGAAAAACGTGCAAAAGCAAAGTGAAAATGTGCAAAAACGGACTAAAACTAACGACGCGCGGACGAACCCTGTGGAAAATGAAAATACGTTACATTAAGTGGGACAAAAATAGTACGCTACTAGATCAGTACATTTGAAAAGAGTACGTTGCTATTGTACACCAAAACGCTTAATAAAAAGATGCATAGCCGGTTTCCAAACTTTTTTCCCAGAGTGGCCACTTATGGGTAGATTGGTACAAAAACGTAAAGTTCGTAACATTGGGACAAAAAATAGATGCATTTAGACGGGTACATTTGAAAAGATGCGTTGCTATATTTTATCCAAAACCCAAATATCAAATACAGTGAATGAATAATTATTATCTTCTATATATCTTAAAATTTTAGTTTCATGAAATAAATGTTACTATTTAATACTACATAAAATAATGATTATAATTTGTAACTTGTAGTTTTATATAACTATATAATAATTAAATATAGTATAAGTATTACAATAATGATTATTCTTCAAAAGGTGAAGATCGGTGGGATCACCCTGGTCCCATGCATCCTAAGAATGCCAACCGGACCCTCCCCCAAGGATCAGGCCCAGGAATGAAGACTGTCCCCAGGACAGTACTTTATCGTGAGGTGCGCTTTGAACCCTGGTCATTTTACAATAATGATTATTAATTAATGACTATATTATATAATTTTGTAAATATATCTTATATAAAATAAATGTATTTATAAAATAATAATTAGAATATATAGTTTCATGCAATAAACTTACGTATGAGTTATTATAAAATAATAATTAGAATATATAGTTTATAAGTATGTTTTATATATCTATATAACAATAAAAATAAATGTATTTATAAAAGTCGGGTTCAAAATTAAGTTTTTAATATAATATATTGTTTTGAAAATATATATATATATATATATATATATATTTATATATATATATATATATATATATAAAGTGACGCTCTTGTTCACCTTTAAAATAGAAACAATAGTAACCAATACTAGCCCTTAGATGTAGCAATGATGAGATTGCTTGATTAATATTAATGAAAAAATAAATGTATTTATAAAAGTCGGGTTCAAAATTAAGTTTTTAATATAATATATTGTTTTGAAAATATATATATATATATATATATATATATTTATATATATATATATAAAGTGACGTTCTTGTGGTGACCACCTTTAAAATAAACAATAGTAACCAATACTAGCCCTTAGATGTAGCAATGATGAGATTGCTTGATTAATATTAATGAAATGGCATTTACGTAATTTATTTAAAGTTGGATGGCTAGCTACCAATATTTTTTAGTCACCTCACGTGGCAGTTAGTAAAATTCAATGCAACGTTTTTGTATTTGTCATGATTAATTTTATTAATATAATAATATTTTTTTCACAAATGCTTGAGTCTTATTATAAAGGGCAAATCGCATAAAAAGTTACTCATCTTATGTCCAATTTCAATTAAAGGTATTATTCTTTTTTTTTCTCAATTTAAGGTACCCGACTTTTTTTTTTGGGCCGATTTAAGTTTTTTTCTAACTTCCGTTAACTATTTCGTTAGTAAGTTACATGTTTGGTCTTTGAGTTTGTATAGGCATTTCATGTTTGGTCTATTTTCGTCCGTTTTCATACACTTGCAAACGTTTTCGTTCGTTTTTATACGTTTTCGTCCGTTTTTACACGTTTTCGTCCGTTTTGCACGTTTTCGTCCGTTTTTACACGTTTTCCTCCGTTTTTCAGACGTTTTTCGAAATAAAATATTTAAAAAAATATTTTCGGAATAAATTTTTTTTTTGATTTTTTTTCAAAATTTTCAATATTTTCGGAATAAAATATTTAAAAAATTTGAAATAAAATTTTTTTCAAATTTTTTTCTAAACATTCTTTTCCAAATTTTTTCAAAATAATATTTCAAAAAGTTATTTTGAAAAAATTTGGAAAAATATTTCGAAAATTTTTTTAAAAATTTGGAAAAAAGATCGAAAATTTTTTGAAAAAAGTATTTTGAAAATTTTTTTGAAAAAATATTTCAAAAAGTTTTTGAAAAATTTGGAAAAAAATATTTATAAATATGGACTAAACGTGTAAAAATGGACTAAACGCGAAAACGGAAAATGCTGCAAAAACGGACTGAACATCAAAAACAGTTAACGGACCAAACATGAAATGCATATACAAACTCAAGGACCAAACATGTAATTTACTAACGAAATAGTTAACTAAGTTAGAAAAAACCTAAATCGGCCTACCAAAGTCGGTATCTTAAATCAAAAAAAGAACGATACCTTTAATTGAAATTGGACATAAGATAAGTACATTTTTATGCGATTTGCCCTATTATAAACAACATTTTCATACTCAACAATTATCTATCTTTAAATAATTTATTTTAAAACCAATTGATGTACAAATTATTTTACTGATGCACCATCGTATAATACACATATAAAGCGTCAACATTTATTTATTTAATGAAACATTAATTTTATAACACATGTTTAGTGACACACTAAGTTTTTTAACACATAATTTCATAATACGTTTTTAAGTGACACACTAAATTTTTCGACACACATTAATTTCATAACACCTTTCTGCTGACACACTAAGTTTTTTTTGACATAATTAATTTTGTAATACGTTTTTTGTGACACACTAAGTTTTTGAACATATTTTCTTTGACCGACTTGTTCTTTTGAAACATTTGTAGTGACTCATTAATTTCTTAAAACGTTTTTGGAACCACTCATACATGAATGTCTTTTACTGCAGCACAAAGTATCCCAATAAAATATTACTGTATATACAAACCCAAGAAAAAAGTAAAAATAATTAACCATTTGAGATAAATATGATTTTACACAATATGTTTCATAAAATCTCCAACCTTTATAACATTAATAAACAAAACTGATAACATGTATCACCCAAGTCGCTTGATACATGTCGAGATCGACGCATAGAACAACGACATCTAGAAATAGTTGTGGCGACGGAAATAAGTTGCGGCGACACACTAAGTAAACATTTCATACCTCAGTAATAAGTGTAAACATATTTTTTACTGAACCAGTAGTTAAAAAACCAACAAACCATTATAAAAAACCCAATTGGTTCTTTAAAAAATAAAAAAAAAAAAAAATGAATTGAAAAAAGAGCATCGCCATTTTTTCGAAACTTATACACAAACTCGAAGCCTCACTGGAAACTTATCATACACAAACAAACTAGATCTAAGCCTCACCAAAAGTTATATCTAAAAACCCAAGATCTTAAACATATACAAAGACCCAGTTGACCGTTTCATAGCACATACGAATAACCAATACACACGCGTTGTGTTGAAATTCCAATTTCAAGTCCCTGTGGTTGTATGACATACAACAATGGAGGATATTTGTTTCAAACCGGATAATGGATGTCTTCAAAAAAAAATACAAAACTACAGGTGTAGGACTTCCGATGATGAGTTGATCTAACTCCGGTAGCGGTGAGCCATGGCGACGGTCTTGTAGTTTTGTTGTTAGGATTTCATCCATGGATTTGAAAGGATATTTTTTGTTTACATTTGACAAGATGTAGAGAGGTTATTAAGATGAGAGAGAAAGAAATGAAACAATATTTAATTTATGAAAGATGGAGGCGTAGGATGTGCAGATTTTTAGGAGATGAAACAATAGTGAATTACCATAAACGCCCTTACTCTTTTGTTAATAGTTTTACATTTTCTTTTAAATGAAATTGACACTTGTCAAAATCTGGTTGGTTCCTATTGTTTTTATCTTAAGCTTGGTCAACACATGAACGCAAATATATATATATATATATATATATATATATACTAGCTTCATAGCCCGCCCGGATGGGCGGGCTAGCTTCATTATATTACTTGACGAAGATTTATTGGACGTAAATAAATAGTGAATAACGACAAATATCTTAGACACAAAAATTGTAAACCAAAAGAAAGTGTTCATGTATTACATGTAAAAAGAACAATGAAAAGCTTGAGAACATGTAAATTATATGGTGCTTATTCATAGACAAAATAAAACTTCTTCGTACATAACATTCGTTGTATACTTTGTGTATTGGTCATCTTTGCTACAACAAAGAACCTTCAAACTTTATTTCATCTTGACTCTTGAAAAAACCACTAAGATTACAAGTACATGAACATAACGAAACACATGCATAACGCCAGGTATTAGGCGAGAAAGCCATTAGATATACACTCTTTCAAATCCTTCTTCTTCTCTAATGATGCACTTACAACCTAAGCATACATCAACCACATTTCTGGCCAAATTTTTGCCATGTCCTTACCTGAAAAGAAGAGTTCATCAAACTTGATACCAAAAGAACATTTGTTGAATCTCATATATATAAGTTAGAAAACAATTAGAATATGATTTAAAAGTACAATAGGAGATTTGAACAAATGTGAAAGGCAGAATAACATGGAGGGAGTATACAGCTCCATTGAAAATGAAATATGCAAGTCTCAATTTATCAGTTGGAATTCTTCTTGCCTAATATCAATAATATATTTTAGGGATCGATATTAACTAAAGTCATGCATATGAAATGTATATTTTTGTGGTTATAGGAAAATAATAATAATAATAATAATAATAATAATAATAATAATAATAATAATAATAATAATAATAATAATAATAATAATAAAGTAAATAAAAAAATAAAAATGTGCACATATTTCTTAATGACACTACCTGATGGCATATCTCGGCCCATAGTAATACATGTAGTGTGTATGTTGAGAAGAATAGAAGACCAAGAATATCTAGAAGTGTCATATCTAATAACTGAAGGAGTCACGGTACTAATGTTATGCTAATTGACGGTAAAGAGACCCGAGAGATAAGGTGTGTTCGACACATAAATCAAGTTCATAGTCATATTTTTATAAAGCTCGAAAATCTGCACTTATTGATTTAGGAATTAAGTAAAACATATACGAACCAGGTGTGTATTTTTTGTAGGGATGAGTATAAGGACTGCACTCAGCAGCCACTATTGCAGACTATTCAATCTTTGGATTCACATACACATACGAACCGGGAGTAGCATTCAGCTGCAACACACCTGTTTACATTACATATTAGCGATAATTCATAAAATAAATGTGAAGACACCCGTATCACTAATCTGAGATAACGACATCTGTGAAAAAACTTGAATGAATGTAATAGTGAATATGGGTTGAAAGAACCTTGAAATTGTGTGACTTTCATTGAAGTTACAGGGACAATGACTGGAGAAGGTAAAGCTTTTACAACTTCCTTGTTGAATGAAATAGCATCATCATCCCAAATAGTTGCATCAATCATTGTTCCACTGAGAGATAAATATGGAAAATATTACACAATTTAGACAAAAAATAATGAGTGTTGTGTAAGATATGAATAACCTCAGATTTTCAAGTGTAAGTTTCCTGAAAGTAACACCTTTAAGCTTGATCACATCTATGACATTCTCAAGCTTCCCAATGTAATCTAAAAAAAATATAGAGACAGTGTCATGTAAATGTAATAAACATCTATGATGGGTATATAAGCAAAGTAACATGCGTGTCAATATCTCATTGTTATTAATTAAGTATATGAGACAATTAAGCATAGTTAATGGATATGAATTAATAGATGGGAAAACCATCATCTGGTATCTCTTGAAACTTTGCTGCTCTTCCAAGTCTTGAAAAAAAAGGAGGTCACAATACTATGTGAATAAAGGTGGCTCTTGAAACTTTGCGTTATAGGTAAAGGTGGCTCGATTTTTTTTTGACTCGATTTTCTTTTTTGTTATCAATAAGTAACTAATGCATGATTAGAAAAACAATGCTATTACTATATTAGTATAAATCTTAGTATAAATTGATTTAGCATGTATTAAAGTGAACGCATACCTGGCGTATAGGCGCTAAAAAGGGGATACATGAGTAAAGGCCATCTATTATGTAAGTGATGGCAACAAAAACTCCTCCCGGTCGAAGAATTCGACTTATTTCAGCTACCTGTTGCACCACATCATATAAGCTAGTTATATTAAGATGAATATAAAGAATTCCCGAACCAAATACAACAAAATAAAACCAACAAATGTAGCAATTCAATTAAATTCCTTGAGTAACTTTTATTACACGCCTAAAAGCATAATTGGGTAAACCTGGTGCTTGAACTATTGATAGTTTGATACCCTTTCATCGTTTTTCTAACTATTTCAACAGGCAAATTACCTTAAAAACTTCCCAAAATTATTTTTCTGGGTGAAAGTAACAAATTATTCAGATAATAATGTGCGGGTCTGGTCCAATCAGCTCACAAACACTTTTCTAGATAATTTAGAACATTTTGTAAACGGTGGATGTAATAAATATGATTATGTAAAAAATACTGCTAAAATATTAGCACAGGTTCTACTTCATAAACAATTTAGGGCATTGTAAACTTTGGGTACTTACGCCAGCAGATGGTGAAGGCCAACAATGAAGAGTTGCACCAAAGATGCACAGCGTCTATAGAACTTGAAGCAAATGGTAGTCGTGCAATACCAGCTCTAACCAAGATCAAGTTCCTAAAAAAATACAGTCTCTCCATCAGAACTCAATCTCAAATACTATGTGAATAAGTTCTTAGTATTCAACTGACATGTCTCGAAGGATCCCCGATAACACCAAAACACCATTTTTATGCCGACATTTCTATTTCGTTCTATAAAAAACGTGCAAGTAAAAAGTCTAGTACACACTAAAGGAGGCCTCGGGCATTTATACAATGTTGCAACAATTTTAAAAACTTGAGCAACTATTACAGTCGATATGTACTAAACATTTCATAGAAAAGGTCCACATTTCATAGAAAAGGTCCACCTTTGCTTCTTTTGGAAATCTAGCTTTAAGCGTTGCTTCACCTCACAGAGCTATTGTATTGAAAAAGATCAATCACCGTCTTTGACGAGTAGTTCTATTGCTAATAAACCATCTAGTGTGATTTTGGATAATAAAATTATGAGCTTTCATAATAAAGTAGTTCTTAAAGTTCACTATAGCACACCACAGGAATGCAATAAAACTGAATGAAGAATTACCTGTTGCAGCTGTGAGAGTCATTAGATCGCTTGTATTGTAGATGTTGATGGCTGATTACACAACAGAAACCACAAGGTCCAGCAGATTCCCCCAACTCAGAGCAATGGCTTGCTAATAACTCTGTAGCTGATGCAAAGGCTGCATTAATGGAAGCCAACGCCGTGGCAAGCCCTGCCACACACTTGTCAAAGATGCTAACTCTCAAATAGAGGTGGCAAAATGGTATGTTAGGCTATGCATTCGAGATAAAATGGATCATGTTTTGTTACAAGTCAAAATGGGTCATGTCAAGTAGACCCAGAATACTTTTTGACCAATATTTAAACTTATTTAGTCTATATACATAATTATTGGCTAATAATTACACCTAGGTTTTATATATCTTGTATCGGCAAATTAGGAAAGGTGCATCTATTTACCAAACGACTTGTAAAGCACCTCCATAGAAATCAAAACTTTAGAGCATAAATCCATAGAAAGATTAGTAAACAATCATAATAGCAATTTTACCTCTAAAAATTTGTTCTTTTGTGGTAAAATCTCATTGACGGTTTCCAAGATGAAGTTACGAGGTGATTTAAGAATAAGATGTAGCGAGTCTACCTGAAAATCACCCAACTGAAATAAATGTGAACGTTAGTATCAGACGCGTGAAATCGAATAAATTTCATTGGTTAAAATACATACAATTAGGTCACTGCCATTAATTGCAATTGAAATGAGGTTAGATCGGTCCCATCCAAGACCAAATGAGCAGCATCATCGGTCTAAACTACACGTGTCATACAAAAAATCAAGAAACAAAATAATGTTTGTCACATTGGGTGTTTGGATGACAGATCAATCTGATTAAAACTCATTGGTCAACATAAAAGAATACAGATTCTAAGGACGTAACATGTGTTTTGGTTGGGCCAAGTGCATACCGTATCAAAGTAGTAGTCGGGAAATATTATCAAACACTTGGCGGGTATAAAAGCTACATGCTCTAAATAAAAAATGCAACTTTCTGGCAATTTAACATAACATCACATCAATTGAACTCATGTTTCACCAAAATAAATTGCTTGAATTAGATGAAACATATCAATTAGAAATTAATTTACAACCGAATTACAAAATCAAAAATCATATTTAAAAACAAAATCCAAAATTAAGCGTTTTTAAAATGATGAAAAATCAAACCTTTCTTGTTGTATCTTCATGGATCATTACTCAATCAGTCCCAAAACTGTCATATCAACAATTAGGGTATAAAATCAGAAATCCTTGCAACGAAAAATGATCGATAAATCAAAATCACTTTACATATTAAAAAAAAAAAAAAAAAAAAAAAAAAAAAAAAAAAAAAAAAAAACAAACCTGCTTAATATGTTAAAAAATCAAACGTACCTGGTGGGAATAATGAATAGGTTTTAATAATGGTGGATTGAGGAGATTTGGCTTTCTTTAAAGAAAAGAGTTATGATGGATTAACCTAATCGATCGGTTTGTTAGTGGCTGCAATAATTTTTTGAAATCAAATAACGATGGGGCAATGTGTTATTTGTGATGCGTTTTGATTTTTGGGGTGGGAAAGTTGTTTACTATTGCCGAGTATACAGGGATTTAGCGAGATATTTGGTGATTTGGTTTAGGTTGAATTAGAAACTGATAAATGATATGAGAAGCTGGTAATCGTTACTTGTGTCAATATATCAAATTGGGTTTGCAAAGGTATGTCACTATTGTTGGCCTGGTCTAGTGGTTGAAGGCATTGTTTGTGAGTGACAAAACCAGGGTTCGATCCTTGCTAGTGAGAAATTTTTTACATATTTTACCGGAAATAGTGTCATGGCGGCATTTCCACCTCATCAAATGTTGCGCCATGTCAACATTAAAATGCCTAGTCAGCATTAATGACGTGGCATATTTGTCTCATATATATCTATCTATACATATATATGGGACTAATATGACACGTCACTAATGCTTAGTAGGCATATTAATGATGACATGGAGCACCATTTGATGAGTTGGAAATGGTGACTAGGCATAACACCGTTTACACAATAAAAAAATTGGTAGATAGTGAGGTTCGAACTCGGGTCTGTCAAACCGAAGACGTGAGCCTCCACCACTGGAACAAATCAACATTTGTGATATGTGGCTCTATTCCCAAACTGATATTCCTTTCCCCATTTAACTTGGCATTTCAAAATTCACATCCCTTCCCATTTCAGATGGCATTTCCAAATTCAAATACCCCCCAACTAACAAAACGCATATTCTCAAACCATAAATCAATATCTTCAAAACATATACTCGTAATATATAACAAGATTAAGAAACATACAATCAAGGTTTATTCTCAAATCTCAAGGTTCTTCTTCTTAATTCGTCAAGGTATGTCAATCTCGCAATTTTTTTGTTAATCTTCGATCCAAAATTAGGGTTTCATTCATATGTTTAAATGGATTCCTAGAATTCACCCAATTCTTCAGGTTTGATTCTTTGTTTTTTATTATTTAATTTGATTCAAATTTTTTTTAATAATACATACGTTATATGTATAGATTTTATATGATCCAAGGTTGATATTTGCTTATGATCCAATGTTGACGTTTATAATATGGCTTACTTATGCTTCAAAGATCAAAGACCTAATGGCAGAGATTCTTCCACCAGGTTGCCACAATCAGAGGTACAAAAACAAGATCTTATTAGCGTTGAAACCATATGCTCTTATGTAATTTGTTTAGGAGTTGTTTGTTGTGTTCTTTAGATATTAGGAATTGTTAAACTTAGGTTCAAACATCGTTTATCAAAATTAGCTAATTTTGTAAGTGACATGACAGGTACCATGAAAAGATTGAACACAATCAAAACATAAGTCACAACCAAACATTGAGAGACTTCATCAAGTCACACCGGTACTTTCAATTGTTTCAAAAGGCTCACACTGTGAGAAAATTTCAAAAAATATACTTACTTTATGATTTTCTGTGAATATAAGTGGGAACGCATGTGTGATATTAATTTTGTATAACAGGTTCCAATATGATCGTCCATCTTGTCCTGCCTGCAGAAACCGTTATGAGCTTCTCTGCCTTTTCTATACTCTCTTTTTGCTGCAATCACCATCTATTTCAGGTATTACATACTTACACTATACGAAAATCTTTCATATTTGAGGATGGAGATATAAAACCACATTCAAATTATTTCATGCTCTGTTTACTTACTGTCCATATTTTATCATTTATTTGGTCTCCCTTAGATGGCGTTCACAAGCTTAGGCTAAAAAGGTATTTCATTATTTTCGAATGTGATTCTTATTTAATTTTAATCTTAACATTCAAAAGTTAGTTATGTGCTCATATAACTAAAAGGTTAGAGAAGCGCTTGATAATAGAGACTGCCAAATAAGAGCATGTCGTGGTGTTCAAATCTGGTTTCACAACTCGATGATGGTGAGTCACTAAGTCATTGCTCTTAATATTAGGCATTGTCCCAGTCATTTGTTATTTTAAACTATTTTAAAGATTATATATTTGCAGCAGTCATAATTTCCCACATAAAAAAGTTTTTTTCTTTCTCTGCTGCTGAAATTAGAGTTTTAAATCACATTTTTCAATGTTATATATTTGCAGCAGTCAAGAAGATTATATATTTGCAGCGGTCATAATTTCACATGTTTTAACTCTTCAAGTTCCTATCAAAAGACTTGGTTAATGCAGTGCTGACATGCTACTTCTTTATACTTGGAATCATCGCTCTTTCGTATGTTCTTTTTGTATGCATCATTCTTCCGTCTTTTTTATTCTGTTAGTTCATGGATTTTATTAAGTACTCATTGATATTGGTTTGATTTTTTTATCGTAGGGCTACACTTTTACCTTCAATTGCACAGTATCACCCAAACAAGTGGAATGATGATGCCATCGTATGGCAGTTCCCATATTATCGTTGTATGCACCATCCTCTTTATATTCCCAGCTGTATGAATGAGTAACTTATAGGTTTTTGAAGCTGTTTGATTACATTATCATGCTGTGATATGTAGATTGATATGTTTCTTTAAACATTTCTTAAACAGCTTTGGAGGTTGAGTTTACAAGGTCCCAATTCGTTGATGCTATTCCTGGTACATTCTTTTGTGCATGGTATGCTGCACAGAAGCATTGGTTGGCTAACAACATATTGGGTCTTGCTTTCTGATTCAGTTTGTTCATATCCAATTTTCTTTTGAAATGGTCCTTTTAAAGTCTAAGTAAACTATTGCGTAACATATGTATTATCTGCAGGGAATTGAAATGCTCTCACTTGGCTCCTTTAAGACTGGTGCCATTCTTTTGGTAGGGAAATTTCACTTTTGTTAATTAACGAATTACATATCGCGAATATTTTTTTCTTTGGATGCTGATGATGTCATGATTAAAATCTGCAGGCTGGACTTTTTGTGTATGACATATTTTGGGTCTTTTTCACACCAGTGATGGTCAGCGTTGCAAAATCATTCGATATTAGAAAATAAGGTAGATATGCCTAAGTGGTGTGGTTTTTTATTTATTTATGGGAAATGAGTATTTATACTTTATCATGAATCCATGATGGCTTTCCTCTTTTTTCAGCTTTTATTCCCATCAGGGATGGTCACACGCCCCTTTTCTATGCTTGGTCTAGGAGACATTGTGATTCCAGGTATGACCTTAATGTGTGATTTTACATGGTAATCAACCTTTTACCTTCATCAATTTTTTTTTTAATTTTTTTTTTCTAATATTAATTACTTGGATGGGAATCAATAACTTGTAACCTGTAAACACTAGGTCTTTGATTCATATCGACTTTGTAACCAATCTATGTTTATTTCCAGGTATTTTTTGTAGCTTTGGCACTGCGATATGATGTGTCAAAAGGGAAAGACAACCACTACTTCAAAAGTGCTTTCCTGGGTTATACAGTCGGTTTGGTCGCTACAATTATAGTCATGAACTATAGCACAGGTTGGTATTACTTAACAAAAGCACATATATTGATTAATCTTGAGATATGTTTGTCTAATCAAAAGTTCTGATTGGATTTATTCATATTCAAGTGGTTGATTGAAAATCTGATTTTGGTTTTCCTTTCAGCCGGCTTTATTGTACATTGTACCAGGGGTCATTGGGTTATTGGCTACTCATTGCTTATGGAATGGAGACGTCAAACCGGTATTTGAATAGTACCAGTGAGTTATTTGAAACTAGAAATAACATATGTTGTAGTTGGACAAAGTGTTATAATATTCATTGCGTAAGTCTAAGTTTACATAAAGGAAGGCTAAGTTTGTATATTGAGTTTATAGATAGGGGCTGGATCATGAGCAACTATTCATTTCCCTCTGATTTCCTAGCTCTCGGTTAAAACTACATAAATGTAACACAAAACATTTTTATATAGTGTTTACTTGTTTTTTCTTAACATGTCATAAGCTTAATTCTGAAAGCATGCCGTATCTTTACCTGTTTTGCTTAAATGATATTTTTTAGTCATAATTGCATGACTCCTTATGCTTATTTGAAGAAGTACGTATCGATTTCTCAAGATTTTCCAAAAAACAATTCGAATCCTTATCTGATTATTATGTTTAAATCTAGGGGCTTTTGCATATATATCCTTCTGAAAATGCAAAATTGCATATATATCCAAAGCATGCATAAAAACCATTGTAATATGTGAAAAAAAAACTTGTACAAAGGATATATATGCAATTATTCACTTTGGGAGGGATATATATGCATTTTTGCCTTAAATCTATAAGCGATTTCAACACTATCTTCTGATTGCTTTTTTGTATCTGGTTATCAGCTTCTACTAATAGTTAAAAGGAAAAGCTTTTTCAAATAATGATGATAATGATTTTTATAATATTGCTCCATAATCTTCTTATTTTTTCGACCCGTTCATCTCATTTGATCCATTCCCTTTGCCTCCATTATTTCATTTGCCATCTAACATATGAAGCATAAATCAACCCTTTCGTATGTAAATGGATCATTATTGCTACCCGCATCTTTTATTCATCAATACTTATACTTCTATTTTCTTTAACATTCACTAACAAAAATTGTTTCTTCGGTAGCTTCCGAGGTTGATGCCAAATACATCTATCTTGATGCAAGTCATAAAGAACACCATCTCCTTTGCTTAAGATGTCGCAATAAAAGATCGTGACTAAACATCACCAAAGGATTTAAGGATCATGATTAAATTAACGGAAACATGTTTAAGATTAAAGCTTAGCGAGATATTGAAAATAGTTATGAATGTATGATTTGTTATATATCTGATGTACACTAATATTGGTTAAATTCACAAGTCGATTGCTTATGCTAACCCAAAACATGCGTGTACGCTGTTTCATCCGCTTCTTTTCAATTCAATCTATTTTCACACATATAGATTTATGATTTATTTTATATATAGTAGAAGAATAAGTGTTCACTGATTTGCATCAAAACCAATAAGCTTATGTAATGCTATAAAGTGTATTTTTGTGGTTTTCTTCAAAAAGGGTCTTACAATCGCTTATTAAAAAATGATCAATTCCTGCTGATATCCACCAAAGCAATTCAAGCATACTATCATTTCAATATTTCTTTTTTTTTGGTTGTAACAGTTACCAAGATGTACCAAGCTTTTTTTTTTTTTCTTTTTTAAAAAAAAAAAAATTTCTGAAATGTTTTACTATGACCCTTAATAATAGTTCGAATACTTTTCATTGTTCTTTTTACATATAATATATGAGCATTTTCTTTTTGTTTCCAATTTTTGTGTCTTAAATATTTGCCGTTATTCACTATTTATTTACGTCCAATTAAACTTCGTCAAGTAATATAATGAAGCTAGCCCGCCCATTCGGGCGGGCTATGAAGCTAGTGTATATATATATATATATATATATATATATATATATATATATATATATATATATATATATATATATATATATAGGGGAAGGTTAATGTGAGATCAAGTGATCAAATCTAAAAAACCACTAAAACATTTATAAATAACAATTTTAGCAATCATACACAAAAAAAAATATTTTAATACAAATAAACATTTTAGCAACTAATAACCAAATGATACATGAGTTTGGATTAGTGATACATCTGATACACATTACACTAATAAATATTCCAAAACCTGATACACATTAAACTACTAATCAAAGTGTATCACCTAGGTTTCGTAAATTTTAAAAAGAAATCTATCGAAACTTTAACAATTTTAGTTGTAGTAAATAAAAAAATTATTTTTATTGTAAGGAGAGTATCTCTTGTTAAATTTTAGTTCGATCTCATTTTAACAACTTTAAGTATGATCTTATTTGATCTAGATTATATATATATATATATATATATATATATATATATATATATATATATATATATATATATATATATATATATTTTCGAGTAATCTATTAGAACATCGTGTATAATAAACGCATGTGTATATTAAAGAATGATGACAAATGACAATGAAATAGCTTTAAAATTGTCTTTAATGCACGGTTACTTAGAAGGATAAATTAATGAGTTTTTTCTTTGTTAGGTTATGGAAAAAGCGCGAATTTTTAACACAAATGTACACGGCTTAATCATAGTATCTCCGTAATTGTTTCGACATTTATTCTGACAATCCCATGAAGAGACGTTTATAGAAAAAGGCATAAAAGAAAGAAAAGAATTGCACTTTGAACACCAAAAATGTAAAGTAAAAAAGAATATACCCATCAATAAGTCAAAAAGTAAAAAAGAATAAAAACAAAAGCTAAACCACAACTAATAAAAAAAATGTTAAGTCATAGAGTAGCAATGTAATTTTCAAAGTGTCATGTTTTTGTATGTGTATTTTTTTAAGTTGTAGAATAGTAATATACTTTTTCAAAGTGTCCTGTTTTGATAAGTTTATTTTTTTTTAACTTTATTTAAGTTGTAAAACAACAATGTACATTGCTATTTTACAACTTAAATAAAGTTAATAAAAAATACACATACCAAATTAAAATATATTAAAGCTATTTTACAAATTAAAAAAAAATACACCTAATAAAATAGAACACTTTTAAAATACATCACTATTCACATTAGGGGTGAGCATCGGTCCTGAACCGAACCCGTCAAGACCGATGACTGTATTAGCCAAAAAGCCTAAACCGAGGATCGGATTGAATGTGGTCAGTCCGGTCCGGTCTCGGTCGGTCCGGTTCAATAAGGCCAAAATAATTGGTTTGTAGTCCAGACCGGACCGGACCGAAGATCGAATTAACCAAAAAACGTAGACCGAGGAACTGACCGAATGTGGTGGTTTGGTAGTTCGGGTAGTTTGCTCGCCCCTAATTCACATTAATTAAGGGATAGTCTAATATTGCACCCCCATTTTTCCTTTTTTTGCACCTCATAGTAGGCCAATCATTGGCCAATCATTGGCCCAATGATTGGTTTGTCTTTTTTTTTTTTTTTTTTTTTTTTTTTTTTTTTTTTTTTTTTTTGTTTGTGTATAATTTATATTTGTGTAATGTATATATATAGTGTTTTTATTTGTAGAGTATATATAGTGTGTATTTATTTGTGTAGTGTTTTTATATGTATAGTGTATTTAATTGTGTAGTGTTTTTATATGATATTTATTTTACGTTATGCTTTTTAATTGTGTGTTTATTTCCATTTAATTAAACAATAACAATAAAATATTAAACAAGTAAAACAACAATGTTTTCAATATTACAACGAAATCTACTCCACATGAAGATTATTAATGTCATCTATAAGCTCATAGAGTATTCCACTTGACTGACATGCGTGATCAACTGGATTTCTTGCCAATTCCAGTGATGCCTCCAACGTCTTTATTTTTGCCTGCAACAAATTGTTTTCAGCCAATAGCATGTTGATCGTTGTATCTTTAGTTTCTCAGTTTGAGCACTGCGTTGAAGAAGAGGCTTCACCAAAGTACTTTTGTTGAAATATTTCCTTCCACATGAAGTATCGACACCCATAGTCTTTAGTCCCTGGCTGTTACATGACGAAACAATTATAAGAAATGTATTCTAAACAAACAAGTTATTGATATATTTACGCAAATAAGCAAACGTTTAATTATTTACCTTTGAGAAAGGACATGCATAATACTTCAGACCACGAGTACTGGGGGTGGGATGTTCTTTCAATTATTAATCCACGTTGACAACGACACAAGTAAGGATTTTGTTGTTGCATCTGGCCAAAAGAATTTGTATAATTATTCACAACATAAATTAGTAATATCATGGTTCACAAGAACCAATCTTGTTATAGATTAATAGTTGATACATGGTTCACAAAATTACAATATAACTAGAAACTAAGAAATCAGTAAAAAAAATGACGAGTCGTTTGCTATAAATCAGTAATCGTCTATACATGTTTTGTCATTTACAATATAAATCAGGAATCGTCTATACATGTTTTGTCATTTACAATATAAATCAGTAATCGTCTATACATGTTGTGTCATTTACAATATAAATCAATAACTGTTTTCTACGTATATCTTAACATCCTCTCGTCGTTGAGCAAACACATGTTCCCATGGCGCGGCCTCGGCATTTCTAAAATGTCTCCATTGTGGGTGATTATATGGGAGTGGTGAGTCTTCATCAAGAAACGCAAGAACGAAGTGAGCACATTCGTTGTTCCCCACACGAAGAATCACAACCGGAGACAATATTTATGCTGAATCGGGAGAACCTCTTAGCGGAAGACACAAAAGAGATTGTGAATTGGTTATACATACAATAGGACGGTTAATAGATGTAGCAATAACCACTCCCAGCCTGGCATAGTCATCCAATAACGCGGTGCGCACTTCCCTAAACCAATTCATCGAGTTACGATAGATGTAAAAGAATTACCCCACAGCTCCTCAGAACTTCCTCGTTATTGTCTACCTCGCCTGGCAAGAGCTCAATTCGGGCCACATTTCTTGATGACGGCCAAGACCTACGCAACAGCTCGATAGCCACAATTTCCATCACCCTCCACGTTAAAGATCCCCATGATCCACCGTCGGAAAACCAATGGAATTTCAGTCATACAATATTCGCTAAAGTTATCTGGAACGCATAAGTGGTGTCTTAAGTCGCCCTCGCTAAGTCCTTCGTCAGGTCCTTCGCTTAAGTCCGAGACGTTGAAGGCTCTCCCACATAAGAACTGTGTCTCGCAGATTCTTTATTTACTTCTGGGACTTTTTAGGTTTTGTGTAGCTTCTGCGGTGCCTTGTGGGGGGTTCTTCGTTAAGTCCTTCGCTCAAATCCGGATATTTGGTTTAGACTTGGATTTGTTGTCCTTTGCGCTCGGACATCCACGATTACTTTCTTTAACAAGTTGGGTCTCGACACAGATTCAGGAGCGATATACCTCGAGCCTGTTTAACATATTTTTTTTACAAACGACGATGCTCTGGTATAAACACTTTGGAATTTTTGTACGTCATCTTGACAAGAAAACTATTCAGGCTCTTCAGCCCTCGAGGCTCTTCAGACTCTTGAGTATTTCGGACAACTGGCCAGGGAACGCTTAAGGTTCTCCAAAAATTATCAACAAAACCAAGCGGAATAGGCAACTCAGATTCGAAAAAGGAACTAGTTAAAATTATCGGTATCGACGGGGAGAATAACTTGATAGGCATAAATTTGAAATTCATACCGTTTGCTTTAAGGTAATACAGTTGGTGATAGCATGGTAAACCATAAATTGACCGCAACTGATGATCACATTGATGTGGGTCGCCATCCCGTTGACTTTCTGCGAGTAACAGTAGTAAAACATCTCTTGAAACATTATAGCGCAATTCGCTAAATAGCTTATCCTTACACGCATGCAGTTTCTTGATTTTGCTTGTATTCAAAGTGGCTCGTATCGCAGTTTCAAAGATGATTTCCGGATATGTTGTCCACAAGGCATATGACGTCGGGTGAACAAAAAATATTTCATCCAGTTCATTTGTGTGGTCATTTATCCTAGGGTAATATGTATAACCTTGACGCTGCAAATGTACTAACAGGAGTTGTATCGGAGTCAAATCACCACGATTGGCGCGACGTATCTTGTCTTGTGCATTGTATATCGCTTAATGCCGACACATTATTCGGATCGCTTCTTTTATTGCAGAAAGTATAATTCGTGGTGCTACATGTCTGTTTCGTCATCCGCTTCACAAAAACGAACTCATTTTCTTTTAATCGCATGGCTTGTGAAAAACCATGGAATGAGTCTACGAATACATGATTATGCCTCAGACACTTGACATTCGATATCCAACCATTTTACGCTATGAAATTTCGCTAGTAATCTGAATGGGCAATTAATTTTAGCGGTACTAGTCTGCCGTTCAAGTTCATCTTCTAAACCTTCACGTGCAGACGTCCCATATCTAGAACACAACAATTCGATAGAGTACTTATAGCCCCTATCTGTTTTACTTCTTCCTTTAACAATAAGAAAACCAATCGATTCAGCAGTAGATTTCACCCAATCAATTAAAGCATCTTCAGTACCGAACACCTAAAAAATAAAAAACACAAGAACTTTTATTTTTAACAAACTTTTATAAAAAATACAACTTTATTTATTGTTACATTTTTTTACATTAGTTTTATTTTTATTGTTACTTTTATTTTTTTAACAAACCTCACATAAATTTACAAACCTTACGCAAATTTACGTTTACTTTTGAAATAACTTTTTTTAACTACTTTACAAATAACTTTTTTAACAAACCTTATTTTTTTTTATTTTTTTTTACAAACTTTACTTTTTTTTTTTTTTGCAAATAACTTTTACTTTTGAAAAAAAAAAAAAAACCCGGATTCAAAACCGGGTCACCACCATATTACCCAACCCACTTGCTACTAACTCTCTCTTTACTTTTACCCACAATATTAGACTATCCCTACTCTCTCTTACCCACAATTATTACTCTCTTTTATCTCTCTTCTCTCTCTCTATTTGCTACTAACTTTCCTGCGAACTAAAAATGTTTCCGCCACGCACCACCGATATTTTCACCCCATATACCAAACGATAGATCGGGAAAAGGTGATCATTTTAACATAGGGCACGTGCGGTATTTCTCACCGACGCGCCCTAGATCTAAACTTTTAGATTCGGTTTTCGTGATGGTATATGGGTTGATGTTGTTGTTGGTCTAATGAAGTGCATGGTATATATGGATGCAGTTGGTTTTGAAGTTGGTATATTAGACGATGGTATTTTTGGTTTTAAAGTTTATGATAGTGGTGTTAGGTACTTTCCTAATAAGGTGTTTGTGATAGTGGTTTTGAAGTTTATGATAGTGGTGCATGGTATATATGGATGCAGTTGGTTTTGAAGTAGGTATTTTTTGAAGTATATTGTACGCCGGTAAATAAGCTTAAACAAACACCCCGTAAAATTAACTTGTGTTAATTACTTTCCTAATAAGGTGTTTGTTTAAGTTTATTTGTGAGCCATGGCAGTTGGAAATGGTATTTGAGCCATGGCAGTTGGAAATATTTCTATGGTATTTTTGAGCCATGGCAGTTGGAAATTTTTTTTGAGCCATGGCAGTTGGAATTTTTTTTTAGCCATGGCAGTTGGAATTTTTTTTGAGCCATGGTTGCGTATCTGAACTTGGTATTTTTGAGCCATGGTTGCGATCCTGAAACTTCTAATGGTTGCTTATCTAAACTTGGTTTTTTTAAATGGTTAAAAAAATTCGAGATACGGCGATGATGATAAAAAAAAACTTTTGTTGATTTGCAGTCAAAATGATTTGGCGTGGCATAATCGAATGGCATGGCAAAATGACTTTGCAACCTTCAAATTTGCAACCAAAATGATAAAACAATAATAATCTGAGTCTATTAAAAATCTCGTTTTTTATAAATTTTGCATGTCATATTGTAAAGTTTATTACCTCATTGGTATAAAATGGTGAGCTCGACATTTTCCCTCATAGCTTCTTCGTGGTATGAACTGTGATTGCTGCTTCTTTGTGGTATTAACTGTGATTGCTGTGATTGCTTCTTTGTAGTATGAGCTGTGAATTGTGAATGTGATATTCTTTATAACGAAGGAAAGCAGCAGATTGATTGAGAATCTTTACTGTTAGTGAATTGCTTTATGCAGATTTGAGAATCTTTACTATTGTAAATGTGAACTTTGTCGATGAAAAATACTTGGCGATGATGATTTTTGAGCCTAAAAATTTTCCGAGGCGATGATGAAAACCGAATGGACGGCAAAGTGAGATAACATCTCACTTTTGCAACCTTCGAACTGAGCCTCAAAAAATTTCCGACTACGTTTTTTTTAAGTTTTAAAACTGATTAATAAAAAAAAAAAAAACTTGTAAAAAAGTTATATACTTTATTCAAGAAAAAGAAATAAAAGTAAAAAACCTTACTTTTATAAAAGAAATAAAAGAGTAAAAGTAAAAAAAAAAAGACTTGTATAAAAAAAGTGACAAAAAAAATAAAGAGTAAAAGTTAAAAAAAAATAAAATAAAAACTTGTACAAAAAAAAAAGACCAATATCTCAATGATTGGCACGAAAACTTTAACACCCCCTAAAATTTTTTTAGGGGGTGCTAGGTCCCTTAATTAATCGCTAAAAAGAAAATAACAAAACTCAAAACCAAACACCCCAAAACACACACAAAAACAAATAAAAAAAACTCCCCCAAATTCATTTCATTTCATTTCATTTCACAAATCAAAAAACAATTCCAATGCCTTTAACAAATTCAGGCCTCGAATCATCAGAATCATCATCAAAGCGGTTCCTAGCGACATGGCTAATCGGCGGCCTAGTCGCCGGAATCTCAATAACGGCAGCTTTACACACGGCTTGGCCGGAGCTTTCGCCGTTCAACAGAAACAAGAGGAATAAGAGGCCTGTGCGAGTGTACATGGACGGATGTTTCGACATGATGCATTACGGTCATTGCAACGCGCTTAGACAGGCGCGTGGAGTTGGAGATCAGTTGATTGTTGGAGTTGTTAGTGATGCTGAGATTACTGCTAATAAAGGACCTCCTGTTACTCCTCTTCATGAAAGGTCCTTATTCATGCTGATGACGTCATCATTTTTTAATTTTTTAATTTTTTTTTGGTGATTTAATTTGATTTTTATTAGGTGATTTAATAGTAAAGTAGGTGCCACGTCAGCATAGTTCCTTTTAATTAGATAATTTGTAGGTTAAGTAGGTGATGTCATCATCATTTAGTTTGTTACTCCTCTTCATGAGAGGTTGTTATTCATGCTGACGTCATCATTTTTATATATACTTTTTTTGTGATTTAAATTGATTTAGGTGATGCGTAATTATGTTAGGTGCCACGTCAGCATAACGCCTGAGAATTTGTAGGTTAAGTAGATGACGTCATCATTTAGCTTGTTATGATTTTGTGGATTTTATATGAATTAGGTGAGGTGATTTTTTAGTTTAAGTTAAGTAATTGTGTTTAGAAAAGTAAGTGCCACGTCAACATAACGCCGTATGAGTAGTTGCATTAATAATGCCAGAGATGTGATGATGTCATCATCATTTTGTTATGATTTTTTGAATTTGATTTGAATTAGGTTAAGTTAAATAAGTGTGTTTAGAAAAGTAGGTGCCACATCAGCGTAACGCCGAGAATAAGTAGTACGAGTAGTTGCATTGATAACGCCGGAGACGTGATGACGTTATCGTTTTGTTTGTTATGATTTTGTGAATTTGATTTTAGTTAGGTGATTTTTCGGTAAGTTTTAAGATGTTGATGATGAATGATTGTGTTAGGTGCCATGTCGCATAACGCCGAGAGTAACACCTGTTAATTAGATAATTTATAGGTTAAGTAGGTGACGCTTCAGCGTAATATCAAGAATAACACTGAACCACATTTTATCCATAGTAGTAGTTACTTCTCTGCACAAAAGGTTGTTAGGATAGATGCCATGTCATAACACTGAGAATAACACTGAATTGAATTTTACGTGTAGTGGTTACCCCTCTTCACGAAAAGTTGTTAGGATTTGTTATTTTGCTGTTAGGATTTTAATTTATGTGATTTGAATTAGGCGATTTTTTAGGTTAAGTTATATATTGTCGATGAATAATAGTAAAAATAGGTGCCACATCAGCGTAACACCGAATCGCATTTTACCTGTAGTCGTAACACTCAAAACTGGACCTGCTAAAACATAGGTGCACACACATAACACATAGTTGTTTTGTGTCAATGCCGGCCATAAATGCTGACAACACCACAGGAGACGCGATAACGTCGGCCATAAATGATATAATGTGATGTTTGTTTGTGTTGTTGATTTTAAGATTTTGATGTGAATGTTGATTTTATTGGATTAGGTAATTAGGCTAAATTATGATGTTGTTCATGCATTATTGCATTTGCTGTAATTGTTAGGTTTATTGTTTTGATTTAAGGTGCACGTGTGATGTGATGTGATTTTGGTAATATAGATATTATTAGGGAATTCTTGGTAAAACTAACCAGTGCTTAAGCTTGTATTGTGAGATGGATCTGAATTTTGTGTAAAGCATCTGCCAAAGTTGGCAGAGTAGCGGTAGCTGTAGTGTAGCTGGGTAACGTAATTTTACAAAAAAAGACAAGAGAATTCAAAAATTAATTTAAAAACAGAATTAATGTATAATTTTGTATTGAAAAAGCTCCTCCATCTTGCATTATGTTTAGGAGCTTAATTATAGAATTCAGAAGCTCCAAGAAAGAGATTTTTTAAATAGGAGAAGTTTTTTTCTGAATTTAAAAGCTAAAAGCTTCGAAAAACATACCTACGAGATGGAATATGGTAGGTTAAATTTGGAATTGAATAAGTGACTGGTTTTGCTGTTAGGTGCTTGAGGGATGCTAGGCAGTGTTTTGGAATTTCATTTCAGGTTAATTCTTCGAAAGCAGACTTTATGAGTATTCAAGATAGCACCATAAATGGCAATCGTTAGAGCTTTTTGTGATTCTCTCTATGTAATTTAGGTGAGTGGTAAAATGGGAAGGTTCTGAGCTACACTTCGGGTGTGTGTCACGTATTCTATGTTGGAGAATGACTATACTACAAAGTATTCATTGACAAGTAGAGATACAATTTATGAAGAAGTCAAATTTATCAGTGTTAGGATCCATAGCCCCTTAGAGGATAAATTGCTGGCTTCTAACTAATATCTGTTTCCTTATATGTTTAGAATTGGATCGTAGTCATAATCACATTGATCCACAATGATGGGCTGTTTCTTCTCAGAATGTGAACACGGAATCTAATTTGGTTTAGCTGTGTATGAAAGGTCAAACAACCAATACCACTAGTGAATCTTTTTGCGTTTACCTTCCACTTATGACGGAAAAAAAAATATACCCGTGGGATTTGAAAAAGTAGTAACGATAAATAGGGCAAGAATAAAGCATTAAAGGTTCTAGTGCCGCATTCACGTCTTAATACTTCAACAGTCTGCTACAGAATGGGATAAATTTATATGATGATGCTGAAATTTTTGGCTGTAAAGATTTTCCCTAAGTTCTTTGTACATGTACTTCTACTATGTAGTGTGTTTTTCAAGGTTCTGATTGCTTTTTCTAAATCCAATTATACTTCTATATAAGTACGATTGTACGGAATTTAGAAAAATGATTATTATGCACCCCATACAGAGAAAAATACAAGTATCGTTTATCTGTTCATTAATATAAATGGTTATATCGAGTATATCACATCAAATACATTAAGTATATGGTATTGACGTTGGTTTTCTTATCTTAGGATGCTTATGGTCAGTGCTGTGAAGTGGGTTGATGAAGTCATTCCTGATGCACCTTATGCTATAACTGAAGAATTCATGAGGAAACTGTTTGATGAGTACAATATAGATTATATTATACATGGAGATGATCCATGCATTATGCCTGATGGAACTGATGCATATGCCCTTGCAAAAAAAGCTGGCCGCTATAAGCAGATAAAGCGAACAGAGGGAGTGTCAAGCACAGACATTGTTGGTAGGTATTATGCTTTTTATTTTCCTAGGTCTAGAATCTGATTTAAATTGACGATGAATGTGTGGGATATGACTAGCACTATATATCAAGCAATAGGCAGGAGTAAGGCCTTTATTTCATTCTTGTCTCTACTTCATTTTGTGTTCCAATCTCAATTTTCTATCACATCATAGAAATGGACCTGCTAAATGATAAACTAAACTAAATGGAAAGGACTTACGGATTGACCATAGTTTCTCTAGATATGTGTTGGCTCTATGAGATTGAATTTACGGAAGATTGTTTTCATGTCAATAGTAGGTGTATGGATTATCAAACATTATGTATGCTAAAGTTTTCCTGTATTTGTTGCTCTTTTTTTAATGTGAATAAATTTCTAAAATTAAGTTAAGTTTCTACATTAATACGCAAAATGCCTTTCTGTTTGTGCATTGCGAGTAATTAAAATATGATGGGTAATCAATTTAAGTGAAGACCACTTTCTCAATTTCAAACGGGCTTCACTTGAGCCTAGCCTACTTACCTAGTTTGGTGTGAAGGCTGATCTGATCAGAGCTCAAATTGGAAGTAAACTAGTCATCACACTGTTTCTAATTTATAATTGTTAATGAATGTCGCAAATACAGGGCGGATGCTTCTTTGTGTAAGGGAGAGGACCACTAGTGAGAGCCCTAGTCATGCTTCCTTGCAAAGACAATTTAGCTCTGGTCACAGCAAGAAATATGATGATGGTGGCCCTCGCAGTGGAACCCGTGTGTCCCACTTTCTTCCCACTTCTCGCAGGATTGTTCAGTTTTCTAATGAGAAGGTGCTAATTCTCTGTTTTCCAGTTCTTATTTTTACTCTCC
>OU343225.1:81130068-81242032 GCA_910596185.1 Chrysanthemum makinoi | reverse complement strand
TCACCCAGTCGTCTCAAAGTTCCAAGCTCATTTCCATCTTTAGCTTATTTAATAAGGTCGCTACTAGCCTTTTGTTTTGTCCATTTCATCTAGCATAACTGCTTCATCAAGTATTTACAAACTTTTCTTTCATAAGCTCATTATAAGCTCACCAAAGGACACCACAGCCGAGAGCTTTAGCTTTTTGGAAAGCTTAATTGGTAAACCTAATTAGTTCCTGTTGTTCTTTTTTCATTTCCAAGCTTATTTCAAGAAAGCTTAAATATAAGCTTAAGTGCCTAGAACCCAAAAGTGTCCTCAGGTAACCGCTTAAGCTTGTGCTTATTTTGAGATTGTTTAGTGCTTATTTCTGGCATTGGCTCTTTCAGTTGTTATATTAGCTTTAATCATTTGTCTAGCTTATTTTCAGCTCAATTTTGCTTATTTATTGGCTTATTAGCTACTGGGCTAATTTTTTTGAGCTTATTTCATTTTAGCCACCGATAAGTAATCATAAGCTTAACTTGAAGCTATTAGTATTTATAAAGTTCTAGTTTTGAAAATTGCTTATCTCCCATTGTGCTTAATTAGTTTCAAAGAAAAGTCCAAAAAGAAAATAAAATAAAAAGTCCAAGGCTTGATCTTGAACCCCTGCCACCCATTTCACCACACAACACCTCACCACAACCCGCCTGACCATGAGACCATTATTTAATACTTAACTTGTTTTCATTTACAGTTCAGTTTACACATCTTATTAAAATGTCACTTTATATTTTTCTTAGCTTTGTATTGTAAAGTATTTTAAAAAAGTTTCACCTCATACAGTATTTTAATCACACTTAGTTTAAAATAGTATAAATACATTATCGTAATAATTTTAATTTCTAAAATTTTATTAGAATGAGAAAATACATTGTAGATATTTTAGATATTTCACTCAGAATATTTTAGAATTCCTGTTGTAGTAGATTTGCCTTAAGCTTAATTTTTTTATGAGATTTTGTTTCCCATTTTAAAATAGATTTGTGTAAAATTAGTTTTATCAAATAAATAAAGAAAAATCACAAAATTTTAAAATTAGTGATGCGATATACATATAATTAGCATTTTACTTGTATTTAGCACCTTTACAAATTTTAGTATAATTATTCAATCATCACCTTTTCATTCTAATTGAGCGTGTTTAAACACTAATAATCCTCCGCGATTCTAACGGACCGGGGAATCCGCCGAACAGATTATTTTAAATCGTTTGAATTTATTACTGGTTGACCATTCACAAGTGGTTGATTTGTATGTGATAAACTTGATGTTGGGACCCAATCAAATTTTGTGCCGCTGGAGGCCGTAGCGTGTTTTAAACATTTTCGTGACTCAGACTAAGTATTATTATACCACTTTTTTGTAAACAAGTTTAAAGATATCAAAAGTTCATTAACACTTTTCTTCACCGTTAACACCAAAAAAATATAAAACAACAAAACAATCAACGTTTTCTATCTTTATTTTTCTTAAGGTGATTCTTTAAAGAGATACGATTTGGTCAAACGAGACGATACCAAAATATTGTCCAAAAGTATTAAACCATAGCACAAATCCATACCTCGTCTTTTCATGGTACTTAATAAATACATAAAATCAACCACCGCGAAATCAGGCGATACCCCTACCAACTGGGGTGTGAACATTAATAAGTTCCCAATCTTAAAGATCAAAACTTGCCTTGGTGTCCTTGTGATTTGGTGTACCTTTTTCAAAGAAGCCATTTCATTTGTGATTATTTGTTTAAGTTCACTTGTCGTTTTGCCTCGCATTTGTTTTGAAAACCCATTTTATACTTAGTGCATGCTACATTCTCGCTTCTTCAAATTTACAAGTCCACTTTCGTGAGTTTGCAGTATTCTACGAAACGTAGAGGACGTTTCGCTCTTCACTGCGGATCGAGAACGCCAGCATCACCACCCCCCCGTCGAATGGCGTACAAGCCGAAGAATGAGCTTCTCCAAGCACCCATCGAGGGTTACGGAGATGCCATTGTTGTCCCAGCCATAGTGGTCATACCTTCAGCTCAAAACCGTTGCTTAATCTTGTAACCCAAAGCCAATTTTAATGTTTTGAGCGGGATGATCCTCATGCACATATTCGATGGTTCAACAAGATTGCATCGACCATCAAATACAAGAATGTCCCACATGAAGCAATTAAGCTTCTTCTGCCCCATTCTCTAGAGGGACAAGCCCGAATTGGCTTTGAGAAACAACCCCCCCGTTCCATTGAGACATGGGAGGATCTAGTCACCAAGTTTGTTAACGAATTCTATCCTCCATTCCGAACTACAAGTCTTAAGAATGAGATAATGAAATTCTCTCAAAGATTTGATGAATCATTATCGTGAGGCATGGGATCAGCATAAAGAGTTGCTCCGTAAGTGTCCGTGATCATGGTTTATCGAGTTAATGCAAATGGATACTTTCTACAATGGTTCGAGACAAGCTGACCAAGACTTTAAATACCGCTGAGGTACTTCCTGAGCAAGACCACAAAAGAAGCCTTTGCAAATCATAGAAAACAAGTCCCGTGTGTCCGCCCTTTCCGAACAAAGACATATCGCTTCGGGCCAATGCAGGACCTTATACTTCATCTCCCGTGAGTACATCTAGCACCGATGCTAAGATTGACAAACTCACGGATATTGTTCAAGCTTTGGTTCTTGCTAACCAAAAGAAAGTCACTTTCACACAAACACCATCACACGGTGAAGTGAAGAAAGTGAGGTCCGTGAGTTACTTGTGGTGGCCCTCATGCATACTACAACCGTACTGCCACCGATGGTAGTCCGTTTGAAGCCAATGCTATAGCCGGTACTTCACATCAGGGAGGTAATCAATACCGTCCCCAAAATGAACCAAACTACCGTGCTAATACTTATCAGGCAATCACCGCTTTTAACCGAATCCTAACATACAAAACCGGAATCATAACTACCTAGAATGAAACAAGGTTATCAAAACCAAGGTAATTTCTTATCCTGACCAAATCAAGGTTTCCAACATCAAGGAAACCTTAATCAAATCAATTTCAATCGAGGGAATCAATTTCATGGGAATATGAATCCTAATCAAGGGAATTTTCAACAACAAGGTCATAATCAAAACATACGACCTCAAAATTTCCCTCCACATCCTCCAGTACCATCATCTGATGAGTTATTGAAGCAATTCATGAAATCCCAAGATGAAATGAACAGGTTTTTGGTCAGTCAGATCGCTGATCTAAAGAAGTCTTTAAATGATCAACCCTCGGCTCTGAAACTTCCGAGCAACACGATCGCTAACCGAGGGCGACGCAAAGGCGATCACAACCAGAAGTGGTGTTTCATACAAGGGACCCGCTATTCCTACTACCTCTTCTTCTTCTTCTCTCCCGAAGGTAGTGGAAAGTGAACCTGAGGCAACAAAGGACAAGGAACTTCCTACTAATAACGGAGGTACCAACGATGTCCAACCTCGTTGTCCCGAACCCAATCCAATCCAGGAGTTGTTTTTGAACCTCCTGTAGCTCCTGTTGAAAAACCCAAATCTAAATCTTCTATTCCCTACCCATCACGTTTGAATGAGCAGAAGCTTCGCGAAAAAGCCAGTCATCAAATGGACAAATTTTTTCAAATTTTCCAAGAACTACATTTTGACATAAGCTTTGCGGATGCTATCATGCTGATGCCCAAGTTTGCATCAACTCTCAAACACATGTTAAGCAACAAGGAAAAACTGTTTGAGATGGAAAAAACTCCTCTGAACGAGAACTGCTCTGCAGTTATCTTGAAGAAGCTTCCCGAGAAGCTTGGAGATCCTGGAAAATTTCTCTTACCTTGTGTATTTCCAGGAATGGTTGAATGCTTTGCCTTAGCGGATCTTGGTGCAAGCATCAATCTGATGCCTTATTCAGTATGGAAGAAACTTTCTCTTCCGGACCTTACCCCATGCATGACTCTTGAGCTTGCAGATCGTACAATATCCCGTCCACTTAGCATTGCCGAGGACGTATTTGTGAAAGTAGGAAAGTTCCATTTTCCAGCTGACTTGGTGGTTGTTGACTTCGATGCCGATCATCGGGTTCCTCTCATTGTTGGACGAGGATTCCGAGAACGGGCTGCGTTCTCATTGATGTATTTGAGCAAGAAATCACATTACGTGTTGGTAATGAAGCTGTCACCTTAACCTTGATCAAACTTCGAGGTACTCCGCAAACTATGATTCTGAGTCGGTTAACCGAATAGATATCATTGATGTTGCTTCTGAAGAGTACTCTCAAGAAGTTATTGGTTATGATCATAATTCTTCGAGTGATAATATCACTCATTCATCTCAACCCATCTGTAAAACCTGAAAATCTAAAACATATATAAAGACTAAAATGCCCTTGGAATCAAAAACTATAAAATACGTAATACACGTTTATAAGCATTTAACGAAAATTAATACCTAACATACGAATAATAAAACTTAGCGAATATGTTACGTGCTCGATTTTGGTACGACGAAAGAGTTAAATGTTTCGCAAATATGTTTGGGCCATTCGTTTGCTAAATGGGCTCGTTTCCTTTTGTGCCAAGCCGAGAGTCCAAGAGCCCAAAGGGGCGTTTGTTTTGTGTCGAGTGGTTCAAAGGCCGAAGCCCACTTGGGCGTGAGCTTGTGTGCTCGGTTGGACCAAGCTGAACCCAAAACCCCCCTCTTAAAGCCCTAAACTAAATGTTACTAGCTATAAATACAATACATAAACTCAAAAGTGAAACCCTAGTTTTTGGTTGCCTCTCTTTCTTTTCTTTGCTCATATTCGGCCGAACACTAGCACCATTGGTGTCGAGTTTTGTTGGGATATGAAAGTGCTTAAGATATCAAAGTACTGAAGATATGAAAGTACTGTAAGCTGCAAAGTACTGGAAGAAGTCAAATAGTCAAAGTACTGCTAAAGACAAAGTCAAAGTACTGCAATATGAAGTCAAAGTACTGCAAGAAAAAAAGAACTTTTATATTCGTTTATGGAAAGAATTGTATTCTATGTTTAGATTACTTGTCATAAGGTTACAAATTGTAAAATGACTAGGATATCCTTGAGCCTATAAAAGGACTCCTAGATTGGCATTAGAGGTTCGATTTCAGAAAAGTTTTAGAGTTTACTTATTATAGTTTAGAGAAAAGTTAGATTATCTTAGAGTTGTATTTATATTCTGCATAATAAGCAGATTTAGAGTTTATTATAAAAGTTATTATTCTTAGCTTTGTTAAGTAAATCCGCCGTACTTGATAAAGATTGCTCAGTGTTTCTTTGTTAATAACTTAAGATTTATCCGAGGTTATTAAACCTTAACAAGCTAGTTAAGTTAGTTTGATTAAAGTATATCGATCCAACAAGTGGTATCGAGCTGTGGAAACTCGACTAGGAAGAAACCCTACTTCAACTATATTCAAGATGTCGACTGAAGCCGTTCCACCACCCTCAATCACCTCACTCATAATTCCAATAATCAAGAAGGGAGAATATGATCTCTGGTGCATGAAGATGAGGCGATATTGCCTGCACCATGCTTTGTGGAATGTAATTGTGAATGGGAATGAAGTTGTTCCAGAACCCGTTCATGTTCCTGGACAACCTATAGCACCAAAGGCAGTCTTACCAGCAGCAACCCTAAGGAATCAAGAGAAGGCTCTAAACATTCTATTGTCTGCCATTCCAGATGGTCATCTTCTCAAGTTTCATGATGCTAAAGATGCTAAGCAGCTACCGGCTGCTCTCAAGACCGATTTGGAGGGAATGAAGCTTCTAAGAAGATGCACAGAATTTGTGAAGCAACAGTTTGAAACCTTCACAGTAGGAGAAAGAGAGAGTCTTGATGCTGCATATGATAGGTTTCAAAATCTCCTCAACATGTTGGAGTTATACAAGGCGAAGTATCAGTTGAGGATGCTAATTTGAAGTTTCTAAGGAGTTTGCCATCTACATGGCATGTGATTGCTACTATGATCAAAGCACAACAAGGATTGGATGTTATGGACTTTGATGATCTCTATAATCAACTGAAGGTGTATGAACATGAGATGAGTGGTCAACCCAATTCAAATCTCACAAGATTGCTTTTCTATCATCTGAAAAGAAGAGCAGATCTTCAAAAGTACTACTTCTCCTCAAAGTACTGCCTCAAAGTTGTTGTTACAATCCCCTTCATATGCTCAGCAGGTCCCACCATCTACCACTTTGCACTCAGATGAAGTTGTGTGCTCCTTCTTTGCACAACAAGCAAGCTTACCTGTCACTTATGAAGAGGATCTAGCACGAAAAGAAGATGCACTTGAAGAAATTGATATCGTGGCAAGTTGCTATGATCACCGTGAAGGATCAAAAAGTAAATGAAGAAGACAGCAGTATTGATTTCAAACCAAAACAAGGAATAACTTTTGACAAATCTCAAATTGAATGCTTCAATTGTCAAAAGACTGTCACTTTGCAGTGGGAGTGCGTTTGCTAAGTATCAAGCAAATGAACATCTGGAAAACTTGAGCTCAAACAAATTCCAATTACCAAAACAAAGGCTTTGGTTGCTCAAGAGAAGTTATCGAAGTTGACTGGAGGAAGAATTTGATGATGAACCGCTGACTTACCTGTATGGTAGCAAAGGAAGATGCAGGCATTGGAAGCATTGACCGAGCATTTTGATGAAGAATCTGCACATGCTGCTTTGGAATCTGATGATGGCTTTGGAAGATTTGATTGGAGCAAAGAAAGTGAAGATGATCCTGTTCTTCTTGCTATGGTAGCTACTTCACCAACTCAGTCTCCTATCTCTGAGGTATGCTCAAACTGTTATGATTTTAATCAAAAATTACTTAACAGTTATGTGATTGAAAGAGATAATTGTATTAGGGCTAGGTCTGAGGTAGCAGGTTATCAAATCACTTTAGAGTCTATGGAAGCTAAAATCATAACACATGAAAATAATGAAATGGTTTAATAAAAAAATATGAACAAGGATTACAGTTAAAACTTAGTGAATGGAAACTAAACTATAAAATTGCTGAAATTGAGAAATTAACTAAGGAAAGAGATGATTTGTTAGCTAAGTTTGCTGCTTGGGAGAGTCCGCTTGTCCCATGTTGCTTATGTTGAAAAAACGAGAAGGGCTTACATTAGAACATGCTTAGGATTTGGAATGGACTTTAGTAACATAGATGAAAACCAACCTAGTGATCGTGATGATGTTTTTTGAGGACATAACCACTAGTGATGATGAACTCATTAACTATGTAGATACAACTAGTAATGAGGGCTCAGTAAGTGAACCACCTCCTGAATATAAGAAAGAAAATGGTTATCATGTCGTTCATCCCATTAGTCATCAACCCTCTAGGCCTGATGTTTCTCGTTATGGTGTAGACAGTCTAGAGTTTAGGAAGAAGCTTGTTGCTCAATCTAAGTCTGAGAAACCCAAAGAAACTGTTGAAAATAATCAAGGAGAACCTTTAAACAAAGTACTTTCAACAAGCAATATCTTCTCAACAAGCAGTACTTCAGAAAACCTTTTCAAAACAAGATCTGCTAAACCTTTTGGGATAATTTTGCTCAAAACAGATTTTATCAGTCATCAAGAAGGCAAAATAATTTTGGGCATAGACATAGAAGAAATCATTTTGGTCATATGGGTCAAAAACTGTGTTTTGTGTGTTATAGTCCTACTCACTTAATCAAAGATTGTGACAAACACTTAGAATATCTAAGCAAGTTTCCAAGGAATAAGTCTACAAATCAGAAACCTAGAGAGCACAAACCGCTTTGGACTAATTGAAATAGGGTTAATCACGAAACTTCACACCAGATCATAGATACCCACATCTGAGAAACGTCAAGATCTCACAAGACTTTCCAAAGTATCTGCTCCGAAACAAGGTAATCGATACATACTTGGAATAGGAATTTTAGGAGATCTCACTATCAACCTAGAAGGTATCACAATTCATATAGGGGATCTAGATCACAGGAACCACCTGTTAAAACTGAATGGGTAAAAGGGAAAGTTCGCTAAGGGACAAACAAGACGTTCAACAAAAAGTGAATCGATGTTTGTGTAACACAAGAAAATGCTAAAACTCTGGTGAAAGAGATTTATGTTGAAAAACCAGAAAGTTTTGAAAATCCACATGCTAAAAATCAAAAGATAATTTTGGATCATCATTTGAAAGATAGTGGAAATTACATTCTCAAAGAATTTGAGTTTGTAACTCCACAAGGGGAACACAAGTCAATAATGGCTTGGGTTCCTAAAAGTTTCTAACTCTTTACTTTGTGTGTGGCAACCCAGAAGAGGAGCTTGAAGATCATCTTATTGTGGATAGTGGTTGCTCTGGAAGTATGACGAGCAAAGAGATCCCTGTCCGATTTTAGAAATATTAGTGGAGGAAAAGTTGCATTTGGGAATGATCCCAATGGAGGAAGGATTACCGGGAAAGGAACAATTAAAGCTGGAAGAATCAATTTTGAGAATGTCAGATATGTGAAGGAGCTAAGTTCAACTTGTTGTCGGTCTCCAAATTTGTGATAAAAGCATCCTGTGTTATTCACTGATACGAATGTCTCATCCTTTCTTCTGACTTCAAACCTGTTGATGATGACTTGGTAGTACTTCGAGTACCAAGGACAAATGATGTGTATAGTTTAGACATGAAGAGTCTACATTCTTATGGAAGAGCCACATGTTTGGTGGCTAAAGCAACATCTAAGGAGGCACATCAATGGCATAGAAGATTGGGCCATGTTAATTTCAAGAACATCAACAAACTGGTCAAAGGCAATTTAGTTAGAGGTTTACCTTCAAAGACTTACAAGAATGATCAATCATGTTTGGCATGCAAGAAGGGTAAACAACACAAAGCTTCCGTAAGAAGCTTGAGGAAAGAACTATTAGAGAACCATTGGAGCTGTTACATATGGATTTATTTGGACCTGTCTCGGTGGCAAGTTTAAATAAGAAAAAGTACTGTTTGGTTGTTACTGATGATTGTAGTAGATTCAGTGGGTTTTCGGGCTTTAAAGATTATACCTTTGATGCTATTCAGACCGATTATAGCACTTGAAAACAATTACTAAGGTTAGAGGTATTAGACGTGACAATGGAACTGAATTCAAGAACAAGCCTATGGATGACTTTTGTGCAAATAAAGGCATAAAGAGGGAGTTTAGTATTGCTAGAACACCACAGAAAATGGTGTTGCGAGAGGAAGAATAGGACTTTGATTGAAGCCGCAAGGACAATGTTAGCAGATTCCCATCTCCTATTCAATTTGGGCGTAAGTCGTAAGTACTGCATGCTATACTCAAGGGTCTCTGTCACTAAACCACAGATGAAGACACCCTATGAATTGCTGATGGGCAATAAATCCAACATTCGTTTTATGAAGCCTTTTGGATGCCCTCTTACTATTTTGAACACCATTGATAATCTGGGGAAGTTTGATGGCAAGTCTGAAGAAGGTTACCTACTGGGTTATTGTACTAACAGTAAAGGCTTTCACGTTTACAACAGAGTTACTAAGAAGATTCAAGATTGTCTTCATGTTGAGTTTTTTAGAAGATCAAGACAATGAGAAAGGAAAAGGTCCTGATTGGATGTTTGATCTTGAGATTTTATCTCCTTAAATGAATTATGTTCCTGTTAGAGAAGAAAATCAACCTTTGCACAATGAAAATGATATCCAATATGTTGTTCATGATGTTCATATTAGACCCGATGTCGTTCTATAAAGATCCTGTAAGTCCAAAATAGTATGATGTTCCTAAGCAAAGTATGATTCTCCAAAAACAAAATCTGTTGCACCATAATCCTCATTATCTGCTGAGGATCAATCTATTCAAGAGGAACTTAATCAGATTTCTTTAAGATGTTTTAGCACATTCATACACTGATGAACAAAGGAGAGCTTATGAAGAGGCAAAGAAGAAGAATAAGACTGCAGAGTACCTCACAAAGACTTTGGACAAGACTTTCGACCAAAGTACTGCTGCCCTGCTGATGACTTTAGATGATTTGGATGATCCTACCATGCCTGGGTTAGAAGAAACTGATGATGAGCTTGAAGATGAAGGTATTTTCACAAATTCCAATGAAGGTGCTGATTATACTAACTTAGATGATACATATGAAGTTCCACAGTCACCAATCTTACGAATTCATAAGAATCATCCAACTGATCAAATCATTGGTCCTTCTACTTCTGGAGTTATGACAAGACATAAAGCTAAGGGTTTCACAAAACCTCACAATGCTTTTTTAGCTTTGTGTATAAACAAAACAAGCTGAATCATAAGGACCATCAAACCTGCTTATTTACTTGTTTCATCTCTCAAGAGGAACCCAAGAATATTGCTCAAGCTTTGACTAAAGAAAGCTGGGTTGAAGCTATGCAGAAAGAACTTCTTCAATTTAAACTTCAAGAAGTTTTATGTGATCTTCCAGATGGGAAGAGAGTTATTGGAACCAGGTGGGTTGGTTATAGACAGGAGGAAGGGGTAGATTATGATGAGGTATTTGCTCCTGTGGCAAGGATTGAAGCAATTAGAATCTTTCTTGCTTTTGCTTCTTATATGGGTTTTAAAGTCTATCAGATGGATGTCAAGAGTGCCTTTCTTTATGGCACTATTACAGAAGAGGTGTATGTGAAACAACCCCGTTTTGAAGATCCTAAACATCCAAACAAAGTCTACAAGGTTGTTAAGGCTCTTTATGGTCTTCATCAGGCACCTAGAGCTTGGTATGAGAGGCTCTCTACATTCTTATTAAACATGGATATGAGGGGAGCTATTGACAATACTTTGTTTATCAAGAGAGACAAGAAGGATATCATGTTAGTTCAAGTTTGTGTGGATGATATCATCTTTGGGGCTACCAAACAGTCCATGGTTAAGGAGTTTGAGCAACTGATGCAGAAGGAGTTTCAAATGAGTTCAATGGGAGAGTTAACATTCTTTTTAGGACTTCAGGTTAAGCAGTCCAAGGAAGGAATTTTCATTAGCCAAGACAAGTATGTTACAGACATACTTAAGAAGTTTAAGTTTGATGATATGAAGGCTGTTACTACACCTATTAAATCTATCAATTCATTGGGCAAAGATGAAGATGGGATTGAAGTCAAGTTACAGATCTATGATTGGCTCTCTTATGTATCCTTCGCATCAAGGCCTGATATCATGTTTGCATAGCTTGTCTATGTGCAAGATATCAAGTCTCACCTAAGATCTCTCACATGAATGCAAAAAAGGATTTTCGTTATTTGAAACAACAACTTAAGTTGGGGTTGTGGTATCCTAAAGAGTCACCTTTTCACTTGGAAGCTTTTTCAGATAGTGACTATGCAGGTGATAATTATGATAGAAGATCCACAACGGGTGGATGCCAATATCTTGGAAGAAGGTTAGTCTCTGGCAATGCAAAAGCAAACTATTGCAGCAACATCATCTAACAAGTGAATATGTAGCTCTGCAAGTTGTTGTGGACAAGTTTTGTGGATGCAGAATCAACTCTTGGACTATGAGTTCAATTTCAAAAATACTCCTATCAATATTGATAATGAGAGTACCATTTGTATTGTGAAGAATCCTGTGTATCATTCCAAGACAAAGCATATTCAAATTAGGCATCACTTTATCAGAGATTGTTATGAGCATAGGCTCATCAATGTTGTTAAGGTTCACACGGATGACAATGTAGCTGATTTACTCACAAAAGGTTTTGATGTGTCACGATTCAATCACTTGGTCGTGAGCATTGGAATGATTAACTACTAAGCTATGTTTGAGGGGAGGACTATAAGGTGTTAGTATAGTCCTGTGTATTGCTTGAGGGGAGGATGCTTGTTTATACTTAGTTTTTATGAAGGAACTTGGCAAAGTACTGTTTTTCCTGAAAGTACTGCTTGTAAAGTACTGCTTGGGAAAGTACTGCTTATGTGGAAAGTACTGTTTGTCGTATTAAAGTACTGTTCCAACGGTAATATTGATGGGTAATTAAAGCTAACGGTTATTTTATTTTGGGCAGTGATTTTTCAAATTCTACCTATAAATAACTACTTCCCGTTTTTCCCTCTCATATTATTCCTTTACATCTTTTCCATACTTATCTCCCAATCACCCTCTCTTTATTATTCGATCAAATCTTTATTGTGCTCATTTATTCAACAATGGCGAATCGTTTAACTGTTTCGAAGCACAATATGGTGGCTAATTTGGACAAGACTGAGGCGAATATGGCTTTTTATGATATCATTGATTATCTTATGGGTGCCTATTAGTTATGCTCTTTTAGTTGAACCAGATATTATTGAACCATGGATTCAAGAATTTTGGGCTAATGCAAGAGATAATATGGAGGAGGATGAATATTATATTAGATCAACAGGTCGGACGGACTATCAAGACACGAAGCCTCTATTCGGGATGATTTATTATTTGGTGATGAAGATGGGGCTATTCGATTTGATAAGCAACTGATTTGGGATACTTTTAGGAATCTTGGTTATGAAGGATCTTGACAGAGCAAACATTCAAGAAAGCATTCTCGTCCTCAATGGAAGTTCTTGATTCATGTACTGCTTAATTGCTTATGTTCTAAAAGTACTTCTTGGGAGCAGTTTGGGTCGAATATAGCATCTGTAGTGGTTGGTTTAGCTACAGACAGAATGTTCAATTTTTCAAGGCTTATTTTGGATGGGATGCTATCACATATATCCTCTGGGTAAAAATGGTTGATGTACCCAAGGTTTGTACAGGTTTTCTTAAACAAGCAATTGGCTGATGTTCCAAAACCTGCTGCTTTGTTACCTGTTATTGTGCAACAAGCCAAAATCTTTACATTTATGGCTAGGCGAAGTGATTTGTTCAGAGGTGGAGATATTCCATTAACTACTACAATGATGGAAGTTGTTCGCCGCACGTGATAAGCCGAGAGGATGAAGAAAGTGAAGGTACGCTCTATACATGGTACGCTTCACAAAGTGTCGCCAAGGTACTGCCGCAAGTATCGCTTCTATTGAAGGTAATGCATCTTACAGGGTACTATTTCTCCAAGCCCTGAAGTTCAAGCAGAGATTGAAAGAACACCTACTACATCTCCACACCGTTCGCTCCTCAGAGAACATTCACATCTTCACAATGATCATACTATACCTCGTGAAGGTTTGACTTTGGATAATTATGCTTTGACAAGGGAGCTAGTTAGGTTGAATAAGACTGTTGAGTCTCAAGCTAAAGCACTTAGGAAGTTGCGGCGTAAGTATATCTGGTTGAGGAATTTTATTAAACCATATATTCAAGGTTTCAACTTATGGGTTAAAGAGGAAAACAAACGTCGTAAACAACTGAAAGGAATTAAAATGAAAGAGAGGTTCCTAAATCATCTTCTGGCAACTTGGGGAGGAATTTAGAAAAGGAAAATTTGAAAGAAGATGTTACAAAGAAGAAAGAATCTGTAAGTACTGCAGAAAAGATTATTTCGTGATTGAGGAACAAGAAGAAGAACTGCAAGTTCAAAGTAATGCGGATCGTGGTAACAACATCAAAGTACCGATTTTCATGATACATCTAGGCAAGAAGTAATAACACCAAGGGTATTGAATTTTGAAGAAGAAGCTGGTCCTTCTACAACTGTTATAGAAGAAGAGGAGGAAGCTACATTCATACCTATTCATTCTCCTAGTGATAATGAAGTAATTGCTACAATATTAGATTTTTCACAACCAAGAGGAGGGGTTACTATTAGAGATGTACAAGAAGAAGAACAACCAAGAGCTTCTCAACCTGAAATTGATCCTAAAGACAAAGGGAAAGGTATTCTGTTGAAACTAAGAAACTCACTTTGTGCAACTTAGAGCAATTGAAGTTGCTAGGAATGAAGCTGCAGCTAGAAAAGTTCAAGAAGAGTTGCAAAGATAGAGAAGAACAACAAGCTCAAGAAGCTCAATAGAGAAGCGTCAAAAGGTGCAAGATGAATTAGATGTGAAGCTACTAACCTTTATAAGTTTCCTACACCTAGGTATATGCCAAGAAGACCTAATTTAGCTAAGGACAAGAATGCTATGATGGCTTATTTAAAAGGTCGAGGATATAAATGTTTACGTAAGCTAAATTATGTTGATATGAAAAGACAATATGATGCTGAAACAGAAGCTTATAAGAAGAGTGTTGTGATATTAAAGACTTAGAGGAAGCTTATTGGACTGGTTTAAAAGGAAGAAGAGCTTAAAGAGAAAAAAGAAAACTGGTTACAGATGTCAGTTTTCAAAGAAAGAAAAAGTTGAATTAAGATATGAGACTAGTGATGAATTGAAGAATTATCTCAGAGTGGTAGATTTTGATTATACAAAGGAAGATGATGACATGAAGATGAACAGATCAAAGATCAAGTTTTAAAGTTATAAAACCAAGAATGAAGATTACATGGTTTTTCATAAGGAAGATGAAAGCTTTAAAGTTTTCAAAAGGCTATGGGATTTACTACATATTATAGATAGAGTAGACCTATTCTACTTATATCATGTTGTGAAGGCTTATTTTGAAGATAATCCATTTGAAGGGATTGGATTGGTTTTACATGGTGATCTCATAACTATATGGAAACTGCAAGAGAATCATGATATCCAGTATCAAGAAAGCTGGAAATAGTTTGCGGAGATTCTTTAAAGAACTGAGTTCATGTTTTGGAGCTAGAAAATGGAACAATGATACACATGTTTGCAGAAGAAGATACCTCTACGTTGAGCTCATGAGAAGAATGCTAGAGCATGGATTGGAAGTAGAAGAGGATAATGAAACCGCTTGCATGGTTATCAATTTGTTTATAAACCGACAACCATTGCTGAAATGATCTATAACGGTATGAATTTTATTTGAATAAATACTTTTGATATATCGATTCAAAGTAATATGATCGCAGCGACTTTCATCAAAGTAATGCTGCTGAACTAAACCGCTAAATGACTTTTAGAAGAAACCGTTTTGCTAATTAATAAATATTTTTGAAATAAAGGTTGGATAAATGGTTTTTGTGATGATAACATCAATAGGTTATCAATCCACCATGGTTACAAAAGGATTGATTAATCCATGAGCAAACGGCTCTGGTAAAGATATATCAAACTGCTTTTAGTTGACAACTTGCTAATAAGTTGGATGGTAATCAACTCACCATAATGTGAAGGGTTGGCTAGCCCACAAGAAAATGGCTTGTGGTAAAGGCTGTGGAAAAACCATTATTGGTAATTAGTTCACCATTAGATAGAAGAACTAACTAGTCCGGAAGGGTACAGCTTTTGGTAAAGACAAATCAAATCTGTTGATAGCTGGTGGTTTGCTAAAAATCATATGGTTATCAATGTACCATGGTCTTACACACCAAAACATTTGGCTACTCCAGAGATAATGGCTTTGGTAAAGAGATCTAAATCCATTAAGTTTTCAATGATTCACTTGGAAGTGATGAGAATAGTATGCAACTTAAACTGAATTAAATGTACAAATTGTCATATGTTCCTGTGTTGCTGAAAAGATGGAGCTTGCTGGATGCCGCCAGAAGAGAACAATTCTAAGAGATACTTTGACAAGAACAGATGCTACAATGATAAAATTTAAAAGACTAAGAAACAATCCGTTTTTAAAGATGAAGCTGTTAAAGATATATTCACAAAAGAAACTTGAAGTCAAGCAAGTAGAATTCAAGTTAGGGGAGGATTGTTGGGATATGAAAGTGCTGAAGATATCAAAGTATTGAAGATATGAAAGTACTGTAAGTGCAGTAATCGAATAAGTCAAATAGTCAAAGTAATACAAGCAAAGACAAAGTCAAAGTACCGCATGCATATGAAGTCAAAGTACTGCAAGAACAAAAGAACTGCTATATTCGTTTATGGAAAGAATTGTATTCTATGTTTAGATTACTTGTCGTATAAGGTTACAAATTGTAAACCGACTAGGATATCCTTGAGCCTATAAAAGGACTCCTAGATTGGCATTAGAGGCACGATTTCAAAAAAGAGATTTAGAGTTTACTTAATTAGAGTTTAGAGAAAAGTTAGATTATCTTAGAGTTGTATTAGAGTATCCGCATAAGTGCGATTTAGAGTTTATTATAAAAGTTTTTCTTCTTAGCTTTGTTAAGTAAATTCCGCGTACTTGATAAAGATTGCTCAGTGTTTCTTTGTTAATAACTTAGGATTTATCCGAGGTTATTAAACCTTAACAAGCTAGTTAAGTTAGTTTGATTAAAGTATATCGATCCAACAAGTTTTTGCTTCAACCAAGTTAAGGTATAACGTGTTTCTCGTTTTCCTTTCATGTACCATGCGTTAATATGTTGTGTTATGTTTCGTTTAGTCGAGTTTCTTGTTTCTCTTTTTGTGGCCGAGACGTGTGAACCAAACCAAGGCAAACCCTAATGAATTAAACTTGATAAATATTAAAGAACATGTAGCGTAATAAGTAGTATGAATCGGAACTTGAATATGTCGAGTTATAATAGAACCGAACCATGTATATGTTCGGCCAAGGTGTAAGAACTTAATAACTTGAATATGTGAAGTGTTTAGACGAGCTAGGACTTGCGTAAAGTGTGGTAGACGAAACCCTAGGTGAACCGAACCACATAAAGAGTTTTGAACATGTATTAAATAAGTAAGAGATCATGAAAACATAAACCCTAGTTTAATATGTGAACCGAATAAGGTATGCCGAAACCCTAATGAGTTGTGAATCATGTATCATGTGCTAAGTATTATAACTCAGTGAACTTGTAGATATGTAAACGTAATTAATCCCAGTAATAAGTAACTTGTATGTCACATAAAATCATAAACATGCATGATGAAACATAAAAGGAAAGGTTGTTTTCATTACGTTAGGTTGGCATTAGTCATTAAAAGATCGAATATGTAAAATAAATGCATAATTAATGAGATATTAAAGAAGGAGAAAACCCTAGAACATAAATGAGAGTCGATTAGGGTTTGAGCTAAGTATAGTAATTCGCTATTTCATGTGTGAAGTTATGACATATAAACTATTTTCACATTTAACCCTAAACTTTAATAAATGACATAATGAACCCTAATCTACAATATTAATTATAAAACACTTAAGTCTCATTTAATTATAAAACCCTAAGAGTATGAAGATCATTGAATACACTAAGTATAAACACCAAATATTAAAAATCATTTCGACGATTATGGAATCATAAATAACATGGACAATCATAATGTGTATAGGTTCTGAAGAAGGAGTAATCCTTGCTTTCAGTATTTCTTTTTTTGATCATTTGCTTTGGAATAAGGTACATATATTCGACCTTTTCAAGAAGGTTCCTTTTAACATTTTCTTTCGTTAGCTTTTCTATTAGGGTTTCCTAAGCCTTTGCTATGAACCCCATTCGATTTGTTTGAGTCGTTTATCTCAACTCGATTTAATTATGAAACATCTGATTTTGAACTATATGATATGAAAACTCTGATTTTGGGAAATATAAATAATCTTCTCGATAAAATATGATCCGTGTCGCTTATGACATTCTCGATTTTGACCTAAGATAGTTTGACACCCGAGCCAAATATTTCACTAGTCATGGGGTTCCATGTCCTATCGATGCACCTCTCGATATGACTCTCAGAGAGTGATGTTCTGCCACGCTCGATGGTGAAGCATATTTTATATATGTAGGAAGGGGCGTATGGATGCATCCTAGATCTGTTATCTGTTATTTGTTATCTGTTATATGTTATCTGATGATTGATGCTGTGTGCATGCACGTCCTTCATAACTCTGGTAGGTCTCCCCTACAAAATGTTGCCTTATGAGAATATGATTATGATCTGATATTTTTTTCTGGGCTCGTGGTAGTTAACTATAAACTTTATTTGAACTATCTGATTTATATTTGAAAATGATTATGATTTTGCTATCGCTCATTCACTTTATTTCATATTCGATATCGTTTAGTATTCGCTTGCTTTCATATCCTGCTCACCGGGCTTTTGAAGCTCACCGCATTTTCTTTTCTTCCGCTGGCCGGTATCTAAGCATTGGAAGCAGGTTTTGCTTTGGGATGAGTGCTTGAGTGGACTTACCTTAGAGATATTTAGCTTTGATTCTTATGATGCCATTTAAGACGATTTATTTCAGATATTTTGTTGAAGTTTATCTTCCTTTGCTGACCTATGTATTGAAGTCGTTTTGACTTGAATTATTTCCGCATTTATGTTAAGATTTTGTTTGGTTATTTATGTTTTTCTTTGATATGACACCATTACTTGTGATTCCTTTACCCTTGCGGGTCCTGGGCGCTTACAATTTATGGCATCGAGCTGTGCTTTACTTACTTCAGTCGCAGACTGTGAACATAAGAACCCTAGGTTTTCCCTTAGAGCTTAGGGTTTTGACCTGTGAGGATTGGTAGACTTTAGTTTCTTCTCGCGAACTTCCATTTCAGATCTCACCTTTGTTCATTTTGCTAATCGCTAAATATCGCTCAGATGGTTCGAACTCGACTACCGGTGAAATGGATGGAGACGATGATGCTACTAACATTGATGTTGCGGTTGCTAATACTCTCAACACTCTTTTCCCTGGTCTTACTACACCTGAGATGATGGAACAGGTGATCAACAACATTCGTGAATCGTAATGGTGCTTCGGTAGTGGTGGAGGAAATCAACCCACCGCATTTCACACTTGGCTCGAGCCGCTGTAAGCTCAAGCTCTTTCTTTTTTAGCAAGCCGCTACTCCCATGAGGCCGATGACCGATCACTCATATTGAGAAGCTTTGTTTGAAGTACTGGTTGTGGAGACGAAGTTTAAGACTCGCTTAGTCGCATTTAAGTTGGAAGGTGATGCTTTAAATTGGTGGAAGGCAATCAAACATGCACGAGGAGGAGATGCTTTTGCCGTTACTTGTACTTGACCGAAGTTTTAGACTATCTTCTATAACCGTTACTTCCCTCGATGCCGAAAGCAAAGAAAGTATGAGAGGGATTATCGGGAATCTACCAGTTTGATCATGAGAACTCCAATGAGTACATGAGTAGGTTTATGAGACTGGTAAGTTTTGTGGGAACGCATTGCCGGAGATGGTGACGCCAGCTAAGCACTTCAAGTGGGGATTGAAGAAGTGGGTGTTGGACCGACCGCTTAACAATCAATATGAGGATGTGTCGGCCTGCAATGACGCAGCTCGTAACATTGAGATCTTTCATGAGGGTTCATGTTACAACAAGCGTAATCGCATGGCGATGATCGGATTCAAGGTAGGACTCAAAGTAATGATTATAAGCGGAAATTCGCAGAGTTATGATTCGGGACAAGTGGATAAGGGCAGGATCACGGGTCGGCCAACAGAAGGAATGTGGACTTAGGCGCCCTGAGGCGAGGAGTCGGATAGCAGAGTCGCGGTAAGAATGGAAATGATCGCTGAATCAAGGTAACAATAACCAAGTATAACAAGGATCGCGCTCGAGATCAAATCAGTGTCGTGACTTCAGATCTTCCGGTCGCCAGGACGCCCAGCTCAAGTTTTGCCTCCCCCCCCTATCTGTACTACTTGTGGAAAGGCTCATCCGGGACCGTGTTTCAAGGCCACCGGTGGATGTTTCTCTTGTGGTTCCACTACTCACAAGATCAAGGATTGCCCTAAGAGGAACCGCGCATTCTTGGAAACTACATCAAGCCGCCACCTACTACGGGCTGTTTATGCTACATTACCTGGAATCAGCGAGCGCACTTTTAGGTACCATTACGGAACTCTTTTCATTGATGATTATTCTATCTTCGCTTATTTGACACCGTGCCACACACTCCATTATATCTCGCCACATGTGCTAAGAAACTTAATATGAAGCCCAAACCATTAACAAATCACTTATCGATATCTACGCCTATGAAAAACCACATGACCATTGATCATAAATACGCTAAGTTCCTTCATTTTGATGATCGATTCGCCTCTGCAAATCAGATCCTCTCGATATGGTCGATTTTGATATCATTCTAGGCATGGATTGTTGGTTTATCATAGAGCTTCCATTGATCGCTATGCTAGGACCGTGATCTTTGGAGACATAAAACATCCTCAATTTGTTTATTACTTCTCAACCTCTCAAATCTGCTAAGTTCATTTCGCTATGAAGGCACGGACCATGATTGCTCATGGGTGTCAAGGTTTTCTCGGCATCTGTTAGGACACATCTTGGAGAGTTCGACATTGAAAACCTTCGCTGTTTGTGAATTCACCGACGCTTTTTCCCCGATGAACTTCGGTCTTCCTCCTCCTAGAGAAGTTGAGTTTAGCATTGAGTTAATTCTGGTGCCGAACCGATTTCAAAGCTCCAGATCGTATGGCACTGTGAGAATCAAGGAGTTGAAGGAACAATGCAAGAGATGATAGATAATGGATTCATTCGACCTAGTGTTTCTCCATGGGTGCACCTCGCTTGTTTGTGAAGAAGAAGGATGGAAGTATGCGTCTATGTATCGACTATCGTGAACTCAACCGTATTACTATTCGAAACCATTATCCTCTTCCGAGTATAGATGATTTGTTTGATCAACTGCAAGGAGCTAAGTTCTTTTCTAAGATTGATCTGAGATCCGTTATCATGCACTACGTGAGGGAGCAAGATGTTCCTAAGACCGCTTGCACTCGCATATGGTCATTATGAATTTCTCGTTATGCCTTTTGGTTTTACAACAAATGCGCTCCGCGTATTTATGGACCTAATGAATCGTGGTTTCCATGAGTTCCTCGACAAGTTTGTTATTAAAGTTTTCATCGATCATATTTTAGTTTACTCCAAGTCTAAGAAGAGCATGAACAACATCTCCTGATCGTTTGGAGATTTTGAGAGAAGAAGTTGTACGCCAAATTTTTCAAATGTGAATTTTGGTTAAGACAAGTCGCGTTCCTTGGTCATATTGTATCTGGCGATGGTATCACCATGGATCCGCTCTAAGGTTGAGGCTATCACTAAGTGGCCAAGACCTACGACAAGGACTTAGGTTAGGAGTTTTCTAGGACTTGCGGTTACTACCGACGCTTTTGTAGAAGGTTTTCTCGCTTAGCTTTGCCCCTAACCCAACTGATGAAAAGGTGAAAAGTTTTTGGACGGATGAACGAGAAAAGAGTTTTGAAGAGTTGAACGAGATTGGTGTCCGCTCCTATTTTGACTCTTCCATCTGGTTCTGGAGGATTTCAAATTTATAGCGATGCATCTAAGAAAGGATTAGGCGGTTTTGATGCAACATGGAAAAGTGATAGCTTACGATCAAGGCAATCAAACCGTGATGAGGAGAATTACCCAACTCATGACCTTGAGTTAGCTTCGTGGTACCGATTGAAGATCTGACATTACTTGTATGGGGAGACGTGTGACATTTTCACCGATCATAAGAGTCTCAAGTATATTTTCACTCAAAAAGAACTCAACATGAGACAAAGAAGATGGTTAGAACTTTTAGGATTATGACACTAACATTCAAGCATCATCCCGTAAAGCTAATGTAGATGCCGACGCGACTTAGCCGAAATCGCATTCTTGCAAGTATTGAGATTGAACCTAGGATTATTCGTGACTTAGAACGCTGGACGCTGAGTTGTGTGTACGAGGTTTTGATGGATACTAGGCTAGTATGAAGGTGGAGTCAACCTTATACCGCAAATTAAAGAAGCCGAAAGATGACGGCGAAGCCGTGGGCCGGCGCAAAATGTTGAAGAAGGTAAGCTGACGGAGTTTAAGGTTGATAATGACGGAATTGTATGGTATGGAGATAGGCTTTGTGTTCCCAATGATCAGGTACTTCGTGAGAAGGTTATGACTGAAGCTCATAGTTCTCCTTTCACTATCCATCCCGATCAACAAGATTCTCGGTGGAATGGCATGAAGCAAGATGCGCGACGCTTGTGTCGAAGTGTATGGTTTGTCAAGAAAGTTAAGATTGAACATCAAAGGGCTAGTGGACTGTTACAACCATTGGATATTCCGACATGGAAGTGGGATAAGATATCTATGGATTTTGTGACGGACTACCTCTTACCAAGAAGAAGCATGATGCGATTTGGGTAGTTGTTGATCGACTAACCAACCGCTTCATTTTTACCAATCGAAGCGATTATGGTATTGGTAGATTGGCGGAGATTTTTCAAGAAGAGATCGTAGACTTCATGGTACTCCGGCATCTATTGTGTCCGGATAGGGATCCGCTGCTTACTTCGCCGAAAGGTTTAAAAGCTTGGGGTACTCGACTTAATTTTAGTAACGGCATTTCATCCTCAAACAGATGGTCGGTCGAGAGGACTATTCGACCTTAGAGGACATGCTAAGGGCTTGTGCGCCTTCGAATGGACCGTAGCCGGGATGAATATTTGTGTTTAGTAGAGTTTGCATACAACAACAGTTTGCATGCTAGCATTAAGGCAAAGACCGCTTGAACTTCAGATGGAATAAAATGTAGAGCACCTATTTGTTGGGATGAAGTAGGTGAACGCTTAATTGAAGGTCCGAAAATGATTGAGATCACTAATGAGAAAGTAGCTGTTGCTAGAGAAAAGTTGAAGGAGGCTAGGTCTCGTCGAAAAGTTATGCCGACAAGCATCGCCGTGATTTAGAATTTCGGTTGGAGATCGTATTTTTGAAAGTCTCGCCGCTTAGAGGTGTGAAACGCTTTTGGAATCAAGGGCAAGCTCACCATTCATCGGTCCGCTTGAAATTTTGGAGCGTATAGGAGAAGTTTCAGATAGTTTAGCACTTCCGCTTCATTCGATGTTCATGATGTTTTCCATGTATCTCCTAAGGGGATACAATTATCATCCGTTACACGCTAAGCTCAGATCCGCTGATCAAATTCAATCCGATATGTCTTTATCTCAAGAACCATAAGCTATTTTAGAAAGACAAGAAAGAGTTATGAGAAATAAAGTCATTCCGCTCGTATGATTCTTGAAAAATCACCCAGAGCATGAGGCTACTTGGGAAACCGAAGAGTCGATGTGAGCTAGTTATCCTCATTTCTTTGAATAGTTTGGTATGTTCTCATCTCGCTGTTTCGCTTCATTTCAATTTTCGAGATCGAAATTTTTTTTTTAGAGGGGAAGAATTGTAAAACCTGAAAATCTAAAACATATATAAAGACTAAAATGCCCTTGGAATCAAAAACTATAAAATACGTAATACACGTTTATAAGCATTTAACGAAAATTAATACCTAACATACGAATAATAAAACTTAGCGAATATGTTACGTGATCGATTTTGGTAATGAAAAAGAGTTAAACGCTTCAAGAAATATGTTTCAAGTCCGCTCGCTTGCTAAATGGGCTCGCTTTCCTTTGTGCCAAGCCGAGAGTCCAAGAGCCCAAAGGGGCGTTTGTTTTGTGTCGAGTGGATCAAAGGCCGAAGCCCACTTGGGCGTGAGCTTGTGTGCTCGGTTGGACCAAGCCGAACCAAAAACCCCCCTCTTAAAGCCCTAAACTAAATGTTACTAGCTATAAATACAATACATAAACTCAAAAGTGAAACCCTAGTTTTTGGTTGCCTCTCTTTCTTTTCTTTGCTCATATTCGGCCGAACACTAGCACCATTGGTGTCGAGTTTTTGCTTCAACCAAGTTAAGGTATAACGTGTTTCTCGTTTTCCTTTCATGTACCATGCGTTAATATGTTGTGTTATGTTTCGTTTAGTCGAGTTTCTTGTTTCTCTTTTTGTGGCCGAGACGTGTGAACCAAACCAAGGCAAACCCTAATGAATTAAACTTGATAAATATTAAAGAACATGTAGCGTAATAAGTAGTATGAATCGGAACTTGAATATGTCGAGTTATAATAGAACCGAACCATGTATATGTTCGGCCAAGGTGTAAGAACTTAATAACTTGAATATGTGAAGTGTTTAGACGAGCTAGGACTTGCGTAAAGTGTGGTAGCCTAAAACCCTAGGTGAACCGAACCACATAAAGAGTTTTGAACATGTATTAAATAAGTAAGAGATCATGAAAACATAAACCCTAGTTTAATATGTGAACCGAATAAGGTATGCCGAAACCCTAATGAGTTGTGAATCATGTATCATGTGTGCGTTATTATAACTCAAGTGAACTTGTAGATATGTAAACGTGTAATTAATCCGAGTAATAAGTAACTTGTATGTCACATAAAATCATAAACATGCATGATGAAACATAAAAGGAAAGGTTGTTTTCATTACGCGTTAGGTTAAGTAGCGAGTCATTAAAAGACGTAACATGTAAAATAAATGCATATTAATGAGATATTAAAGAAGGAGAAAACCCTAGAACATAAATGAGAGTCGATTAGGGTTTGAGCTAAGTATAGTAATTCGTTATTTCTTGTGTGAGTTATGACATATAAACTATTTTTACTTTTAACCCTAAACTTTAATAAATGACATAATGAACCCTAATCTACAATATTAATTATAAAACACTTAAGTCTCATTTAATTATAAAACCCTAAGAGTATGAAGATCATTGAATACACTAAGTATAAACACCAAATATTAAAAGATCATTTCGACGATTATGGAATCATAAATAACATGGACGAATCGCTCATGTGTATAGGTTCCGGAGAAGAAGGAGTAATCCTTTGCTTTCAGATTTATGCTTTTTGATCATTTGCTTTGGAATAAGGTACAAATATTCGACCTTTCAAGAAAGGTTCCTTTAAAGTTTTCTTTCGTTAGCTTTTCTATTAGGGTTTCCTAAGCCTTTGCTATGAACCCCATTCGATTTGTTTGAGTTGTTGCTTATCCAACTCGATTTCAATTATGAAACATCTGATTTTAAACTATATGATATGAAAACTCTGATTTTGGGAAATATAAATAACCTTTTTGATAAAATTTGACCGTGGCCGCTTATGACATTCGATTTTGACCTAAGATAGTTTGACACCCGAGCCAAATATTTCACTAGTCATGGGGTTCCATGTCCCAGACGATGCACCTCTCGATATGACTCTAGGGCAAGAGAGTGATGTTCTCGCCACGCCTCCTCGATGGTGAAGCATATTTTGTATATGTAGGAAGGGCGTATGGATGCATCCTAGATCTGCTATCCGCTATTTGTTATCTCGTTATATGTTATCCGATGATTGCTGCTTGCGTGCATGCATGTCCTTCATAACCTCGTAGGTCTCCCTACAAAAATGTTGCCTTACGAGAAATGTTGCCTTATGAGAATATGATTATGATCTGATATTTGTTTATGGGCTCGTGGTAGTTAACTATAAACTTTATTTGAACATTCTGATTTATATTTGAAAATGATTATGATTTTTCTATCGCTCATTCACTTTATTTCATATTCGATATCGTTTAGTATTCGCTTTTGCTTTCATATCTGTTCACTGGCTTTTGAAGCTCACCAGCATTTTCTTTTCTTCCTGCAGCGTATCTATGCATTGGAAGCTGGGTTTTGCTTTGGGATGAGTGCTTGAGTGGACTTACCTTAGAGATATTTAGCTTTGATTCTTATGATGCCATTTAAGACTATTTATTTCGTATATTTTGTTGAAGTTTATCTTCCTACTGACCTATGTATTGAAGTCATTTTGACTTGAATTATTTCCGCATTTATGTTAAGATTTTGTTTGGTTATTTATGTTTTGCTTTGATATGACACCATTACTTGTGATTCCTTTACCCTTGTCGGTCGGGTGTTACAATCAAAGATTGCCAATTACTACCTTCTCTCACCATTGCTTTGAGGAAAGTGACTTCATCTTGGAAGAAATTGAAGCATACCTATCTAGTGATTCAGCCATGGGAAATTGATCACGCTCCAATTGACATCGAGGGAGATATACTTCTCATTGAGAAGTTGCTTAATGATGATCCATCATCACTCCCTCCCGCCGAGCTTCATAACAAGGAAGTCAAGTCGCTTGAGAAAACTGAAGAATTTCCCGAGGTTGAACTTAAGGACTTACCACCTCATCTCTCAGTATGCATTTCTTGAGGGTGATGATATATTACCTGTAATTATTGCCCGAGATTTGAGTAAAGATGAAAAGATCGTTCTCATAAAGGTCTTAAAGTCACACAAGCAAGCAATTGCTTGAAAACTCTCCGACATTAAGGGTATCAACCTTGAGTTTTGTACTCACAAAATCTTGATGGAGGATGACTTCAAACCAAATAGCTTCAATATCGAGAATGGTGAATCCTAAGATCCATGATGTTATCAAACAGAGGTTATCAAACTTCTTGATGCGTGATTAATTTACCCGATCTCTCGATAGTCCTTGTTAGCCCAATTCACTGTTCCTAAAAGGGTGGCATAACTGTTGTCACAAATGAAGAAAACGAGTTAATTCCAACTCGATTGGTTACGGATGGCGGTTTGCATTGACTATCGTAAGTTGAATGACGCCACCCTAAAAGACCATTTTCCTTTACCCTTCATGGACCAAATGCTTGAGAGATTAGCAGGAATGAGTACTATTGTTTCCTTTGATGGTTTCGGTTATTTTCAATCCCCATTGATCCACGTGATCAAGAAAAACCACATTCACCCGCCCATACGGAACTTTTGCCTACAGACGATGCCTTTTGGCTTATGTAACTTCCCGCACGCTCCAACGATGTATGATGGCCATTTTGCACCCATACATGATCGGGGAAACAATTGAGGTGTTTATGGATGACTTCTCGGTCATTGGGGACTCATTTCAAACATGTCTCCCCATTTAGATAAATGCTCAAACGGTGTGAAGACACCAATCTTTGTCTAAATTGGGAGAAGAGCCACTTTATGGTCAAAGAAGGCATAGTCCTTGGCCATAAGATTTCAAAAACGGGATTGAGGTAGATAGAGCAAAAGTCGATGTTATTGCTAAATTGCCTCTTCCTACTACCGTCAAAGGTATTAGGAGTTTTTTAGGTCATGCCGTTTTTATCGCAGATTCATACAAGATTTTTCTAAAATCGCCCGCCTATGATTCATCTTCTTGAAAAATATGCTCCTTTTATCTTCTCACCTGAGTGCATCAAAGCTTTTGAAACATTAAAGAAAAAGCTTATCAAGCACCCATTCTCGTGTTCCCGACCGACTTGCCTTTGAGCTCATGTGCGATGCAAGTGATTTTGCTATCGGTGCAGCTCTTAGGGCAACGTGAGATCCAAGCATTTTAGCCTATCCACTACGCAAGTAAGACTATGATCAAGCTCAAACCCATTACACCACCACGTAAAAGAGCTATTAGCCGTGGTGTATGCTTGAGAAGTTTCGCCATACTAATCTTGACCAAATGTGTGGTGTATACGGATCACTGCTTCAAATATCTCTTTGCAAAACAAGATGCAAAGCCGAGATTGCTCGCTGGGTTCTCCTCCCCGCAAGAATTTGATATCATTATACGCGATAAAAAGGAGCCGAGAACCGGTCCGCCGATCATTCGTCTCCGCCTAGAAAACCCACACCAAGATGTTTTCGAAAAAAAAGAAATAAATGAAACATTTCCTCTCGAGACACTCACGCGTTTCTTTTCGGAATTTACTACCCCATGGTTTGTCGACTTCAAGAAATTACCATGCGGTAACTTCATAGTGAAAAGAATGTCGCACCCAACAGAAGAACAAATTCTTCAAGGATGTAAACATTACTCGACTAACTACTTATTCAAAAATCCTGTATGCGGATCAAGTCATCTGACGGTGTGTTTATGGACAAGAAGCTATTGACATTCTCAAAGCTTGCCATGCCGACCCAACGGGGCCAAATCATAGTCCAAATTACACCGCCAAAAGGTGTTTGATTTCGGGTTTTATTGGCCCACTATTTACAAGGATGCCCACGAATTTGTCAAAGCATGTGACGCTTGTCAACGTCATGGAAATATATCTCAAAGAAATGAAATGCCGCAAAACGCCATTCAAGTGTGTGAGATTTTTGACGTCTGGGGCATTGACTTTATGGGGCCATTTCCATCATCTCGAGGAAAGAAATACATACTTGTGCGTTGACTATTTGTCAAAATGGGTTGAAGCTTAAAGCTTTACCTACTAATGATTCCCCGAAGTTGTTGTAAAATTTTTAAAATATCTTTTGCTAGGTTTGGAACTCCGTGAGCTATAATCACGATCATGGTACGATTTCGCAATGACCAATTTGATCGAGTCATGCAAAAGTATGGTGTAACCCACCGCCTTCTATCGCATACCACCCCCAAACAAGTGGGCAAGTGGAAGTTTTCAACCGTGGTATTAAAAGAATTCTTGAAAGGACAGAGGCTTAAACCGTGGCATCCGGTCGGATAAACCGATGACGACTCGGGCCTTCCGACGCTTATAAAACACCCATCGTGTACTCCATACAAGCTAGTGTACGGAAAGGCATGTCATCTCACGATTGAGCTAGAGCACAAAGCATACGGGCCTTGAAACATGCAAACTTCGATATTCAGATAAAATTGTGATCACAAAAAGTTCAAATGAATGAATTAAATGAACTACGTGATCAAGCATACGAGAACTCTTTGATCTACAAACAAAAGACAAAGAAGATTCATGACTCTAAATTAAGAACCGCTTTTCAACGCCGGTGATCGAGTCCTTCTTTTCAATTCAAGATTGAAGATTTTCTCCGAAAACTAAAATCCCTACGGTCCGACCATTCACTATTGCTAAGGTTTATCCTTATGGTACTATTGAGTTATCTCAACCCGACGGTCCAAATTTTAAAGTGAATGGTCATCGATTGAAACACTATTTTGGAGAGGACATTCCACCCGTGGTTGTCCCAGATCTACAAATTTTCCCCATGAACCAATGAAAGCGGGGATCGAGTCAAGCTAGCGACTCGGTAATCAAAAACAGTAGCACACACCATATGGGTTTTCACCCATATTTCTGACTTCTTTCTATTTTCTACCACCATAGTGTGGGGGAGTTGCCCCCCGCTGTTGTATATAAGTTTCAGTTTCAGTAAAAAAATAAAAAAAAATAAATAAATAATGTGTATATATCAAAAACAAAAATAATGGCCGTAGTATTTCCCTTTTATATTTTATGTTTCGGCATAACCGCCGGTACTTTGAATATTGAGGGCAATATTCATTTCTAGTGTGGGGAATTCTCACTAATTTTATCATGTAATTATACCACCCATTCCCGCTTTTGGCCAAAATTGTTTTTGGAGTAAGTGTTTTACACTTACCTCAAAGAAATGGTAATCAGTCCGCCATGTCTAACCCACATAAGGATTGGCTAATCCAGAGCAAACGGCTCTTGTTAAAGATATCTCAAATCCGTTTATGGCTTGCAATTTGCCTAAAATTGTATGGTGTTCATTTCACCATATCTTTAATTAGTAAAGAGTTGACTAGCCCGCAAGTTTATGGCTTGTGGTAAAGGCGCTTGGAAACCATAATTGGTAAATCGACTCACCAAATATAATATTGATAATTTATCTAAGAGTTGGCTAGTCCGTATAAACGACTTCGTAAAGACAAATCAAAACCGTTGAAAGCCGGTGATTTGCTCAAAATCATTTGGTTATCATTGTACCAAGGTTCTTACTTGAACTAAAACAATTGGCTATTACCTGTAAGTAATGGCTTTTGGTAAAGAGATGAAATCCATTAATTTTTCTCAAAACATTGCTAGGGTCTAGCAATATCTTAGTGTGGGGGATTGATGAGTGTCTAAATACTCATCATTTTTATACCGCTTAGTATGCCAAAACATCCAAACACTCAAAATGCATTAAAATGATAGAAATATCACAAATAAGTGTTTTATGTGTTTTAAATGCAAAAATACCAAAACAGGGAAAAACGTATCAAGTTTGCATAATTGGAAGTTTTAGTCCCCCAAGTTTCAAAAGTTGTCAAAACTAGTCCCTTGTAAATCAAAATAATGAAAAATGTTATTTAGAGTCCCTAGGGATTCTTGAGTTGTCAAACTTGGTCCTTGAAATTTAAAATTGCAAAATGACAACTTTAGTCCCTAAAGTTTGAAAATTGTCAAAAATAGTCCTTGGATATTTAAAAAGTGAAAATTATCAAATATTATCCTTGTACTATTAAAGTTTGTCAAATTTGGTCCTTTTGATAACTTTGGATAAATTACAGGTTCAGTCCCTCACTTTAGATAAATTGCATAAATGGTCCTTGTGTATCAAAACCAAACGGACCCTTTGTTATTACAAAACACAAGCCCAAATCCAATCCAGCTGGCCCAGTCATTAGCCCAAGCCCAACCAACTTGACCCTTGGACCTTGAGCTTGAACCTTGAGCCAGTCCAATATACCAATTGAACCCTGCCAAAACCCATTGTGAACCCCCCAACGTTATTAATAAAAACGGGTCAAAAAGTCAAACCCCGCCAAAACCAGAGATACTGTTCTTCTCCCTCACCCATCTCTGCAAACCAAAACCAGAGCTGTTTTCTCCACCTTTCCACCTCACCACCACCTTTACACCTATCTACCCACTCCCCTAACACCTCCACAAACACCAAATTGCATTAAATGCATAAAACCTGCTCAAAGGAATTTTGGCGCCAAAATTCCACATGGACAGTTATGATGAATTATGAAGATCCAATGGTTGGGATGAGGTGGGAAATGTTCAGAGATGTCGACAAGAGCCTAAAAGATCTTTATAAAGCAAAAGAGGAGCAATGTGAAGAATAACTAGTGTAATTAAATTTTTGCTTATGTCGTTTTAAATATTTTAAGTTTTCCAGTGCAAGTTTAAGCTTTTAAATACTTTGTAATCATATTTCAGTGTATTAAGAACTTATTTTCAGTTTCAATTTCAGTTTATTTACATAAATTCAGTTTATGCAATTTTTGAGCCAAAATCTCAAATTTAGCTTAAAGTTGTTTGTGGTTGATATTATGAACTCATAAGCTCATATAAGTTCATTATATAGCTTCTGAGAGCTATTAGAACCATAAAAACTAGTTGTAGTTATAAAACTAAAAAAATTCATAAAAATCAAGAAAAATTAGTTAAAAATAAAAAATCATTGAAGATAGTGCAAAAGGCTAAAGCAGGATAATATCTGGATTACTCTTGGGTTAGAAGCTTTGTGGAAAGCTATTAGGAGTGTTCTTAGTCCTTGGTTCATGGTCTTTGGCTGGAAAGCAGTTGTAAGCCCTTTTTAAGCAATTCTTGCATTTAACTGTATAAGTAACTTCAAGCTTAGATCTTTGTATTTCTATGTTTATGAGTTGTAGTTAAGTAGAATTAAGCATTAAAACAGTATGCTTGCTTTCTAAAATTGGTAGTTGCTAAAAATTTTATTTTAACATTCATATTAGAATAATTGTCAAATCTTAGTTTTATGCTGTTATTGTTGTTGTTTAATGCCTCATTAGTCTCATTACATGATAATATAAGGTCTGTAATTAGTTGTATGGTTTTAATCTGTGAAAACCTTTGAAAATCACAAGTTCAGTTTCCTTAAATGGTTGTTTGTATTTGCTGATAAATTGGCATTCAAGTGTATGCTTGTTGTTGTTCTTGGTTGTTCTGTGTCACATAAGCATCTAATAACTCATAGAAGTCATTAAAACCAGTGCTTATTAGTAAAAAAGTCAATTTTAGATTTAAAATTTCTTAATCTCATAACTGTTAAGAATTAGATTTACATAATCATAATTCTAGCTTTAAAATTTGTTAAGATTAGTTAAATTAGTCTTATTATAGCTTAAAACAACATAATCAGTCAATTAGAAGTAATCAAAGTTCATTAAAGTCAACTTGATAGTATAATTGAAAAAGTCAAAATTTTCTTAGTTACACTTTTTGAATAAAATAGATAATTTTATATAGGACTTAATTTTAAGTTTCAAGATTTGAGCTTTTGGGATATTAATATTCAACTGCTCATCTTTATCATAGTATTTTTTATATTTTCTAGCTAGCTTATTACACTGCTTATTTCTTTGTTTCTTTTAAGTACTTTTCCAAAAATCTCCCCTGTGCACAGTTGAGCTAGCCTATTTCACAAGCTCATTCAGAGCTCATTAGTGAGTACCAGCTTATGTACCTTAGCTTTTTAAGAAGCTCACCTAGCTGTCTCAAAGTTCCAGTGCTCATTTTCCATCTTTTAGCTTATTTAATAAGGCTGCTACTAGCCTTTTGTTTTGTCCATTTCATCTAGTACACTGCTCATTCAGTATTTACAAACTTTTTCATAAGCTCATTATAAGCTCACCAGTGGACACCACAGTGAGAGCTTTAGCTTTTTGGAAAGCTTAATTGGTAAACTTGTTAGTTCCAGTGTTCTTTTTCATTTCCAAGCTTATTTCAGTGCTTAAATATAAGCTTAAAAGTGCCTAGAAACCCAAAAAGTGTCTTGTGCACCAGTTAAGCTTGTGCTTATTTTGAGATTGTTTAGTGCTTATTTCTAAGTAATTGTGCCTTTTCAGTTGTTATATTAGCTTCTTATCATTTGTCTAGCTTATTTTCAGTTCACCTTTTGCTTATTTATTGGCTTATTAGCTACTTGGCTAATTCTTGAGCTTATTTCATTTTTGGCCACTGATAAGTAATCATAAGCTCAATCTGAGCTTATTAGTGGTTTTTATAAAAAGTTCTAGTTTTGAAAATTGCTTATCTCATTGTGCTTAATTAGTTTCAAAAAGAAAAAGTCCAAAAAGAAAATAAAAATAAAAAGTCCAGTGCTGGGATTCGAACCCTGGCCACCCAGCTCACCACACAACACACTCACCAACTGCCCTTGGGTCTTTGACTGGTTATACTTTGCATTATTTAATACTTAACCCTTGTTTTCTATTTTAGCTTATACGAGTTCATTATCTTATTTACATCTTATTAAAATAAGCTGTCACGCCTTTTATATTTTTCTTAGCTTTGTATTGTTATAAAGTATTTTAGAAAAAAGTTTCAGAATTTTCTGAATAGTTTTAGTATTTTTAATCATTTAATTAGTTTAAAATAGTAATTAATTCATAATAAATAAAATAATTATCAAAAAAATATAATTTTAATTTCTAAAATTTTCTTTTCTTAAATAGAACTTAGGAAAAATAGTAATACACTTGTAAGATTAATTTTTTAGATATTTCACTTTCAGAGCTCATTTTTAGAATTATCGCTTCGCTTTTTAGTATAATTTGCCTTAAGCTTAATTTTTCTTATGAGATTTTGTTTCCATTTTAAAATATATTTAAAAGTAAAAATTAGTTTTTAATTCAAATAAATAAAAGAAAAATCACAAAACATCATTTTAAAAATAGTGATAGCGTTTATTTAATAGAAATTAGCTTTTTAATTTTCTTTAATTTGCATTTAAGCACCTGTAATTTACAAACTTTTTCTTTAGATATAATTATTCCAAATCATCACCTTTTCCCATTCAATCTGAATGTGTTTAAGCACCATTAATCCTCCGTGGGACTTAACGACCCGGGAATCCACTATATTCCAAGGGAAATTGCATTGGTTTTAAACTGTTTGAATTTTATTACGGTTGACCATTCACAAGTGGTTGACTTGTGTGATAAACTTGACGGTTGGGATCCAATCACCAGTTTTGACTTGAACAAGTGAATAAGAATAAACACCAATGAACGTAGATCCACTTGAGGGTTGACAGAGCGTGGGAAAACATGAAGCTTGTTGATGAAGAATGTCGATGATAATGGTCATAAACATGAAGATTTCTCTTCTTTTGAAGATAAAGCGCACTAAAGCGTACACCTCTCTTTTCTTTGAAGAACGGGGCCTGAACTGAAGTGAACAGACGTCATTGTTAAGAGCCCAATCATATGTTTAGAGCCACCCGAATCCAAATACCAAGGGAAGATTTGTACGACCTGCTTTTGACAACAGACGAAGATAGAGAATTGGAAACATTGGATCCCCACGTGCTGATGGGTTCCTTTTGGTTAGCACAAACAATCTTTGAATCAGCAGAAACCCTAGATGCAATGGCATTATCACTAGGAGTTGAACTAGTAGAAGCATCAGACTTAGTTAAATGACCTTTTGTGCTTAATGGGATTATTCTACCAGTTGGCTTCCAAACCTTAACAGGCACTATTCTAGGCATAGTGGATCTAGCTAAGGGGTAAGGTTTGCCATGCATTAATATTCGACCTGTGGGCTTCCAATCTCGAAATCCTACATTTGTAAACACATTCCTAGTAGGTTTCCGTGATTGCTTAATCTGCTTTCGCTCTCCAAACTTTCTTAACCGGGTTATGAATCATAGACCTCGAAATAACACATCACATTTATCATGATTACCGTAAGATAAACATTTTTACATGTTTTGCGACAGATAAGGGCTCAATTAATTTCGTAAGCTTGAGCTAATACTAGAACTAACACGATTCTTTTGTTCAAATCAAACTTCTTGTCCCTATGGTGTTCTTTCACTTCCTTATCATGATCACTTTTAGTTTACGTAATCCTATCCTTCTTTGCATTGCTTCTAGGTTTTGACCCGCAAACTTTAGTGTCAATCTTAACATCTGTAGAAGTAACGATGGGAACATTACATGGCTTCACTACTTTCTCGCATTCCCGGTCTAGAAGTGCCGGGATCTCAAATTCTAGGAGGCACATCACAAGTTGCTTGCTTGAATTTAGACATGGAACAAGGCATATCAAGGGTCACATGCTTGGCTTTAGGCATAGAACATGGCACAACTATTCTATCTCGCCTATTGCTAGATTTCGGACTTGTGACAATAACATACTCTAAGAGTTCCTGAGATCGTTTGGCATCCATGCAGGCATAGGCTATAGTACTATCAAAAGGTTTTTCTAATCTTTCATCTTCAACAATCTCACGAAGACCCTTCAAACTTTCCTTAAGGTATGAGAGATATGCTTTTTGTGCAAGTTCATTATTCCTAATGGGTGGGGGAATATATAACATATCGATAGCATATTTATCACAAGCAGAAACCTTAGGAACAGAGTATTTGCAATTGGGGATTGGCAACTTTCCTTTCACCTCACGCTTCAGATTCTCAATATCGTTAAGTAAAGAAGTTATCTTTTCAATTTGTTTATCATGATTAACTTTAAATGAATCACATAACTCTTTGTTTTGATCATTAACCTTTGAAATTTCAGCTTTTAAACAATCATTTTCCTTTTGCAAGTTATCAATTATGTTTTGAAGTTGGAAATTCTGAGAATCTAAAGGTGGAGGCATATGGGAACCGGCCACATCCTTCTTTTCACCTTCGCCAGAATTTGGGCTTTCAATCTTTTGATCGTGTTATAATGAGCTCGAATTTGTTCATCACGATTGCTAATTTCAAAAACGCATCAAACTCGGAGCATCGAGGATGTCTTGATACTTGAGGTTTTAACATTTTCTTTGAGATGTTGATGTTTTAATTGCAAAGCAAGATGTTCAACTTCTAATTTAGAATAATGTTTGACCAAGTCATCATGATCATCCTGTTCTATTTTCTCATGCAATTTTTAATTTGTTGTTTCAAGCTCAATGACACGATCATGGGAGACTTTCGAGCAAATGATAATTCATGAAATTTGGAAGCATTAATGGAACAATTTGTAGTAGTGAAAAACACATCTTGAGCAATACATTCGAAATCGATTCTCATTCAAGTATGCAAGTTCTTCCTTTCAATCTCACTATATTTTAATTCTCTCATAGTCACTAACCTCAACAATCATTGCATCAAATTCCTTTTCCATTTCTTTAATATCACGCGCCCTTTTTAAGACTCTCAAATTGATCTTTTAGTTGCTTAAAGAAAGGCATGACCTCGCTAAATAACATTCTTTAGTTTGCTCAAAACCCCTTTCCCCTTCAGCTATACCAGTGGGTGTGATCCTTTTCTTACAAGTTTTCTCAAAATCAACAAATAGTTGAAAGATAACATATTGACGGATTAAGGTCTTGCTTTTAGTGGCAATAGTTCTAGGAACTAAATGCATTGGTGTATTAGGAGGATACACGCTTTTAGGCAAGCTTCCTACAAGGGGATTCTTTTCAACAAGATTTTCGCCTTTTTGCATTTCCATATCCTTTTTCCGTAACCCTTGTTCAGTGGGTTAATAGAGTCTGAGGCTTAAACTTGTTCAAGGAGATCCAATTTTCTTTAGTGTAATTATGGGGTTTGATCGTTATGTTATTCTTTTACACTCGTGATCTTCTAACTTCTTATTCATCTTCTCCCTAGTGACTTCATCGATTTCTTATCTTCCTCAAGGCACTCACGCAACTAGGTTTCTGCATAGGCTTAAGGATTTCATTACCATCATAAAGCACCTTATGAGCATTTCTAGCCTTTTTAATTACCTCTGATTTGGTTCCTCAATTAGGGGAATGCTATGCTTATCGCTTAAGACTCTATGCTTAGTGATCATGTGAGCAGTCTGAATGGTATTCCCTTGTACGTACAACTTATTTTCAAGCTTGTTTTTCAAAGTTTTTAGATTGGAAAAATCATTTAACAGTTTTGATTCCTTAGCCTTGAATTCTTGCTTAAGCATTTTAACATTTTCTTGAAGTTCGTGTTTTTGCTTAGCGCTTTAGAAAGCTTTTCTTGTAAGGAGTTTAACTCTTGTTTTAATACTTCTTCTAAAATTACTTTTTATAATGATTGTACGTATTTGGACATCCATTTCCTGCTCACGGGTGGTCAACTCAAACTTAGCACGCTGTTCATAGATAGCAACTTGATCCTTATATATGTTAAGCTCAGGGTAACGGAATCATCGTGCACAAATGCAGCGTAACTCATGCAGTTCATAATCATCATTTTGAGTAGAAGATGCACAACTAGGTACAACAGAAACTTCCATGCAACTTACCTCAAGATTGACATGCACATGCCGCGGACGGGTGCATCTCTATCTTGGGTACATCCAAGCTTCCATGGAGCGCCTTTGCATTAACTTGCACAGGTTGTGTCCGGTGCACCTCTCTCTCTTGTGAATTTGAGCACGAAGATTCCATTTTTCCATTATCCGACTCATCATTTTTGTTGTCATCGACATTCGCATTCAAGAACACCCGATTCTTCAACAGATACATTACCCAACTTATCACAACAATCTTTCAACTGCACTGACACTCATTCATGTCTTCATTCTTTGTGCAGATTCTTCAATGTACATTTTCACATTATCCATGAGTTGGATAAATGTCTCAATGAATTCCTGAATTTCCATTCCAGATGTTTTTGAAGGAAATTCCAGTCAAGTGTTGATCAGAATCCGCTGAATATTCCCCAATCGATGAATGGTGAAATTGTTTGTAGATTACTTGAAGAGTCGTGACCGAAACCATCCTTTTGAACCTTTTCATTGGTAAGTTGCAGCTTTAAATGTTCTAAGTTCAACAGAAAGCTTCTTGTCAATGTAGGTAAGTCCTGGCGGAAAAGAGCACTACATGTTCGATCCCCAACTATGGATACAGCTTGTATGAGGTGCAGATGAAGTAGCCGATATGGCTCAATGTCGCATTCCATTTGCGTGGCATTCTCATTGTACTCAGAACATGAAGACCTCACATCCTCATTGTTTAATTCAAACATCTTTAATCGTTCAGTGTAGCATCCATTATCATTATTATCGACAGCATCATACAATTTAAGCACTTCCGAGATCACCGGGTCAAGAGAGTAAGACATGATGTGTTAAGATGACTGATGGATCGACACAATGAAAGACAATTGTGTGTTAGCAGAAATGTTGATTGGTTGAGATTTGGATTGGTTGATGCACGCTTAGAGAATTTTTAGGTCTAAAAACTTAAAACCTCAATAACTTCCTTTCAGAGGGGATTTGGGCCTCGAAAAATTCGTTTCATGACTTCGTGGTGAAACCTCACAATATTCAGCCTGTTCCGGTCGTTTTGACAAGTATTTCGCTGAAAACGGAGTTACGGATCAAAAGTTATGACCGTTTGAAGTTTTGACGTAAAAAGTCAACTTTGGTCAAACCTCTTCTACGAAAAAATCAACTAAGTCGCTAAACCCCTTGAACCAAGTCGCTAAGTACCAAGTCGCTAAGTAGCAACTCGCTAAATCACCAAATCGCTAAGCACCAAGTCGCTACACAGTCAAAGTCGCTAAGTAGCAACTCGCTAAATCACAAAATCGCTAAGCACCAAGTCGCCACACAGTCAAGTCGCTAAAGAGCAACTCGCTAAGGTCCAAGTCGCTAACACCAAGTCGCTAAGAATACTAAATCGCTAACAATTTGCACTGCAACTCGCTAACACTTTCTGAAGCAAGTCGCTAACCTCACTAAGTCGCTAGCCGTAGTGGAGAATCCACTAACTTGTACTATTTGTCGGCTTGTCTCAATAGACAAGTCGCTAGGACCAAATCGCTACCAAATAACACTCCAAGTCGCTAACTTTTTATGAAGCAAGTCGCTATGATGAATATCACAACGTGAACCAAGTCGCTAGCAAGAAGAACTTAACAAAACACACTTTTTAATCCAAAACACGTCCAACCACAGTGATTCAAGCTTACCAAATCCAAACCCAAGCACTTACAATGATTCTAAACACAAAAGTACTACCAAAATCCAAACTTTAACACTAGAAATCAACCAAATGATGCAAAAACCACTAAACTTTTTCAAACTAAAAAACCACCTAAAAACCACTAGAAATCCAAAGATATGTAAGATATGATCTAACCATGGCTCTTGATACCAATTGTAAGATATTAGTTTTCACTTACACATCAAACCATAACACAAAGTGGGCGTATAAGTGGAATTCTAGAGAGAGAAAGTTAGAGGTTTAGGGAACTTAGTGAGAAAAATTGAAAGATATTATTAAGAGCTCCAACTCTTTACCTTGTGAGGTAGAGAGTATTTATAGTCTTACATAAAACGCCACACAACGGGCTGTGGATCAGGCATACAGTGGGTAAAGACCCGTCCGTCCTCCACGGTGTTACTTAACTAAATACTACTTAACTTAAAATAACCAATTGAAAGATATTAGTTTTCACTTACACATCAAACCATAACACCAAGTTGGCGTATAAATGGAATTCTAGAGAGAGAAAGTTAGAGGTTTAGGGAACTTAGTGAGAGAAAGTGAAAGATATTATTATGAGCTCCAACTCTCTACCTTGGGAGGTAGAGAGTATTTATAGTCTTACATAAAACGCCACACAACGGGCTGTGGATCGCATACAAGGGGTAAAGACCCGTCCGTCCTCCACGGTGTTACTTAACTAAATACTACTTAACTTAAAATAACTACGACTACGAGCTTTCTAACGATTACATATACTTGAGGTGACCTACTCTTTAATACCTGGAATTTCTAATTCCTAACATATTACTTTTAGAAGGATAGTGGTTTTTAATCTTGTATGAAAACTGTTTTCCAGTAATACGGATCCCACTGTTCCTTTACAAAAGGGATCCGGATAGTACATCTTCCGGGATCCGTGGATCACTAGTAACAGAAACAGATTTGATAAAAGGTTTTTACAGTTTTTATACCACGAGATATATTTTATCCTACATTTTTTTTAGCATGCATACATGACCTCTAATGTATCAACAAAAATATAAAACATATAAATCAAAAGGAATGATAAACACATAATAGTAACCTAGAAAAACTAGATCAATAATATTGCATTTCAATACTAAGGATGATACAAAGGATTGGGTATATGATCCCAATATAGATTAACAACACAAAGTAAATGTCTCCGTATGTGAACTTCAACATAGGGAACACAAGTGCGATGAGTGTTAGGGTGATGAGCACGAGTGCGATGTAAATCATGTTGATGACGGATCTTCTTGGTTTCGGATGAAATGAAATGAGGAGGAAGATGAAGTTTTTTAAATGAGAGGGAATTTTTGAAATTGGAAATTTTGAAAAAGTGAGGATTGAATAAAGTGGGCGTCGAGTGGGATTATAAATAGGGAAGGAAGAATTTTTGAAATTTGTGTTTTTGTTTTATTATAGGATTAAAAGAAATAAAACATAAGCTATATATACTATGACTATAGACGAGAAATATAACACATATGAGAGAAAAAGGCTTCCTAATGAAGCTTCATGTAAATCATGTGTAAATACAAAAATCTACTCAAATAAATGCCTAACAAATAACACATATTAACTAAACTAATATCATTTAGATATAAGTGGAAAGTCATACCTCGAATGCACTTAGGAATGTCTTTACAAATGACAAATGTCACTTAGACGATTCCCGCTCCTTTGCGTTTAAGATACCTTCTTAAGGAAGGTATTCTTGTTACCAAGCGTCTCCTAAAGCTTGGTGGGTATGAGCTTTGACTAATCAATATCATAAAGAAGATTAGTGCAATTTAATGAAAAGATATATAAAAAAAAATGTTGTTATCAACTCAACATCCAAACATATAGTTTTTGAAAAACATGGTGTTTGTTTTTATGAAAAGCCTTCTTTGTAGTTTTCAATTAACTATGGATCGTATCAAGTTTTTAAAGTACAATATACTTCAAGAGACTTGGTAACGAAGCTCTGATGCCAATTGTGGAAAACTAGAAGGGGGTTGAATAGTTTTACCAATTAAAACTTCCTTTTAAACTATTTAGATCGACTTATGTCAATCTATTTGGTTGTGTGTGTTGGATGTTGATAAACAATCATATAAGGATATGTAATGAAAAGATAAGAGTAAGAAGCACAAAACCACAACGCGAGTATTTATAGTGGTTCGGCTACAAGGACACCTTCCTTGCCCTACTCCACTCCCCGAGTCACCTACTCGAGATTTTGTAAACACTACACCAATCTCCTTATGGCGGAGAAGCCTTCACAACGTCGCTTAACCTTTTTCCGGTACTAAGCTAAATACCGAGTTCTTTCACACCAAGGTGAACCACACCTACACAACATCGCCTACCCTTTATACGGTGCTAGGCTAACCACCGAGTTCTTTCACACCTTAGGTGAACTACACCTTCACAACGTCGCCTACCCTTTATTAGGTACTAGGCTAAGCACCTAGTTCCATTGCAATGGAGGAACTACTACCACACTACACCAACGACTAATCCCAAAGGAGATCTACTCCTTTACAACATCATTAAGGACATCAATATCATTGGATCTAATACTAGTCTATCTAGTACATCGAAACACACCATATCGAATGTACATCTAAAGCATCTTTCACTAATGCCTTTGACTAGATCTACAAGACACCTTTCGCTAATGTCTTGTGTCTTCACTTTCAAGTACCTTTCACTAATGCTTCTTGTCTTGACTTCTAAGCACCTACCACAAGTGCTTATCCTATAGACGATAGATACCCTTCACTAATATCTTCGTCTTGACACTTGAGACATCTTTCACTAATGTCTTTAACACTACGATTCTTTGAAGAAAGAAAGGGATCATCAACAAGAGGACTTCAATAGCCTTGATGATGAGGAAGCTTGGCAACTCATGGACTTGAGCTTGCTCGACTTCAAAGGTGATGATCTTGCCTTTAAGAGGAACCTAAAAGATCACATAAAAACAAAACTACAAACATAGATCTCTTGGATCTAAGGTTAGTGAGATTTAACTCAGGGGAGAAAGTATGTTAGAAAGGGGTTAGAAATAATGAAGAAATGGCTCACTATTTATAGAGAAAAATCCTACTGTTTCCCCGGATCCCTTTCACTTGGGATCCGACTAGCACAAAGCCAAGGATCCGTGGAACGCTCCTCTTTGCCCATGGGTATTTTTGGTTATGGGTCATGGGTCATGGGTCATGGGTTGATCCATGGTTTTCTTTTTAGATACAATGTATCTTAAGGATACAATGAACTTGGTTAAGTGGTATATATAAAACCATGGGTTATGAGTCAAAACCATTTGCTAGTATTTACCCATTTAGTATATACTTGTATTTACCCAATTTAGCATACACTTAGTTTTTACCCATTTTAGTATACTTAGTTTTAGTATATGTTTAACCCAATATGTAAACACTAGTTGTTGTACATATGTATCTAAATCATAAAATCACTTATACTAGTTTTAGTGTTTTATGTGAAAGCGTAAGTGTGTTGGAAAACTATTAGTTCAAACCATTTACGTATTTTATTTGTTTCCTTAAAATGATTTTACTTTTGTTATCGACAAAACATTAGAAGATCGTAAAATATAAATAAACGTTTTTACAGCTTATTTGTATTAACAAATCCCATAATAATCTAGGAGTTGGAAATTGTTTGCCAATTAATGTTTGACAGATTACCTTATTATATGCTTTCGTTACTAGCAGATCAACTGATGTAATGAAACTATGATAATTTGGATCCTAGTTTTCGAGAAAATTATATGGTTATATGTTTATATTACCGTTGGATATATTTTATTTTCTTGAAAAGTTGTATTATCGAAAATACTAATACTTGAACTTTTTTCAGTAGAAATGGCTCAAAATAACGATAACACTAACATCGACTAAGTTCTGCTGCTCAAAAGCTTTTTTGATCGAGAAAAGTTGATCGCTCTAAGAATTTCAATGATTGGCACCGCTTTTGAGAATTGTTCGTAGAGTTGATTACCGCTTGAAATATCTTTATGAACCTTGTCCCTGCTGAACCAACCGGCCCGGCTACTCAAAAGCTGACGCTTGGCAAATTGAGTATAAGCGCCATAATGATGTGGCTTGTCTTATGTTGGGAACGATGGAATCTGCTCTTCAAAAGCAGTTCAAAACTACTTCCCATTTAATATGCTCAATGAACTTGAACTATGTTCGGAGAAACCATGGCCGAGATTTATGACTTGACCGACGATACAAAGCTGTAGGCGTGAGAGGGTAAAACCCGTAAGTGCTCATGTAATCGGAAATGAAAGGTTACATGGACCAATTAAGGGCACTTGGCAAAACTTATGATGATGACATGGCTGTGAATTTGATTAATAGATCCCTTAACAACGATTTTAATGGTTTTGTTAGAAACTTCAATATGCAATGCTGGGAAGACAAGCATCGACCTACACGCATTGCTTATTGATTATGAAAAGGGTTATCTCAAAAGGTTCCGACTCCCCGTGTACTTTCTATTCAGGTGGAAGGATTAATAAGCCAAAACCGCAGCCGCGAACAACAAGAAGGTGAAGGGCAAAGGGAAAGTTGATAAAGGTAAACAAGTTATGGCCTATCAACCACAACCCAAGAAGTACCCTACTCCTAGGAAGGAAAATCCTAAAAAGGATCAATCATGCCACCACTGTAAGAGCGTTGGGCATTGGAAGAGAAACTCGTTTCTATCTTGATAAATTATGGAAAATAAAATGAAGTACCTAAGGGTCCTTGGGCTCGTTCTTCGTAATTTATTTGTCGTTGAATTATTTACTCTAAATCATAAAATTCCCGGGTATATGATACCTTGGATGTGGTATTCACATTTGTAATACACTACAGTGGGTATAGAGTGGAGAGGAAGTCGGCCTATGGGGAGCAATATCTCGCACGGGAAATGACGCACATGCAGCTGTTGAAGCCATAGGAACGTTTAGTTTAGTATTGCCTTCGGGCTTAGTATTGTTATTGAACAATTGTCATTACGCACCTTCTATAATTAGAGGTGTTGTTTCCTTTTCAGCTTTGTTGGATGATGGTTTTACTCATACTATTTCACGAATTGAATTTCGCTTTCTTTAAATGGTGTATTCTATTTTAATGCAATTACTGTGAATGGTGTGTTTGAAATTGATGTGATTGGAAATGAATCTAACAAATATAATAATTCGATGTTTAGCATCAATAAGAAGATAGATTTGGACTTGAATTCTTCTTATCTTTGGCATTGTAGACTTGCTCATATAGGCAAGGCTCAAGCATGCATAAGCTGCAAATAGAAGGGCTTTTGCAAAATATCAATGATGAATCATTTGATAAATGTGAGTCATGCATATATGGGAAGATGACGAAGAAACCTTTTCATAGCAATATGGAGAGGGCTTCTAATCTACTTGGTCTTATTCATACTGATGTGTGTGGACCACTTAGACATGTGTCAAAGAGAGGTGCTAGCTACTTCTTAACCTTTACCGATGATTTCAAATTGCTATGGTTATGTTTCTTTAATTAAACATAAACATGAGGTGTTTGAAACATTTAAGGTTTTCAAAGCAGAAGTAGAACTGCAATTGGGAAAGAAGATTAAAGCTCTTCGATCCGATAGAGGAGGCAAGTATCTAAGCCAAGAGTTTAAAGATTACTTAGCTGAGAATGGAATTGTCCAGAATCTCACTTCTCCATATACTCCACAACAAAATGGTGTATCTCGAGAGAAAATCGCATACATTGTTGGACATGATACGATCTATGTTTAATCTTACTACTCGCTTTTAACCTTTTGGGATTATGCTTTAGAATCACTGTCGCATTCTAAATATGGTTCCCACAAAGAAGGTTGATAAGACACCATATGAAATATGGCATGGTAAAGCTCCTAACCTCGCTTATTTAAAGGTCCGGGTTGCGAGGCTTATGTTAGACGTGACTCAGCCAGATAAACTCCAACAAAGATCTCAGAAGTGTATATTTGTAGGATACCCTAAGGAAACTATGGGTTACTACTTTTACTATCCAACCGAAAATAAAGTAATTGTTGCTAGGTATGGAGACTTTCTTGAAAGTGATCTCGTATCTCAAGAATTCAGTGGGAGAGTTTATGATCTAGAAGATGATCAAGAAGATGCATTACCTTCGAAAACACTAACGCATTTCTTCGGTAGAACCTAATAGTCCGGGTCCTCCACCGTAAGTTGAAGTGATTCCCGCTCAGAGATCCGTAAGGACTACGCATGCACCTGAACGTATATGTCTTAATGTAGAGGTTGAGGAAACTATGTTAGGAGATCTTGGAGAGCCTACTAGTTATAAAGCCGCATGGCAAGTCCTAATAAGGAAAAATGGCAAGTTGCAATGAATGGGGAAATGCAATCGATGAGAGAAAATGTAGTCTAGGAAGAGTTCGACTTACCTCCAAACGCCAAGGTGGTTGGAAGTAAGTGGCTCTATAAAATTAAGACTCCATATGGATGGCAATATACACGCCTATAAAGGTCGCCTAGTTGCGCAAGGTTTTACTCAAACTTATGGCATAGATTACAAGGAGACCTTTTCTCCTCAGAAAGGCACATTAGAGCTATTAAAATTTTCATAGCTATAGCAGCATACTATGACTATGAGATATGGCAAATGGATGTCAAAACCGCCTTCTTAAATGGTCGCTAAGATGAAGACATCTATATGAAGCAACCTAAGGGGTTCGTGAATCCACAATTTCCAAACCGTGTATGCAAACTTCAAAGGTCCATTTATGGATTGAAGCAAGCATCAAGACAATGGAATAAAAGATTTGATGAAGAAATCAAAAGGTATGGATTTATACAAAATCTTGATGAGCCTTGTGTATATCACAAAGTTAGTGGGAGTGATGTAATTTTCCTAATTCTTTATGTCGATGACATATTAATTATGGGAAAAGACATTCCAAGTTTGCAAAATGTTAAGGCATATCTTGGGAAGTGTTTTTCCATGAAGGATTTAGAAGAAGCTGCATACATTCTGGGAATCAAGATATACCGAGATAGGTCAGAGCGGTTAATTAGTTTAAGTCAAAGCGCTTACATTGATAAAATATTGAAGAGATTCAATATGCAAAATTCCAAGAAAGGATATTTGCCGATGGAAGTAAAGCATGGCTTATGTAGCGATATGTGTGCTTCAACACTGCCGAGGTGGCACGCATGCGAAAGTTCCTTATGCTTCGCCGTAGGATCTATTATGTATGCCGTGGAGATGCACAAGGCCGATGTGGCGTTCGCCGTAACATGACCAATCGATATCAACAGTAATCCGGTGAACTTCATCGACTTTTGTTAAACATATTCTAAAGTATCTTAGGAATACGAAAGATATGTTTTTAGTGTATGGTGGAAATCGCATACGAGCTTGGTGTTACAGCCATTACGTGATGCATCATGGCAGTGTGATAAAGATGATACTAAGTCTCAAACGGGTTATGTCTTTGTCATCAATGGAGGAGCAGTTGGACCGGAAGAGCAAGAAGCGAGTACTATTGCGATGTCTACAACAGTTTTAATACATAGCCGCTTCGAAGTCGCGAATGGAGGCTATTTGGATTAGGAAATTCATTTCGAGGCTTGGTGTTATTCCTTCAATTGAATCGCCTATTGATATGTATTGTGACAATTCTGCTGCAATCATATTTGCCAATGAACCCGGAGTCATGAAGGGCACCGCATATTTTCTACTAAGTATTACTATGTTCGGGAACAAGTCCGTGAAGGTGAAATAAATCTATTGAAAGTCCACACGATGATAACTTAGTGATCCTTTCACTAAGGCTTTAGCTAAAGACAAGCTTATTGGACTTGCCAATGGAATTGTACTTCGTTTAGCTAATAGTTTCATGCATAACTGTGATTAGTATTTGGATAAAGGATATTGTAAAACATTTATTATTTTGATGAAATAAAGTTTGGATTATGTTTATTTTCATTTATAATATTGTTGTCCTATATTTGCATGTTTAATCCGTGAATAACTAATTTATTCTAAATGTCCGTTGTCGATTAATGATATGGGAGTATCATTAAATTAATACAAATCTGAGAGATGTGGTAGAATGTACTTGAAAGTATATAGATGAGAATGCATACCAATTTCAGATGATATTCAATGAATTGAATATAGGACTTATCCCAACTACATAATTTACTTTGTGGATATTGTTATAAGTAAATTATGAATAGTTATCCTCAGACTTGAGATACCGGATAAGTGTCATGAATGTAGTACATTTATGTGGAGAAACTTAACGCCATAATGAATCGTAGTCATAAGGGTTATTTTCTAAATGTTACAAAGTTTGTAGGTTATTCTTGTAGTCAAGATAGAATTTGTTCCTTCAAATTTATTTGGAGTTTAATACTGCTGGCCCCTCGTAGGGTTGACAAGATGTTTGTGCGACCGCACCCAAAATCTCCCCTAAATATGTTTAGAAGATTTGGTAATCTTGGTCAATCACTTACAACGAGAAACATAATAGTTTTATAAAGAATGACTTAATTCCATATATTTATTTACGTGGTATTAGATACAAAAGGATAATAATAATGAGAAATCATTAAAAGGTTTTCCAGGAGCCTTACTCGAGTCGTACTAGAGGCATCGAAGTGTTGCTAGACGCTAACCGATGTGATCACTCTATTAAGATATATCCAAGAGGGAGCTGTTAGTTTTATGGATATAAATTAGTAGACGTGAGTTAGGATCGAAATTGAGACCACGGGATTGCACACTTTACGTATGAGAATTGTTAGCCTTAATAGTTTTTAATAGAAGTGATGGTCATTCACATTTAGGAACTTTGTAACGAGTGTTAGATATCGTGATAGAATAGTCAACGGGCTCGTGGATTGGGCTAAGCTAAATGGCTAGAAGTTATGTTAAGCTAGCCTTGAATAAGTTCTTGTAACCCAATCCAATCCAAGTCCACCACGAGGCCCATTGAAAGCCCTTTAGGGGGTCTAGTACTTGTACTATATATACCCCTCAAAGTCTCATTTGAGGGGTGTGCTTGAGTGTGTGCGCAGTGTGTTTTCTTTGGAATATACAACATCTTGTTTTCATCTTTCTCTACACATACAATCGTTTTATAACATCAAGTCACCATCTTTCCATCTTTATTTCTTGTTTCTTCTACGCATAACGTGGGTGTTTGTGTTCGTGTTTTACGTGTTTGGTTAGTTTGGTAAAGTGATAAGGTTGATAAAAGTAAGGTCCTATGTGACAACTCGTACTTTCAGGTCATTTTTTAAATCACAATTCATGCTTCATTATTCATCGTTTATCGTAAGCTAGGTTTACGAGTTTCAAATTTGCATAACCTTAATGGTTTAGCTGCGAATTCATGATCATATCATCAAGGGCATTTCGTATAGACTAGGTTTAGTCTACATTTCATTAGCATCATTGTCATCATATTAGTTCATGCATGGATTTGCATTTTTCATTAAACGAATATTTTCCTATTAAATAAACGCTATCGCGTAATCATTTATTTTGAATATTTGATCCAACAATTCCAAAAATATTCCCAACATATTTTTATACTCATATTAAGATTATGAAAATAATATTATGAGTTTACCCAGTGTTTTAAATTTATTTGGTATATAAATTGTTATATTTATATTATTACGACGGTTTTCGTAAATTCAACCCGATAAATATTTATTCACTCAATTCTTGTAAGAAATGTATTTTTATAATTTTTATGACTTCAATACATTCTATTTTGCTCCGTTAAATTTTATTTTTAGTTAACGCTACCCTAAATGTTTAAATATGTATACAAGTTACTCATTTATCTTTAAACAACTACACCTTTATTTCTACACATAAATACTTAAGTCTTAAAAAAAATACCAAATTCTTTCATTTTTCTTATGTTGGTCGACAACATGAATGACTCACTCATTTAATTACCAAATATCTTCACTTATATTCATATTATATTAACACTACTTCACATATTATCTCATAACTCAAAGTGTAAAAAAAAAAAAAAAAAAACATACTCTCTTTTCCTCTCTACTCCATAACCGGCCACATTGAAGGACCAAGAGAAGATCAAAATTTTTTCAAGCCAAGTTTATAAAACAATCTAGACACACTCTTGATTAAGGTTGTGAAATAAAAACCTTGGGTGTTTAGGATTAAACCTTTGTTCACTTCACCTCATCAAGTCACTAGTAAGCATCTCATATTCATGTTCATATTTCATATTCATTTTGTGTTCATTTCATCATATATAAGAAAAGCATGCAAGTCATAATGATGTTTATATCACTTTTTCATTGTTTTTAAGAGTTATATATATATATATATATATATGTCATCCTATAATTACTCCTTGTAATATATCACTTTTGGTGATGTCTAAGAACCCATGACACCCTAAGAAGGTGTATGGTAGGATTAGAATAGCTTCGGAGTTGTTTTGAATTGGTTAGAATAGGTTTGGCGCGAGAAAAACTCATTTCGACAAGTCTAATTAAGGGTCTGTCCATATTTTTGAATTCTGGAATTCTCGACAGTAGGTAAAAATTTTTGGCCTAGATATTTAGAAAATACACTTTAAAACGAAAACGCGACCGCTTGAACGGGTTAAAACGGAGTTATAACGAAGAAGATATGAATTTTTGAAGTTTGACGACGAAAACTAATAATTTCAGAAATTTCAGCATGTAAATGTCACTTTTACGAGTAAAAAATGAGGCTTAAGCGTTATGAAATGTGTCGACTTATTAAAAATATATTAGTGTACTTTAATAACTAATCTAAGGATGTAGAAAACGTAGAAAACGGACTTGTAACGAGTAAATTACACGCGATAAACAAAGTTGCCGTAACTTTATTCTATTAGCAAAATTAATATATTTTCTATTAAACACATACTACGGCAACGAGGGACCATGTTGAGGGTCGCTTTTAACAATGACGGAGTACTTTTTATAAAATGATGTCTTCTAGTAAAAGTAAGTTCGCCTAGCCTATTTTCCAAAATGTCCAACCGCTCGTCAAGCGGAGTTGTAATCTAATAAAATATAGTCACTCAAACTTTGCCGAAATCCACCCTTAAACTATATTTTGGACACAAGTACCATACTTTAGCTATATTTTTCTATGATCGAACCTCTATGACGAAAACTTAAATGTTAAAACTTTGAGATAATGATACAAGCTTCCCAAAACCGTTGAGTTTGTTTCCTAACACTCGATGTGCACCATTTTTCGACTAGCTTTTCAAGGCCGTTTAGTCACTTTCATGAATTCTTCAAATGACATTATTTTACGACGAAAAGTTATAATTTCATAATAAATCATTAAATGATTATCGTATGATATCATTTCAACGTAAATGCTTGAAAAGTAATTATTAAATTGTCAAGACGTTATGAGATTATTTTTCGACGATAAGTATTATTTTCAAAAATTCACGAGTGGTATAGATATCATACGAATTGCATGCATAACATTACATTGTAACTTATCATATATCATATCATTCATAATAGGTTCGAGTTAGAGATTCACGCTACATTTCAGTGTGCTCACTTTTGTCATCACATCACTTCATCAAGTGAGTCATAGCCCCTACTCTTTTAATTGTTTTGAATTACTTTTGGGGGAGATACATGCTCAACTATTTTATGACAATCATGATTATTTGCAAACTATATGTTTATCTGAACTGAATTTTTAGTCATATTCTATATCATAAATCATTGAGCTAAATGTCTTGGTATAATCATTGAGCTAAATGTCTTGGTATTATCATGGAACTAAATGTCTTGGTATAATCATTGAGCTAAATGTCTTGGTATAATCATTGAGCTAAATGTCTTGGTATTATCATTGAGCTAAATGTCTTGGTACAATTTGAAACAACACTCATATGTGTTATGTCAAGTAACTATTAATACATTAATATACGCACTATTATGTGAATTCATTTGACATCATGCGCTTGAACATAAACTATACATATTTTGGCAGTGGGTTGTGAACACACAAGTTGCAAGTTTTGTATGGGCGAAACTTGGAACTGAGTGGATTTACAATGTCTTTGCTGCATAAACGATTTTGAAAGGCTTTACATTTCAACACAAACTCTATGAACTCACTCAACCATTGTGTTGACACTTTTTAGCATGTTTTATCTCAGGTATCTTGGGCATACACTTCGTGGCATGCATATGGGCATATCATAGAGTCGCGGTGACGACGCGTCTTACATGGATTTTATGCACTTTAAAACATCGTTTGGATTGTATTAAATTTATTACCGTACATAGTGACTTTCATTTGGGACCTATACTTTGTAAACTCTGAATGTTTTATTAAATCAAACGATGTGTTTTCCAAACGAAACTTTAGGTCGTTCAATATAACTGTGATTGTGATGCTATGATAGTCAATCCCCAGGAATTCCATTCCGCTGCAAAACAGGTAATTTGGGGGTGTGACAGATTGGCATCAGAGCTTCAGTTATAGAGAACTAGGTTGCATCATTGACCCTAGACTATAATTACATCATCATAGCATCTCATCATTTCATCATAAGTGCATATTCACTTTACATGCGGTTTATACGTACATATTTCGAGTTATTTACTTTCATTTCAAATCGATTGTCACATGGATGCCTGCAAATGCCCATTCCATTATCCTTTCTTTAGAATCCAATGTGGAGAATGCCTTGTCATTCCCTATCTCAATTTTAACATCAGTTGATTCATTACCTCTAACGTCGAATGCCGAGACAAAACCTTTAAGTAGGGCGAAGTCACTCTCACTCCTTTGTTTCACCACTAACATGTCGAGTTACACGTTATTCACGCATTAAGTCACTAAACCATCATACATTTGAAGCACTTACAACATCTCATAACCCTTTTCTTTGGAAACCGTCGATCGTTTTGAAAAATAACCTCAAATTTATCACTTCATATCACCCCTCTTTGGAGCGCTTATTATTAACATTGGACTTTTCTACGTCTCACCTTTCCTCTCATTTTGAAGAGTTATGGCGCCAAAGAAAGCTGCACCAGAAATGACACCAGATGCTATCCAAAAGTATGTAGAGGATAGTATAGCCGAGGCACTAAGGAAAGAACGAGCAACGGTAGCTATTCTTGCCGAGGCCACGGCTGCTGCTGAAGTCGCTAGACTTGCTACTCGCTACGTGAGCTGCAGGAGGGTATGGAGTTCGAAATTGTACATACAAGGACTTTAAGAACTGTGATCCCACAAAGTTCAAAGGCACGAAGGAGCCACTTTGCTATGATTCGATGGTTTGAGAAAATGGAGTCTGTGTTTCTTTTATGCAATTGCCCGGATGACTACAAGGTGAAGTTCGCCACTGGTACACTCTTAGATGGTGCAATGTCATGGTGGAACTCGTATGCGCAACCTATTGGTATTGAAAATGCTTACAAGCTCACGTGGGATGAATTCAAGAATCTGGTAACTAAGAAGTATTGTCCACGCACGGAGGTGAAGAAATTAGAAACGAAATTTTACGAGTTAGTGACTATTGGTTTTGACATCGAGACCTACATCAGGAGGTTTCAAGAATTGGCTGCACTATGTCCATCAATGGTTTCGGACAATGAGAAACTACTAGAAAATTTCATTGGAGGACTTCCACAATGTATTCAAGGAGATGTAACTTCTTCCGATCAACAAACAATTGAAGAGACTATTAGGATAACTCAAAAACTCATGGCTCAGGTTGTGAAGGGGGAAAATATTATCAACAATAACCGCAACAACCACAACAACAACCAAACTAGCAACAACAAAAGGAAATGGGAAAATGACCAGGGAGGTTATGATAACGACAACCAAAACCGTAACACTAACCATCACCAACAACTGAATAGAAGACAAGAAGTCGCCAGGGTCTATGTTGCTGCACCAACAAAGGGAAGAGCTTATACTGGAAACTTACCGCGATGCCACCAATGCACGCTACATCATAATGGTCCATGTTGTATATGCTTTAGCTGTCACAAAGTAGGACACCTTGCTAAGGACTGCAAGGGCAAGGCCATAGTCACATGCTTCGGATGTGGGAGCAAGGACACTATCGGAATCAATGTCCTCAAAACCAAGGTCAACAAGTTAAAGGTGCTCTTGGAAAAGCATACATGTTAGAAGGAGGAGAAGCTCAACAGGATTTCAACAACGCGAAAGACTAAAGAAGTTCGGAAACTAACAGTTTATGTCCCTATGTACTATGTCGTACTAAGTTTATGTCTCCCATCGTATTCGGATCTTATTACTTAAGATGTATTACTGTTTGATAAACCACTCGTTGTAAAATATTCTCATCTATCGTACTTCATTTTCTTCCGATTCGATATCATTTACAAAGGTTTTACTTCCTTTTGCTTTAACTACCATTTTAACGACGCAGTTTAACTCTTTGTAAACATTGAGAGTTATAACAACTAAACCGAACGTCACATTATCGTTCCTTAATTATACATAGCCTAGCTAACTATGTCTAATTCTGGAGGGATCATGTTATGTTGGGAGCAGTTATTCATAAATCTTGGTGCAAGCAAAATTTTCACATATTCCAAAGTCAAAGTGTTATTCATGGGAGATTCATCCACTATTTTCTTTACTATGATATTTTATACACTTTTAGTCATTGATAACCGTAACGACACTTCCTCATGTCTTCTCTCCTCGATATTCATCATAAACTCAAAAATTCGATAGACTATCATCTAACCGAATTCAGGGTGGACTGAATTCTTTTTGGATGGGCGAATGTGACAACTCGTACTTTTAGGTCATTTTTTAAATCACAATTCATGCTTCATTATTCATCGTTTATCGTAAGCTAGGTTTACGAGTTTCAAATTCGCATAACCTTAATGGTTTAGCTGCGAATTCATGATCATATCATCAAGGGCATTTCATATAGACTAGGTTTAGTCTACATTTCATTAGCATCATTGTCATCATATTAGTTCATGCATGGATTTGCATTTTTCATTAAACGAATATTTTCCTATTAAATAAACGCTATCGCGTAATCATTTATTTTGAATATTTGATCCAACAATTCCAAAAATATTCCCAACATATTTTTATACTCATATTAAGATTATGAAAATAATATTATGAGTTTACCCAGTGTTTTAAATTTATTTGGTATATAAATTGTTATATTTATATTATTACGACGGTTTTCGTAAATTCAACCCGATAAATATTTATTCACTCAATTCTTGTAAGAAATGTATTTTTATAATTTTTATGACTTCAATACATTTTATTTTGCTCCGTTAAAATTTATTTTTAGTTAACGCTACCCTAAATGTTTAAATATGTATACAAGTTACTCATTTATCTTTAAACAACTACACTTTTATTTCTACACATAAATACTTAAGTCTTAAAAAAAATACCAAATTCTTTCATTTTTCTTATGTTGGTCTACAACATGAATGACTCACTCATTTAATTACCAAATATCTTCACTTATATTCATATTATACTAACACTACTTCACATATTATCTCATAACTCAAAGTGTGAAAAAAAAAAACCATACTCTCTTTTCCTCTCTACTCCATAACCGGCCACATTGAAGGACCAAGAGAAGATCAAAATTTTTTCAAGCCAAGTTTATAAAACAATCTAGACACACTCTTGATTAAGGTTGTGAAATAAAAACCTTGGGTGTTTAGGATTAAACCTTTGTTCACTTCACCTCATCAAGTCACTAGTAAGCATCTCATATTCATGTTCATATTTCATATTTATTTTGTGTTCATTTCATCATATATAAGAAAAGCATGCAAGTCATAATGATGTTTATACCACTTTTTCATTGTTTTTAAGAGTTATATATATATATATATATATATATATATATATATATATATATATATATATATATATATATATATATATGTCATCCTATAATTACTCCTTGTAATATATCACTTTTGGTGATGTCTAGGAACCCATGACACCCTAAGAAGGTGTATAGTAGGATTAGAATAGCTTCGGAGTTGTTTTGAATTGGTTAGAATAGGTTTGGCGCGAGAAAAACTCATTTCGACAAGTCTAATTAAGGGTCTGTCCATATTTTTGAATTCTGGAATTCTCGACAGTAGGTAAAAAATTTTGGCCTAGATATTTAGAAAATACACTTTAAAACGAAAATGTGACCGCTTGAACGGGTTAAAACGGAGTTATAACGAAGAAGATATGAATTTTTGAAGTTTGACGACGAAAACTAATAATTTCAAAAATTTCAGCATGTAAATGTCACTTTTTACGAGTAAAAAATGAGGCTTAAGCGTTATGAAATGTGTCGACTTATTAAAAATATATTAGTGTACTTTAATACGAATCTAAGGATGTAGAAAACGTAGAAAACGGACTTGTAACGAGTAAATTACACGCGATAAACAAAGTTGCCGTAACTTTATTCTATTAGCAAAATTAATATATTTTCTATTAAACACATACTACGGCAACGAGGGACCATGTTGAGGGTCGTTTTTAACAATGACGGAGTACTTTTTATAAAATGATGTCTTCTAGTAAAAGTAAGTTCGCCTAGCCTATTTTCCAAAATGTCCAACCGTTCATCAAGCGGAGTTGTAACGAATAAAATATAGTCACTCAAACTTTGCCGAAATCCACCCTTAAACTATATTTTGGGCACAAGTACCATACTTTAGCTATACTTTAGCATATGGGCATATCATAGAGTCGCGGTGACGACGCGTCTCACATGGATTTTATGCACTTTAAAACATCGTTTGGATTGTATTAAATTTATTTCCGTACATAGTGACTTTCATTTGGGACCTATACTTTGTAAACTCTGAATGTTTTATTAAATCAAACGATGTGTTTTCCAAACGACACTTTAGGTCGTTCAATATAACTGTGCTTGTGATGCTATGACAGTCAATCCCCAGGAATTCCATTCCGCTGCTAAACAAGTAATTTGGGGGTGTGACATCCTACAATTGGTATCAATCGCTTAACAATGGTTTAGGAGTGTTGTGTTACGTTTTTGGTTAGAACTTTACAAAGAAAGTTGCGTTTTTTCTCTATAAACGTGGGCTTTTTGCATAAAGTTTTGATTTTTACGTGTTTTTAAGCTTAAAGTTGTAGACTTTATTGATCATTAAGTGTTTTGAAAGAAGTTTGTGCAAAAGAAATCATTTGGAAACGTGTTTTTGCATTTCTGGGCTGTTTTTACGCGTAAGCAACTTTTGGTCAAAACCCTCTTTTACTGCTGTAGAAGAAAAGTCAAAACCCTAATCCTTCGCGAAGGTTTTACGCTAAGAATTAAGTTTTACATATAAGTTTTTGGTGAAGGATCTTCGCGTAACAACGGTTACTCGCTTCTTCCCTCACTTGATAAGTTTTGGAACACTTCGACTTGTGGATATCTTTCACGCTTGGATAAGTGTGAAGGATTTTGGTTTTAAACCTAAACTTACGCATAAGCATAATCGCTTACGAGTAACACTCTATGCATAAGTTAACACTTACGCGTAAGGTTTTTACGACTAAGCATTATATTTACGCTTAAGCCTAAAGTTACGCGTAAGATATAGTTTACGCATAAGCTCTATCCTACGCCTAAGCATCCTACGCCTAAGGAATCCTAACGCATAAGCTTTCTAACGATAAGAATCCTACGATAAGAAATCCTCACGCATAAGCACTAATTTCTAAGCTTAAGAACAGACTTACGAGTAAGATTTTGAGCAAAACTTCAAACGGCTATAACTTTTGAACCGAAACTCCGTTTTCAACGTTCTACCCATCAAAACGACCATGAGAATGAGGAGAATGACATGCTGAATTAACTAAAGTCCTAAAAACGCTCCGAACAGAAGTTATTGAGGTTTTTAAGTTTTTTAGAGCAAATTTTCACTACAACAACCGAGCTTAATCTTCATCAAACACAACTCCTTTATCGTTGAATCGATCCTACATCAACTTTATCATCCAATAACTTCATCAATGGCTACTCAACAAGACATTCATGCAGCTGGTGCCGAAAACCGTCCTCCTATGCTGGAAAAAGGTGGATATCTTCAATGGACAAGTCGTATGCTCCGCTACATCAAGACCAAACCTAATGGAAAACTCATGATTCAATCCATTACGAATGGACCCTTCAAGCCTCGACAAGTCCAAATCCTCGAAATCTCGATGCAACACCTCCCATCCCACCATCATTTCGTGTTCAATATGAATCGTAATACACCAAGAGGATAAGATGCAAGTCGATGCAGATGACATGGCAATTCACATTGTCCAACTAGGATGGCCAAGAGATATCTTTGCTGCTGTTGATAGCTGTGAAACTGCTTTCGATATGTGGGAACGTGTTAGAAGGCTATGTTATGGAACAGAAATTGGTAAACAAGACATGGAGAACAAGTTTGTGACCGAATGGGAGAAGTTTGCATCTACTCCAGGAGAATCCATTGAATCCTACTATGGAAGGTTTTGTACTTTGATGAATGAGCTTATCGTAAAACAAGTTGGCACCCGAACTATCGCTTAAAACATCAAATTTCTCAACAATCTTCCAGAAAAATGGGGACGATATGTCACTATTGTCAACCAAACAAAGGACTTACATCGGTGAACTTTGATCAACTAAACGATTTTCTCAAACAAAACCAAGTCAAGTCTATGAAGTTAGGAAAGAAAGATTGGCAATGAATCATGATCCCTTGGCACTAATGGCAAAGACTCCAACTCCAGTGAACTCAAAACAACAAGCTTCATCATCTTCCACTAACAACAACTTGCAACAATACATTACACAACCACAAGCGTTATCCTCAACAACATGTCTATCCACCGTAACAACAAGTCATTCAACAACAACAAGATCCACAATACAAGGAACAAGGAATCACGATCCTGAAATCTGAACAAGAAGAAGCTTTGTCACATGCATTTGCATTCTTGGGTAAAGCATTCAGAAGCCGCTATTCCACACCAACTAACAACAACCAAAGGATTTCATCAAACACTCGCTTAACAGTGCAAATTTCAATACCGGTGTCAATATGTGTCATCAAGGACAAATGGTTGGAGTTATTGAGAATCAGCAGGATATGCTACCGGATTTCGCATGGGTAATCGCGGTTCCGTATCGTGGTAATCAGTTGGGTCGTAATGTTGGAAATCGATGGGACGTAATGTTGGGAATAGAGCAAAGTGGTAATCGAATGGGAATGTTGCAGCCCAATCATTGGGAATTATGGAAATGTGAATCGGGTAATCGTTAAGTGTTACAACTGCCAAGGAGTGGGTCACATGGCAAAGAATTGTCCTACCGCCGAAAAAGAAGGATCTTGCGATCTTAAAGCTATCATGTTGGTACAAAAGGAAAACACAGGACTTCAGCTTGAGTGCCGAGGAACATGACTTTATGGCTATTATGGATGATTTGGAAGACCTAGAGGACATCAATGCAAACTGCATCTTCATGGCAAATCTTCAGAAGCTTCGTACGACATCGACCGACGCACCTCCTCGCCTATAACGCCAATGCAGTATCTGAGGTACCAATCATTGATCCATGCTATAACAATGTCATATTTGATGTGTTTACTCATGACGAACAGCATTCTCGTGACACCAACCTACTTATGATACATACCTGGACAATCCGAGTTGTAGCAGTACTAACTCTGAAACTCTAGATGTGGATCCTAACGGAGGCTGTGTGGCACAAAATACTAAGACTAATGAGGAAACACATGCTTATTTTGAAACATTAATCAATAACGCGTGGCATTGAAATTGAGAAAGTTAAACGGTCAATCGCTGAAGTTAAGGCCGCGTATGCTAAATTGACCGCTGAGCTTGAGAGTTACAAGGAGAACGCAAAAGCTTTTGAATTTCACAAAACAAAGAGTCAATTAGAAATTGGTTATCGAGATTCCGCTTTAAAGAGAACAACAATTGCAAATCAAATTTAACACACTTGATGTTAATTTGAACTTAAAAATAAAATCTTTAAACGAGGAAATTTCGACCTTAAAACCAACTTTCTAAACAAAAAGCACTGTTTTCTGATCTTGAAAAAGAGAAGAAACAGTTGAGTGCTGATTTTTCAAAACGAGAAGATTCTCTTCTTGATAAGAATGAAAAGATAAAAAATTTGGAAAATTTGCTTGTTACAACGGGTCATTCAGCAAAATCAACCAATATGCTGATTAATCAAACAAATCCGTATTTTCATACAACTCAAAAATTGGCTCTTGGTAACACACCTCCTTGTTTCCTCAAGAAAGCTCAGAAAGAACGGAATGTGTTGAACAATGGAAAACCTTTGCATGAACCCATAATTGTTCATGATTCTCTTGAAACGTTAGAACTATCGGATGAGAGTAGATCAAAAATGAAACAAAAGAATTCAGAAATAAAACCAATCGATTATAACAAATAGAACAAAATTAATGGAATTACTTTTGTGTCTCAAAAAGAAAAATCAAAGTTTTTCATAACACCCAGTGTTTCAAACAGTGTGTCAACACCAGTCTCAAAACCAGTTTCAAAACCTGTTTCAACTCCTGTAGTTGTCTTAAAATCTCTTTCGAAAATCGAACAAATGTCTTCAAACAATCCTTTTAACACATGTGAGCTAGAAGCATTTTAGATGACGTTAAAACTAGAATTGGGGATCTTCAAGAGACTGTTAAATCTAAAACCAATATTACAACTAATATATGGTTTTCTAGTTTTGATGATGAAATGAAAAAGTTTTTTGAAACTCAAATTGCCCATCCGCTGAATAACATTAGAGCAAGGGTAATTCATTTTGAACAAGCATTTTTAAAAGAAACAGCTGAATTTGTCAAGGACCATAAATCTCACAGTAAAGCAAGCTAATGAAAGTGTTGAACACATCATAGTTTTGGAAAATTTAAATGATTCTCTCTTGAAGATGTTCGACTACGATATTATGTCCATTATTTTACAAACATATTCTTTGAAGATCATGAAAGACTCCACCGAGACCTCGAAATTGTTTCAAAAAAGAAAAAGCTCTTGAAAAACTTGAAAAAGAAAATGTCTCATATTTTAAACAACTTCATCGAAAAACTGAGGAATGCAAATATGACAAACTGTCGTATGAGCGTGCCTACAATGACATGAAAGCGAAAAATGATCTTTTAAGGGCTCAGGCAGAATGTCAAAAAGGAAAGGCAGTGGATACTAAGATTACAAAACCATTGACCGAGGAGAAAGCAAATGTTCCCAAACCGGTTTTCAAACCAAAAATGTCTGTTTCTCTGCCTCCTCCAAAAGTCGATGAGAAAAATGTTTCATCAAAACCAGTCACTTCACCTACCTTGCCTAATCAAAATGTTGAAAAAGGAAAAGCGGTTATCGAGAAACCAAAAGTTTTAGCACCTGGCCTTTTTAAGATGAGTACCACTAATGTGTCTGCCTCCACATCTAAACCATATGGAACAAACGACATAAGTTTAGAAAAGCACTCTAAAGAGACTAGGAAAGCTGAAACCACTTCTCTAGATAAAAATGTGAATCCTAATGCGTGTGCCTTACCTTCTACAGGACTAGAAAGCACCTCTAGGAGCAGCAGACTAAAGCCTAAGAGCAATACAAGGAACAATAGAGTCCCGCGTGCCTCTAAGAGTAGTAGCTTGAATAAAGAGAAGAAAGTAGAAGACCACCCTAGGAATTTACCGCTTTATAATAAGAAATACATTTCATCTGACTGTAATGAACCTATGAAACTTGCTAAGTCTAATGAATGTGTTGAATCTCTTTGTTTAACTTGCAAGAAATCTTTAATTAATGTTCAAGATGATTATGTTTCTAACAATGTGAATGATAAGCCTGTTAAGAAGAATGTTCCAAAAAGAACTTATAAGAAACGAGTAGGAAGACTAGTTGCAAGACTTAGGCTTTACACTACTGATAAGAAGCATACTGTTTACTTTAGGGATGATATTTGGAAACCAACGGGTAGAACTTTCACACTCCAGAATGGTACAATGAGTGACCAACCAGAATAACCAGTAGAAAACTTCTTTGAGTGTGATCAGGATTTTACCTCTAACCCAAAGGAACCAAAATCAAAACAGTTTCCAACATCTTCTTCTTCGTATTGGCAGGTTATCAAAATATGTCTTTGGATCGTCGACTCAGGTTGCTCCAAGCACATGACCGGAATCAAGCTGCCTGATCAATTTCATCTGGAAATTCACGCGAACCGTACATTTTGGAAATGATCATGTAGCAGCTATCATGGGTTATGGAGATCTACCGTTTGGAAATTATTTGATCACTCGGGTTTACTATGTTGAAAGGTTGGGACACAATTTGTTTTCACGGGCAGCCTGATGCAGATTTAGAGGTTGCTTTAGGAAAAATGCTTGCTTCGTTAGAAACTTGGATGGCAATCGATCTCTTAACGGGAATCATGATACAAACTTGTATGCTATCGACATCAACCAAATGGCCTCTTCATCACCGATATGTCTTATGACACGAGCATCTGGAACACAGTCCTGGTTGTGGCATAGAAGGTTATCCCATCTCAACTTCGACACCATCAACAAACTTGCCAAAGACAACATCGTCAACGGACTTCCAAAGTTCAAATACACCAAGGATCACTTATGTCCATCATGCTAACAAGGAAAAAGCAAAAGAGCATCATATAAACCCAAATCCGTACCTAGTTCGGAAGCTAAGTTGCATATGTTGCACATGGACTTATGTGGCCCAATGAGAGTTGAAAGCATTAACGGAAAAAAGTATATTCTTGTTATCGTCGATGATTATTCGAGATATGCATGGGTTAGGTTTCGAGATCAAAAGACTAAGCACCGTGCATCATCATCACCTTTCTCAAGCGTATTCAAGTACTTCTTCAAACTCCAAGATAGGGTTGTAAGAACGTATAACGGCAAGAATTCACTAATCAGGAGTTAAGAGACTATTTTGAAGATGTTGGAATCACACATCAAACATCAGTTGTTAGAACTCCACAGCAGAATGGGGTAGTTGAAAGAAGAAATCGTACTCTTGTGGAAGCTGCTCGCACAATGCTACTTTATTCTAGTGCACCATTATTTCTATGGGCTGATGTTGTTGCCACTTGCTTGTTTCACTCGAACCCATCCCTAATCCATCCTAGATTCAATAAAACCCCATATGAGCTAGTGAACAACAGAAAACCTGATATCTCTTACTTTCACGTGTTTGGCGCTTTGTGCTATCCTACAAATGACAGAGAAGATCTTGGAAAACTGAAAGCAAAAGGTGATATTGGAATCTTCATTGGATATTCAGATAACCCAAGGGCATTCAGGGTGTATAACAGAAGAACTAGGAGGATCATGGAGACGATGAATGTGACATTTGATGAACTGTCACAGATGGCTTCTGAGAGACTCGCTCTAGAACCCGCACTAAACCCGCAAACTTCTGGACACATCAGTTCAGGACTCGTACCTCAAAGAGATTAATCAAATTCGTTTGACAATCCTAAAGAACAATAATGGGAGAATTTCTTTGTGACAACTCGCAATTTTAGGTCATTTCTCAAGTTTACTATTCATCTCGGGAATTTACTATTCATGAAACACTATTCATTTCCCAGAGAAAATCACTATTCGAGTTGCACTATTTCATCATTTATCGTAAACTAGGTTTACGAATATCAAATTCGCGTAACCTTAATGGTTTAGCTGCGAATTCATGAACAATCATCAAGGACATTTCATATAGACTAGGTTTAGTCTACATATCATTAGCATCATTATCATCATATTAGTTCATGCATGGTTTTGCATTTTACATTAAACGTATAAGTTTTATTAAATAAACGTTATCGTATAATTAATTATTTTGAACAATTTATCCGATACTTCCAAAAATTATCTCGATATATTTTTATACTTATATTAAGTTTATAAAAATAATATTATGAGTTTAGCCAGTGTTTTAAATTTATTTTGTATGTAAATTGTTATATTTATATAATTACGACGGTTTTCTTAAATACTACACGATTATTATTATTTCACTCAATTTTTGCAAGAAATGTATTTTTATAATTTTTATGACCACAATATATTTTATCTTGACCCGTTAAAAATTATTTTTATCTAACGCTACCCTAAATACTCAAATGTGTATACAATTTACCACATGTCTTCAATTAACTTACAATTAATTATACTCATACATAACATAAAAAAAAATGTATTATCAATGACTAACACCCCCTTGTCGACAAGGGGGGGTGAGTCATTTTATTTGCAAAATATCTCTTGTAAGTATATGTATTATACTCTTAATATCACAAACACATTCACTTATTATCCACAAGTAAAAGATCAAACCATTTTCCTTTCCTCTCTTCTCTCTAGAACCGGCCAACCAAGGGACCAAGAAGGAGACCATATATTTTTCTCTAATCAAGTTTTATATACTCTAGTATCACTCTTGTTTAAGGTTTTGCAATATAAACCTTGGGTGATTAGGAAAAATCCTTTGATCATAAACCTCATCAAGTTACTTGTAAGCTTTTCATATTCATGATCATATTTCATATTCATTTCATTAAGATTAAGAAAACATGCAAGTCATATGATGTTTATACCACTTTTACATTGTTTTTAAGACTTATATATATTTATGTCATCGTATAATTATTCCTTGTAATATATCACTCTTGGTGATGTCTAGGAACCCATGACACCCTAAGAAGGTGTATGGTAGGATTAGAATGTTGGAAAATTTAGTGCACTTGTGGGAAGAGTTCACACCTTGTAATGGGTTAGGAGGTACGGAGTGTACACCCATAAGGTCCATGAACACCCTGACTCTTGTAGTGGTTTGTATTGGTAGTGCTTGGTGAAAGTACTGTTGTGGTTACCACTGCGATTATCGGTGTCTCCACCGGCAAGTACTTCCACTTGATCAGTTTCCAAGGTGGTGTTTCAGTAGTGTTTACATCTGAAGCGTGGTGTTTCCACTGAAGCAGTGTAACAACTGATAGCATTATGAAAGTACTGATGAAAGTACTGAAGCTTGTAACGGCTTTGACCTATTCAAGTGGCAGTTTCAACTGCTTAATGACCACGTTTAATTGGTCATGTAACCACTAACGGCTATAATGGGGATAATTATGAGGCTATTAATGGGCCGATTAATACTCATAATTCCATTGGACTAGCTAAGAGTAACCTCCTATAAATAGGAGATCTGAATATGCATGAAAGATACACAGAAAACACTAAACACTTATAAGTGAAAGAGTTATAGAATTGTGCCTAATTCTCTAACTGCATTTGGTCTTATCCCAAGTAGATATTCGTGATACCCAGGCATTAGGGTCGAATAGTTTACTTTGGAAAGTGATCACACGATTCCAAGTGATATCCGGTAACCACCTAGTGGTATTGCTACTGTCATTGATTGTCTTAACCCCTGGGAGCTAATACTCCAACAATCAAAGTAAACTATTTTGTGATAATCAATGGCAACTGCTGCAATGAAACACATGGCTTCAAACTTTGCCAAGCTTGACATGTTTGAAGGGGTGGACTTTAGGAGGTGGCAGAAGAAGATGCACTTCTTGCTGTCAAGCATGAGTGTGGTGTATGTGCTAACCACACCTATTCCGGATGATGGTGATGATGCTACTTGTGGAGCGTGATCGGAGGAGGAGCAAATGGGAGAATGATGACTACATATCAGAGGTCTTATTCTGAATGGTATGTCGATTCTTTTGTTTGATATTTATCATAACTTTGAATCTTCCAAAGAACTGTGGGATTCCTTGGATGCCAAATATATGGTTGAGGATGCATCAAGTAAGAAGTTCCTTGTTAGTAATTTCGCAAATTACAAAATGACTGATTCAAGACCAGTTATGGAACAATACAATGAACTTCTTGGAATACTTGGAAGGTTTACACAACACCAAATGAACATGGATGAGGCTATCAAAGTCTAGTGTGTCATTGACAAACTCCCTCCTTCATGGAAAGATTTCAAGCATACCTTGAAACATATGAAGGAGGAGTTAACTCTTGTTGAGTTGGGCAGTCATCTGCACATTGAGGAATCTCTCAAGGTGCGGGGATAATGACAAGCCAAAGAGTGGCAATGCTACTGGTGCATCTTTTGTCAATATGGTGGAGCATAACAACTCCACCAGGTACAATGACAACAAAGGCAAATGCAAATATCATGATAACACAAGGGCAGATCCAAACAAGAAGGCAACACCTACTTGTTGGAAATGTGGCAAAATAGGTCACATTAAAAGGGACTGCAAGGGTGTTAAAATTGGTGGTAAAGCCAATGGATCAGGCACTAATGGTTCAGGGAGTGGTGGTTCAGCCAACTCACTGAAAGGATGATGATGTTGCGTGGTGGGTTGACTCTGGTGCAACAGTTCATGTGTGTAAAGATAGAAGCTGGTTCAAGACTTATGAGTCACTGAATGATGGTTCTATTCTTCACATGGGAAATGAGTCAACAACCTTGGTGCATGGTCGTGGTTGTGTAGATCTTAGGTTTAGTTCTGGAAAGATTGTAACTTTGTTTAATGTTATTCATGTTCCTGATATAAGGAAAAACTTGGTTTCAAGTAGTGTTTTGAATAATCATGGATATAAACAAGTTATTGAATCTGATAAATTTGTTCTTTCTAAATGTGGTGTTTTTATTGGTTTTGGTTATTTATGTAATCAAATGTTCAGCCTTAATATTACCACTGACAGGTGTTATTTCAAGCTTTTGTGACCACATATTATCAGACTGATTCTACCCTTTGGCATGCTAGACTTGGTCATGTTCACTATAAAAGAATGCAAGATATGTCTAGGGATGGTTTAATCCCTGCTTTTGACATAGACACTGAAAAGTGTAAAACTTGCATGTTGACCAAGATAACCAAGAAACCCTTTCAGGGTGTTAGTCGTGAGACTAAGATCTTGGAGCTTATTCACAGTGATCTGTGTGATTTGCATGCCACTCATTCTTTGGGGAATAAGAAGTACTTTGTGAAATTTATTGATGATGCTTCTAGGTTTTGTTATGTTTATTTGTTACATACAAAGGATGAAGCATTAGATAAATTCAAAGTGTTTAAAGCTGAAGTTGAATTACAACTTGGGTCTTTGATCAAAAGATTAAGGACTGATAGGGGAGGTGAGTACATGGATACTCGGTACTTTCAGTCTGTTGGAATAATCCATGAAACGACTGCCCCTTATACTCCTCAGCAAAATGGTATTTCCGAAAGGAAAACAGGTCTTGAAGGAGATGGTTAATTCCATGTTGTCCTATTCAGGACTGAGTCAAGGGTTCAGGGGTGAAGCTATGTTAACAGCTTGCTATTTATTAAATAGGGTTCCCAACAAAGGAACAAGATTACCCTTATGAACTCGGACTAAAGGAAACCCAACTGAACTATCTCAGGTGTGGGGTTGTAGGGCTGTTGTAAGACTCCCTAATCCAAAGCTAAAAACTTTGGGTGAAAGAGGCATTATTTGCATCTTTGTTGGATATTTTGAGCATTCCAAGGCTTTTAGGTTCTATGTTATTGAACCTAATGAATATGTTCGATTAACTCTATAATTGAATTAAGGGATGCAGACTTTGATGAGAATAGATTCTCATCAGTCCCAAGAACAAGTCAGAGGATTCCTAATGGAACTCTTGACACTTGTGCATCAGAGGTCCCTGATGATGAACCATCAGTGGTCCCTGATGAGGTTGTGGTTCAACAACCTGAACTTGTGCTCAGGAAGAGCAAAAGGGTTAGGAATCCAAAGTCTCAGACCAATACTCCTATTGCTTCATTGTTGAGGATGATCCTAAGACATTTGAAGAAGCAATGAAGTCCCAGGATATTGCTTTCTGGAAAGAAGCAATCAATGATGAGATGGATTCCATCATGGGGAACAACACTTGGGTGTTGGTTGATCTACCTCCTGGTTGCAAACCTCTAGGTTGCAAATGGATTTTCAAGAAGAAAATGAAGGTAGATGGAACTATTGAAAAGTTCAAGGCTAGATTAGTTATTCAGGGCTTTAAACAAAAGTCAGGGATAGACTATTTTGATACTTATGCCCCTGTGGCTCGTATCAGTACCATAAGACTGCTGATTGCTATGGCATTTATTCACAATCTGATTATTCATCAGATGGATGTGAAAACAGCTTTCTTGAATGGTGAATTGGAAGAGGAGGTTTATATGAACCAACCTCGGGCTTTATCTTGCTGGCAATGAAAACAAGGTGTGTAAGCTGATTAAGTCTCTTTATGGACTTAGCGAGGCACCTAAGCAATGGCCTCAAAAATTTGATGAAGTGGTTTTGTCTAGTGGTTATGTTCTTAACCAAGTTGACAAATGTGTATATAGCAAATTTGATGAATCCGGTAAAGGAGTCATCATTTGTCTATATGTTGATGACATGTTGATCTTTGGCTGATCAAAATCGGTTGACTTGACAAAGGAATTTTTGTCATCAAGGTTCTCCATGAAAGACATGGGGAAGGCTGATGTTATCCTTGGTATAAGGATTAAACATGAAAGTAAAAGAATTTCTATCTCTCGGTCTCATTATATTGAGAAGGTGATGAGGAAATTCAATTACTTTGATTGTACTCCAGTGAGTACACCTATGGATACTTGTGAGAAGCTGATGCCTAATCATGGCAAGGCTGTATCTCAACTTGAGTACTCTAGGGTAATTGGCTGCCTAATGTATGCCATGACTTGTACAAGACACGATATTGGTTTTGCAGTGGGAAAATTGAGCGGTATACTAGTAATCCTAGTGCTCATCAAGCTGGCGGTTCAAAGGTGTAAGTATTTGAAGAGAACTATGGATTATAGTCTCTCATATACTGGTTACCATCAGTGTTGGAAGGTTACACTGATGCAAGTTGGATCAGTAACACTGAAGACAATTCGTCTACCAGTGGTTGGGTATTCCTACTTGGTGGAGGTGCAATTTCTTGGGCATCCAAGAAACAAACTTGCATCACCAGTTCAACAATGGAATCTGAATTTGTGGCTTTAGCAGCTGCGGTAAAGAACTGAATGGTTGAAAAACGTGCTCCTTGAGATTCCATTGTGGCCTAAACCTATAGCACCTATTTCTATCCGGTGTGATAGTGCAGCTACATTGGCTAAGGCTTATAGCGAGATGTACAATGGTAAGTCTAGACACTTAGGTGTCAGACATAGCATGATTCGTGAGCTTATCATGAATGGGGTGGTATCTATAGAGTTTGTGAGATCTCACAGAACTTAGGTGATCACTTGACGAAGGGTCTGGCTAGAGACTTGGTTATAAAGTCTGCTAAAGGGATGGGTTTAAGTCCAACTTAGTCACTGAATGCTAGGACACCCAACTCCCTCCTAAGGAAACTTGGGAGCTGAGTTCAATGTGGAAAATTTGAACATTCATTGGACTGGAGCGCATGTTTTATTTACATCCCAAGGTTGTGCTCAGAACCTGCTGAAAGGAGGATGAAGTCTTTACTTCTTAATGGTTATTTTTCTTTGAAAAAGTGCTTGGCAGGAGCATGAATAAAGAGGAACCACCTATGTAAATGTTGAAGTTTTGCTTGAGGAAGCTTTGGACTTTTAGCTTTTACAACATTTATGAATTTGGATATGGACACATGGCTTGTATAGTGTCGGGAGCTTTTAAGTGTTTGAAAACTTGTGTGTATTTTATCTTCAGTATTCAAATGGGTTGAAGGGTTCAATTCTTAGAACACCCCGATTCTCGAATATTTGAAACGTGTAATTTACTAAGATGGAAATTCAATCCTCGGGACATTTTCATTTATGCACATGTTTTCTTGATGTTTAATTTTCATGCAAAGGAAGTGAACTAAATTTGGGGAGGATTGTTGGAAAATTTAGTGCACTTGTGGGAAGAGTTCACACCTTGTAATGGGTTAGGAGGTACGGAGTGTACACCCATAAGGTCCATGAACACCCTGACTCTTGTAGTGGTTTGTATTGGTAGTGCTTGGTGAAAGTACTGTTGTGGTTACCACTGATTATCAGTGTCTCCACGAAGCGTACTTCCACGATCGATGTTTCCACTGAAGTGGTGTTTCACGAAGTAGTGTTTACACTGGCGGTGGTGTTTCCTGAAGGCAGTGTAACAAGCTGATAGCATTATGAAAGTACTGATGAAAGTACTGAAGCTTGTAACGGCTTTGACCTATTCAAGTGGCAGTTTCAACTGCTTAATGACCACGTTTAATTGGTCATGTAACCACTACCGGCTATAATGGGGATAATTATGAGGCTATTAATGGGCCGATTAATACTCATAATTCCATTGGACTAGCTAAGAGTAACCTCCTATAAATAGGAGATCTGAATATGCATGAAGATACAGGAAAACACTAAACACTTATAAGTGAAAGAGTTATAGAATTGTGCCTAATTCTCTAACTGCATTTGGTCTTATCCCAAGTAGATATTCGTGATACCCAGGCATTAGGGTCGAATAGTTTACTTTGGAAAGTGATCACACGATTCCAAGTGATATCCGGTAACCACCTAGTGGTATTGCTACTGTCATTGATTGTCTTAACCCTGTTCTGGGAGCTAATACTCCAACATAGAATAGTTTCGGAGTTGTTTTGAATGGGTTAGAATAGGTTTGGCGCGAGAAAAACTCATTTCGACAAGTTTTAAAAAGGGTCTGTCCTTATTTTCGAAATCTGGAATTTTTGACAGTAGATAAAAAATTTTGGCCTAGATATTTAGAAAATATACTTTAAAAGAAAACGGCATGGCGCTTGAACGGGTTAAAACGGAGTTATAACGAAGAAGTTATGAATTTTTCAAGTTAGGCGACAAAAACTATAAAATCCTGAAAATTTCAGCATGTTACGTTTACTTTGTACGAGTCAAAAATGAGGCTTAGGCGTTATAAATTATTTCGACTTATCAAAAATATATTAGTATACTTTGATACAAAGCTAAGGACATATAAAACGTAGAAAACGGATTTGTAACGATTAAATTATACACGTTTACATAAAGTTGCCGTAATTTTATTATATAAGAAAAACTATTATATTTCTAATAGACAAGTATTACGGCAAACAAGTAACCATGTTGAAGGTCGTTTTTAACATTGATGTAGAACTTTTTATAAAGTGATGTCTTCTAGTAAAAGTAAGTTCGCCAAGCATATTTTCCAAAATGTCCGACCGTTTGTCTAGCGGAGTTGTAATGAATTAAATACGATCACTCAAACTTGGCCGAAAACCACTCTTAAATGATATTTTGGACTAAAGTACCATACTTAACCCATATGTTTCTCTGTGATCGAGACCTCTAGGATGAAAACTTAAATGCTAAAACTTTGAGATAATGATACAAGCTTCCCAAAACCGTTGAGTTCGTTTCCTAATGCTCGACGTGCACCATTTTACGACTAGCTTTTCAAGGCTATTTAGTCACTTTCATGAAATTGTCAAATGACATTATTTTACGACGAAAAGTTATAAATTCATAATAAATCATTAAATAACTATTGTAGGATGTCATTTTGACGTAAATACTTGCAAAGTAATTTAAGAATGGTCAAGACGTCAAAAGAGTATTTTTCGACGAAAAGTATTATTTTCAAAAATTCACAAGTGGTATAGATATCGTATGAATTGTATGCATAACATTACATCATAACTTATCATAGAACATATCATTCATAATAGGTCACGGTTAGAGGTTGCGCCTCATTTCAGTGTATCCACTTTTGTCATTATAATCATTGCAACAGGTGAGTTTTCATAGCCCCGATTTATTCAAGTTTATACATTATTTCAAACCTACGGGGGAGAATACATTGCACCTCATTTTTATTACGATACCAAGTATATTCAAATTCATTACATTGCTTAAGTTACCTCATTGCCAGTTAAATGTCCCCATTTCATAATCATGAACCGTTAATTTCATAGAAGCGAGGGTGAGTGGATAGATCTATCGAGGGTGACACCTCCATCCGGGTTGGTGGATTCCAACCGGACGGATGCATTTCATTTCTTTATCATTATTGAGTTGTTTGGCAAAACACTCTGTTGGGGTGAACATCAGTCAAGCTTCGGTGTCATGAGCTTAAGAAATTGTATCATTTTTGTGACATCATTGTCATACATAATTTATACTTGTGGTAGTCGTATTAAACATTTACATAAACTCTATGAACTCACTCAACTATTGTGTTGACACTTTTAGCAATGTATTTTCAGGTAACTAAGACATTCGCATCATGGCACGAATAAGGAACCCTCATAGAGTCAGCGGCTTACGGCGCGTCTCATTGTATATTATGGCATTTTCTAAACATCGTTTGGCTTGTAATGAACATATTTTCCGCAAACTTTATCAACTTTTGGGACCTATCTTGTAACTCTGAATGTTTTAAATAAATATCAAACGATGTGTTTTTAAACGACACTTTAGGTCGTTCAATATAACTGTGATTGTGATGCTATGACAGTCAATCCCCAGGAATTCCATTCCGCTGCAAAACAGGTAATTTGGGGGTGTGACATTCTTCGAGTTAATGTTCGATGAATACTATGGTGGAACCTCGACAAATGCATCAAACCATCATTCCGCTGCACCCGCTCAAAATCATCTACCACCACCACCAACAGAAGATGCATCTACTACGGTCGAAACAAATGCACCAACTCCATCAACATCATCTACATCTACTCCAGTTATTGCACCCGTTCTACCAACAGTTGATGAGCAAAACCAAAACATATCATTTCAAGGAGAACCTTCACAAAATGCAACGTTAGATGAAGACTTATTTGAAAACCCGTTTGCTACGGAATCAGCTGAATCATCTTCAAGCCTACGAGAACTATCTAACTCGCATACGTTTAACCAAAGGTATCCTTCTACTCTGAAGTGGACAAAAGACCACCCAATTGAACAAGTTATTGGTGAACCTTCAAGGCCAATTCAGACGAGATGCCAACTTGCCACCGATTGCGACTTGTGCATTTACCTTTGCTCAATTAGCAATATAGAGCCAAAAAACATTCGCGAGGCAATGGCAGAACCCGCATGGATAGAAGCAATGTAGGAGGAACTTCTCCAATACCGTCTACATGACTCTTGGGATATGGTTCCAAGACCAATTGACATTCGTGTCATTGATCTCAAATGGTTATGGAAGAACAAAAAGGATGAAGAGATGACTGTTATTCGCAACAAAGCTCGTCTTGTGGCCAAAGGATACAGACAAGAGGAAGGGATAGACTTTGAAGAGTCATTCGCGCCGGTAGCTAGACTTGAAGCGTCAGGGATATTCTTAGCCTTTGCATCTCACAAAAACATCACGGTTTATCAAATGGACATTAAGACCACATTCTTGAATAGAACTCTGAAAGAAGAAGTGTACGTGAGTCAGCCAGAAGGCTTCATAGACATGGAACATCCAGACTTCGTCTACAAACTCAAAAAGGCAATCTATGGTTTGAAACAAGCTCAGGCGTGGTATGAATGACTGTCCTCTTTCCTTTTCCAAAACAATTTCACCAAAGGAACAGTTGATCCTACCTTGTTTACACAAAAATGAAAAAATGACATTTTGACATTTTAATCCGAATCTTTCAAAACATTTTGAAAATCTCATGAAAAGAAAATTTGAAATGTCCATGATGGGGGAACTAAAATTCTTTCTTGGTTTACAAATACACCAGTCCTCTCGTGGAATTTTTATAAATCAAGCTAAATACACAACTGAGATTTTGAAAAAGCATGGTATGGATAATTGTGATTCGGTCGGAACACCAATGGTAACTTCACCAAAAATTGGAGCTGATTTGTTTGGGAAACCTATTGATCCAAAGACATATCGGAGCATGATTGGTTCTCTCATGTACCTCACTGCTAGTCGACCCGATATTCATTTTGTTGTTTGCTTATTAGCATGGTTTCAGGCAAAGCCTACCGAACTGCACCTCAAAGAGGTTAAAAGGATCTTTCGGTACCTGAAGACATCCATTCACATGGGACTTTGGTATCCGAAGGAATCCGGATTTGATCTAATTGCCTTTTCAGGATGCGGACCACGCAAGTGATCAAGTTACAGCAAAAGTACATCAGGAGGAGCACAATTTTTGGGTGAAAAGTTAGTCAGATGGTTTTCAAAGAAACAAGATTGCACTGCACTTTCAACCGCTGAAGCTGAGTATGTGTCTCTATCTGCGTGTTTTGCTCAAGTTCTATTGATGAGAACACAACTCACAGATTATGGCTTTACTTTCGATAAAATACCTATGTATTGTGAATCAAAAAGTGCCATAGCCATATCATGCAATCCTGTTCATCACTCAAAGACTAAGCATATCGAGTCGCTATCACTTCATAAAAGAACATGTGGAAGAAGGTACTCTTGAATTATTCTTCGTGAAGACAGCTTACCAACTCGCCGATCTATTTACTAAAGCCCTTCCAAAAGAAAGGTTTAATGATTTAGTTCGACGAATTGGAATGCGAAGCCTTACCCCGGAGGAGTTAGAACGTCTTCTCGAATCTTCACGAAAATGATTTTCCAAAAAGCTTCATTGTAAATATTTTTGAAAAACAAAATACAAAATTTGAAAAACCAACAAAAACAAAATATAAAAGTATAAAACCTTCAAAAAATACAAAAACAATAGAAAATCAAAAATCCAAAAATATTCTTCTCACGACATTGTATAATCGTTATTCTGTACGTTTCTAGAAATGTCATTCAACAATGATACGGGTATGTACAGATGCTTGAGCGAGAGTTATTTAAATGTCTTCCAAAACATGTCGTTTCTCAAAATTTCTCAAAATAATGGTTTTCGTATACTTCAGTATGAAACCCGGACTAAAATGATGACTTTTGATTTTTTTTCAAATCAAAACTCGTGCTTATATAGAAAAATCTAGTGTACGCTTCAGTGCACTACACTTAAAACTGGTGAGAAATCATCATCATCTTGAGCACCTTTTCAAGATTGTTCAAAAAGATTTTCAAAATCTTTCAAAATATTTTGTGCTCAAGATAACTCCCTCTAAAACCCTTTAATTGATTATGCTTTATTAAAGGGGGAGTATAAAACCAAAATGTTCCAAATTCATGCTTCAATCAAATCTGTTTGTCTCCCCAAATGATTCTAAAAATGTTGTTTAATCCGTTGATATCAAAAATATCACGAATATGCTATTTTTGAAGGGGAGAATACGTGATTAAAATGTGATCAAAATTTTTAATGATCATAGTTTGAATCTCAAAATGAGCTCGACTCAGACGGAACCAATGAATTGACGAGAATCAAAGTCAGTAAATGTACCATCTCGAGAAACTTGTGATAGATATGCACCTTCATGGGTCTAACCTCCTTTTCAAGGAGTGTTTACAACTTCAAGTTAGTTATTAGAGCTAGTTGTCACCTAAAAACTGACAATGGAACTCTTTAACTAGGCAACGTAACCGTGTCTCGTTGGTATTGAAGAAGGAGACCCTCTCCATAAGCACATGTGAAGGGGTGTTTACTATAAAACTCTCGTCTCAAACGCAGGATCAGAGATTTTCAAGATAATGGTTTTATGGCAACATGCAAGGATAGGAATATTCTATTGAGCCGGAGGGATCTACCTAAGGACATCACAAATAGTTAGTATTAGAAGTCTTTAGGAATGATTGAAAAAGGAGTAATGTGAGAAAGGAGAAAGAAGGGGTTGAAGAATTAAAGAAAAATGTAAAGAAAGGGTGAAAAGAAATAGCCCTCCATATTCAACCTTAGAGCCGGGTTCAATTCAAATGAGATTCATCAAAAGATCTCATAGGATTTGTTTTACACATAATCTATCGATTTTTCAAAGATGTTGGTATTGAAGAAGACCCTCTCCTATCTCCTTCAGCTTTTGAGTTAGAGCACGAGATCATCAAAAGATCTCAAGGACACAACATGACATGCTTGTTGTTCATATAAGGACACAAGTTATATTCTAGATTCCTCTCGAGATCTTAGCAATCTTCCAGAACATTTATGAGAAGTTTCACATCTGTGATCTTCAATGATTGAATGGAAACTCCTGCCAGGGTCAACATCAAGCAGCCCTGACAGCAGGTCACTTCGGTAACTCTCCGTGGATTACGCTTAGTGTGTCTCAAATGGTCTCTGATCGTGGGGTGATGCTTCGGTGTAACTCAGTGACTCATCTGAGGCTGTAGGTGTACTTCGGTATATCGTGTTATCTCACTTGTGGGACTCCAGTTCAGTAACGGCCTTTGTAAGAATTAGAGACGTGTTTTCACACTATGCTGTTAACACACTCGAAATTCAAACTTGTAAGCGCTGGATTATTTCTAACCTATGTTTTATGTTTTCTTCTTATGGATGCTCGCGGGAGGAAGAGATCGTGCAGATTCTCCACATGCTCATACCAACAACACATGAAAGTTCTCATCAAAATCAAAGGCAACACAAAGTTAAAGATGATTCTTCGTCAATGTCAAAGAATCAACAAAGTTTAAAGACTCGAGAACTACATCAGCGGTAACCAAAAGACAAATACAAGTGTGAGCATGGTGGAAAATGACGTGGAGACACCTAACCAACAAAGTTGACAACGGCAGACAACCACATAAATTGATCACAAAGCATGAAGGAACAAAGAAACAAGACTATTCTATATCTACACACAAAGTTCAAGCTCGAGAAAAGTAAAGATCTTATCAAGTGGAGCATCTTTTGAATGACCACCCCTTAGGGGGAGATTGTTAGCCTTAATAGTTTTTAATAGAAGTGATGGTCATTCACATTTAGGAACTTTGTAACGTGTGTTAGATATCGTATTAGAATAGTCAACGGGCTCGTGGATTGGGCTAAGCTAAATGGCTAGAAGTTATGTTAAGCTAGCCTTGAATAAGTTCTTGTAACCAAATCCAATCCAAGTTCACCACGAGGCCCATGGAAAGCCCTTTAGGGCGTCTAGTACTTGTACTATATATACCCCTCAAAGTCTCATTTGAAGGGTGTGCTTGAGTGTGTGTGTGTGTGTTTTCTTTGGAATATACAACATCTTGTTTTCATCTTTCTCTCTACACATACACGATTTTATAACATCAAGTCACCATCTTTCCATCTTTATTTCTTGTTTCTTCTACGCATAACGTGGGTGTTTGTGTTCGTGTTCGTGTTTTACGTGTTTGGTTAGTTTGGTAAAGTGATAAGGTTGATAAAGTAAGGTCCTACAAGAATTAAAGTTAATAATTAAATATAAATGTTGTATTTATTTATTGATTAAACGTAATAACATAAAGGACGTTAAGTAATTAATGTAATGGACTAACGGGCATTAAATGTATTTGGAAAAGGACTAAATTGTAAAAGTTGGGAAGGTTCCGGAATCCCTTTGGGATGCCCAAACCGATCGGCCAAAGGGAGGACCCAAACCCAATCCAACTTTGACTCAAACTTGTTCACCAAGTTTGCTTGAGTATATATACAAAACCTAGGGTGATTGTAAATTATCTCTTGTGCTCATTAGCTAAACCTAAAAGTGTTTTGTGTGTGTTTTTTTCCAAACCGATCGGCCACACCTTTGTGGGTGTCTATCCTCAAACTTTTCCACATCAAGTTATTCGTTTACTAAAAACTAGCATTACTTTAATTTTGTTTAGTACGTGTGTACAAGAAAGTGGTACTAACACAATATTGTTAGTATTCTTGGATTGAATTATAAAATAGTAAGGGGTAATTCACATAATCCTAATTAAATCAAATTAGGGTTCTTCCATTGCTAGTTTGTGGATTTGATTCTTGTTCGGCTAAAATCAAGTAAGGTACGCATATTCTTCTTATGTTAATTAATTATTCGTTAATAAATCCTATACGCTTCCGCATGTAAACTTTGATGTTTTGTGATTATTTATTGATTGTCATGTTATATAATTCCAATACTTATTCATGTGATAATTGTTCAAACTTCACGAGTTGATGCATTTGGGGCTACATATCTATATATCTAATTGAGAAATAAAATTAACAAAATTTTCAGTTCTGGTTTTTCGTTCAAAACCTAAACCATGCCTAACTGGTGAATTCAAATTCAGTTATCGAAGTTGTTTGGTCCACTTTGAATTCCGTTATGTTTTTCCTTAAAAAATTCTAAACCCGAATAACCCGAGTAACCCAAAAGATGAATTGACTAACACCCTTACCGGTCCATACCTGATTGATGTCTCAAAAGGGCCACAATTGAAAGGGTAGCGCAAACAGTCACACTGTCAGGTACTCTACTAGTATAACTTCAAGAAATAAACGTAACAGTTGACTCTATGAGTCAAAGGACTATGTTTCCATTGCCCAAGCAAAAACAGGGTCTGTACACGGCGGTCGTTTAGTATCCAATCTTTTGCACTGGTTTTCAGCCTGCTATGGATGTTATTGAATCAGTCGACTCTAATGATCATGGTTGTTTGTCATTTGCACATTGACAGATGGTTTACTATGTAAAGTGAAATGCTGGGAAGAGTTGTCTTTGCTCATACCAAGCACGATGTCATGGTTTGTTCATGTGCACTATAGAGATTGGCAAATATAACTAAACAAGTCCAATTTACAAGGTAGCTCACGGTTTTGGCTTTGGAGTTCACTAAAGTCTAAACCCATGAACTTAAAAAATCGACTTGACATAGGATGCAACTTATACTTTGAAAATATGTAATCTAGACACTGTTAGGATAAACCCCATAACCCAAAAAATAAAATTCATATATACCAGGTTAAACATCTAGCACAACAAAAAACTTATTATGTAATTGAAAGGTTTCCAAACAACAACAATATCCATTCCAGATATCATAGAAATTTATATGAAAGTTAGCAAGTATTGTTCGATCAAATATTCTTTCCAAGAGACTTGGGGATACAACGAGTAGGTTGAGATGAATCAAAGAAGCTTTTGAACCTACTATCACTACTTTGTGTTGTTATCTATTGGTGCAATAAGAGCCTGATTGCATTGCAGCCTCCCTAGTGATATAAGCATTGTTGGACGCGGCTCTGTTTACACTTTGGATGGTATAATTAAAGGATTGTATATCACCTAGCCACTACTAATGCCTTCACTACTCCAATCCTGAGTCAAACCACATGAATATCATTTCTTGTTCACACATAAGCATTTACATATTCTGATAATGCATATTCAAAGATTGATAAACTCATGTTTGCATTTACAAATCATCCAAAATAGCCGTGAAGCATGCTGAAATGAAAATGTAATGAAGCAAAGAACGATGACAAAATTTCAACAAGTAATGAACATCTAAACGGCTTGTCATAATTAAATACACAAGCAATAAGGCATCTATCCATGGAATAATAAAAATCACATTAAACTTGATAGTAATACTGATTTCACAAACCTTGCTACAAATCACATATTTGAAATATATATAGCATATACTACATCTACAATCGCATAAGATTCCATAAATGACATTACTTAGAAACATCAAATCAGTGATAAAAAACTAAAATAGATGAAAGTGATTTTTCCACACCTTCAATACAAAATAAGCCCCTCCCTCCTTAGGTAGAATGTTAATCCACACCTTGAAAGGTGGTCTACTTCGTTATGATCAATTATTGTTAGAATATATATGTAAATCCTGGTGATCAGGAAGAAGTAGCGATTTCTTGTAAGCGTCCATGAAAAATAAGCTCTCTAGTCTAGAAATCCCAAGATTTTTTATTTCTTGTGAGCAGGGGTCATAAACATGAAGGGTAAACTCTCCATCCGCCCTTCGAATTTCAAATATAGGTTCACCATTCTTCCTAAACCCCAATATTTTACTTACACGTGCGCCAATTGTGAATAGCTTTCTAAAAGACAAATCATGCTCCATCACCCATACACCATGTTAGGATTTAGAAAATCTAGTAGTTAAAGAGTCGGTCACCTCAAGTATATGTATTCGTTAGAAAGCTCATATTCGTAGTCATTTAATGTTAGTAAGTAGTTTGTTAAGTAACACCGTGGAGGACGGACGGGTCTTTACCCACTGTATGCCTGATCCACAGCCCGTAGGAGGCGTGTCTTGTAAGAAACTATAAATACCTCTACCTCCCAATGTAGAGGGTTGGAGCTTTATAATATCATTTTTCTTTTTCTCACTAAGTTCCCAAAACTCTTCCACTTTCTCTATCTAAAACTCACTCTATATGCCCCATACTTGTGATTTGTTATGTGTTTATGAAATCCAATATGTTACAAATGGTATCAAGAGCCATGGTTTGATCACTCATCTTTCATGTTCTTGGATTTCTAGTGGTTTTCATAAGGATTTTGGGTTTGAATGAGTTTAGAGTAGTTTCGTCATTTGGATCATTTCTAGTGTTAAAGTTTAGATTTTGATAGTACTTTTGTGTTTAGAATCATTATAAGTGTTTAGATTTTGATTTGGAAGACTTGAATCATCGTGGTTGGGTGGTTTTTGGATTGAAAAGTGGTGTTTTTAAAAAGTTTCCTGGATGCGATTTGTCTCACGGATAGTATTTCTTGGATGCGACTTGTCCTACTTTTTATGGTATTTGTCTCTCTTGTGACTGCCTATTGAAGCGATTTGTCAGTTTCTATGAAGCGATTTGTCTACTATGCGATTTGTCTATTGAGACAAAACGACAAGAAAGGACAAAGTAGTTGAAGTAGTGGGTGTACTTGTGTACAATGCGATTTGTCAGTTTATGCGATTTGTCTTCTATGCGATTTGTATGCTAAGCGATTTGTCGTTTAAGCGATTTGGTAATTAAGGAGCGATTTGTCAAAAGAGCGATTTGTCAGAACTGCGTTTTGTCTAAAAGAGCGATTTGTCTGGAATGCGACTTGAGTAGGAAGCGATTTGTATAAAGCGATTTGTCACCAGTGCGATTTGTCTCAAGCGATTTGTCATCAGTGCATTTTGTTGACTTTTTCCAACAAAACTTCAAACGGCCATAACTTTTTATTCGTAGCTTTCGAGGCCTAAATCCGTTCCGAACAGAAGTTATTGAGGTTTTTAAGTTTTTAGACCTTAATATCTTAATTAAATCGTGCAACAACCAATCCAAATCTCAACTAAACAACATCTCAGCTAATCGTACAAACAATCATAAGTCCTAACACACAATTGTCTATCATTGTTTCGATCCATCAGTCATCTTAATACGTTCTATTGGTCATTGCTTAACGGTTTCTTCTTGAGTTTGTAAAATCCCGCGAAAGATTCTATTTCTCGATTTAAATCATAGATTTGTAAAATACCGTGCACGTCAACATCATGCCTAACGATTCAGATTCAGTTGTATCTAAGATACTCGTATTATACGACGTGATCAATGAACATAAGATACCCAACTGTCACACCCCCAAAATATCGCAGCGGAACGATAGTGTCATTGGGGTATGACGTCATAGCACAAAGTATGGATACAGAAAACGACCTCTATAATGAGACGTTTTGAAAAGTCTACCATTCGATTAAATAAGTTAAAGTTTACAAAACAAGAAATTCCAAAGTTTGATAATACATAAAGGTTTACAAAACATGTCGAATGGTAATTGTTAAAGCACAAGACTGTATGCTGTGACCCATCCATGAAATGCTATCGCCTTATGACAGATAAACATGCTAAAAATGAACACAAAGAGTTCATAAGTTTGTGATGAAATGTAAAGCCTTTCAAAATCGTTTATGCAGCAAAGGCATTGTAAATCCACTCAAAGTTCCGCCCATACCAAACTTGCAACCTGTGTGTTTACAACCCATTGCCAAAATATGGAATTGTCAATCTTGTTTGTAAGTAGGACATATGTGCATACGATATATACAAGTACTTAATGCAAAGAATCACAGCCAACTGAACCTCTTGACAAGTCTACATTGTTTGTTGTGTCTCATTGAATACATTATATTCACCCAGGTCAAGTCATCAGGGACCCAAGGGTGGGGGCGTCGGCCCGATAGTACTATCAATACCTCTCCGCCGGCTCCCGCAGGAGTTAACCAGTTGCTAATGTATGTATGTTGAGGCATAATTGAAAACAAGTTTAGCACATTAAGGCACATATCGCAATAAACCACACATAATGTCCAAAGATAATGTGTAACACAATTGTATAAATGGTTTGAGTATTCTAAAAGTATTTAAGCATGGTTTGTAAGAATTTAAACAAGTAAAAGCGGGGTATGAACTCACCTGGTATGATTGATATGCTAACAAAATGAAGTGCACGAAAATGAGGCTGTATCCGCGACCTAAAAAGAATGTTATGACTTGAGTTATGATATGTTGTCGTGAATGCATGATTTGAAAGCGTATCACCCAATATGCTACTTGAAAACTAGTTATATATATTGTTACTTGAATGTGTGACGGTTCCATGTCAAAAATAATTACTTTTGAGCTAGTGGTGAAAATATAGTTAAAACTATGTAACGGTTTTAGTAATTGAAAAATCGGTTTACATCGAACTTGACGTAATATATACATAGGAAAACTAAATCGTTTTTAAGGTCTGTTTCCCCCGAAACGTCCGTTTAGGCCCTCAAAACTTTGATTAAAATCCTGACAGCATGCTAATGCTGTTAACAGCACGATTCGACTCAGTTCGGTTAACCATAACTCACTCGTTTTAAGTCCGTTTTCAAGTTCTTTATAGTAATGTGTACTTATATATTTTTAAACTTTGGAAATTTCACAGAAAGTTTAAGGTCACTGTTTGGTCAGTTGAAAATCGGGACAGTATGTACATTTTCCGGAAAATGGTAGTTTCATCGTAAATTTGTTTATAACTCCGTTTTAGTCCGTTCACCACGTTCACTATTTTCTAAAACTTTAATAAAACTTATAAAATGACTAACTTTTAGGAAAAATTATAAATTTGACCGCTTCAGCTCATTTTAAACTTTACCATTTTATCTACTTGTTTAACCACAAACTACACCACAAAAATCCCTTGAACTACACTTCGCCAATCCTACTAAAAATGAAATACTAGTCGAACCATATAAGATAAAAAGACCATTTTGGGGTTAAAAAGCACTACAACTACTAATTAACAAAAACTACATTAAGCCTTCAATATCAAAAGATGTAAACTCACTTTGTTGGTTCATTTTTCATTCCTCAAATTTTTATAAACTTCTAACTAGTACATACTTGTTATAAAAATTAATAGGACACATATGGGTGATAACATTTGATAAACATGAATTAAAAACTACAACTTAGGCAAATATGATCATATGGACTTCATAAAAATGTATGAAAAATATATATGAAAAGGTAAAAGATGAAGTTTTATGCTTACAAGTTACTTGATGAGGTTTAGTGAACAAAGGATTTATCCTAAGCACCCTAGGTTTTTATTTCAAAACCTTACTTAAGAGTGTGTCTAGATTGTAATAAACTTGACAAGAAAAATTTGGTGATCCTCCTTGGTCTCTAATGGTGTGGCCGGTTTTTATGGTGAAGAGAGGATGAAGAGAGAATTTTTGACTTGTACACTTAAAGATATTATGTGAGTATGTGAAGTTATGAGTATAATATCATATAAGTAGCTAGATATTATGTATATTTTGAATGAATCATCCCCCTTGTGTCGACAAGGGGGCATTGGATTAGCAATTACACATTTTTTTTTTTTATTAGTATTAAGATGTAGATAAAATGTATACTTGAAAGTATATTTAAGTAATTAAGTGTACATTTTTGTAAAGCGTTAATTAAAATAATTTTACGGGTCAAAATAAAATATATTGAAGTCATAAAAATTATAAAAATACATTTCTTACAAGATTTGAGTGAAATAATAATTATCGTGTAGTATTTAAGAAAACAATTATATAAATATAACAATTTATATACCAAAAAATTTAAAACAGAAACTAATAATAATATTTTTATAATCCTAAAATGAGTACAAAAATATATCTAAATTTTGGAAATCAAATGTTCAACTAATGTTGTAGCGTTTATTTTAAGAAAATACGTTTAATGTAAAATGCAAAACCATGCATAAATTGATATGAAATGATGAATATGGAGTTTGAGAAATGGGAAATGAGAATTGTGACACCAACAATGACTGCTCACATGATCACTAAGCATAGAGTATTAGCGATAAGCATGTGCGTTAATGTGGAATGGAAGTTCTGCGTACCTAGTTGTGCCTTGTAGAAGAACCCAATCACGATGACTCCCTTACCACTAAGCTTAACATATATAAGGATCAAGTTGCCATCTATGAGTGCTAAATTTGAGTGACCACCGTGAGCGAAATGGATTGCCAAATGCATACATTAATCAGAAAAAGTAACTTAAGGGAAGAAATATTAAAATAAGAGTTAAATTTCTTACAAGAGAAACTTAATAAAACTGTTAAGCAAAAGCAAGAACTTCAAGAAAATGTAAAAGTGCTTATGGAATCAAAACTTTTAAATGATTTTTTCCAACATCAAAACTTTGAAGAACAAACTTGAAAACAAGTTGTATGTACAAGGCAACACCATGCCTGATCACTAAGCATAGAGTATTAGCGATAAGCATAGTACTAGCCTTGTATGAGTATGGTATCAAAAGTGATCTATGATGGTAATGAAATCCTTAAGACTAGACAAATGCCTACTAGAGTGCACGATGAAGATAAATAGTTAGAAGATGCCTCTAGAGGGAAAATGGAAAAGAAACTAAAAGATCCTTGGTGTATAGATCATAATATAACATTCAAAACTCCCAATTACACTAAGGATAATTGGATTGCCTTAAAAAAGTTTAGACCTTAAACTCAATTAACCCCTGAACAAGTGTTTTGGAAGTTAGATATGGAAATGAAAAAATCAGATGAGCTTGTTGAAAAGAATCCTCCCCTTAGGAAATTGCCTCCGACTCTGTGTACCCACCCAATACACCAATGCATTTAGTGCCTAGAACTCTTCCCACCAAAGCAAGACCTTAATCAGCCTATATGTAGTTTACAAACTATTCGTTGATTTTGAGAAAACGTGTAAGAAGAGAATCACACCTACGGGGATAACTGAAGGGGAAAGGGGTTTTGAGCAAACTATAGAATGTTATTTAACTGAGGTCATGCCTTTCTTTAAAAAACTAAAAGAACAATTTGAGAGTCTTCAAAAGGGCATAGATACAGAGATTAAAGAAATGAAAAAAGTGTTTAATGAAATGGAAAACGAGGTTAGAATATATGAATGTGAGCTTAAGAGCAATGAGATTGAGAGGAAGAATATTCACATCCTGAAAGATAATTTGATTTCTAGATGTATTGCTCAAGATGTGTTCTACACTGTTATGAATTATTCCATTACTGCTTCTCAATTTCATGAATTGTCTATTGCTTTAAAAGTCTCCCAAGATCGTTTCATTGAGCTTGAAACAAAAAATTCAAAATTGCATGACAAAATCGAAGAGGATGATCATGATAACATGGTCAGGCATTTTTCTAAATTAGAAGTTGATTATCTTGATATACAATTAAAATATCAACATCTTAAAGAAAGTGTTAAAACCTCAAATGCCAAGACATCTTCAGATGCTCCTGAGTTTGATGTAGTTTTTGAAATAAACAAACGTGATGAACAAATTCGAGCTCATTGTAACACGATCAAAAGGTTGAAAGCTCAAATTTCACAATTGAAGGGTGAAAAGAATGAAGTGAATGGCTCCCGTATGCCTCCACCTTTAGATTCTCAGAATTTCCAACTTCAAAACATAATTAATAAACTCCAAAAGGAAAATGAATGTTTTCAAGTTGAAATTTCAAAAGTTAATGCTCAAAACAAAGAATTATGTGATTCACTCAAGGTTAATCATGATAATAACAGTGAAATGGTAACTTCTTTGCTTAAAGAAATTGAGAATCTGAAGCGTGTAGTAAAAGGGAAAATTCCAATCACCACTGGTGAGAATGTTGCACTAAAGGTGCATGCTTGTTCTAAATATGTTGTAACTGTGAAATATATTCCTCCTCATCTTTGAAACAATGAACATGATTATCAAACATATCTTTCATATCTTAAGGATAGTATAGAGTGTCTTCGTGAGATTGTTGAAGATGATAAGATAGAAAAACCACTTGATAATGCGGTGGGGCATGCATGCTTATATGCCAAACGATCTCATGAACTCTTAGAATGTGTGATTCAACATGTCCTAAATCTGGTACTAGGAAAGATAGAGAAGTTATGCCTTGTTGAATGCCTCAAGTCAAGCATGTGACCTTTGATGTGCCTCTGAAAGCCTCAGAACCCAACACTTCTAGACCAGAAAATCAAATGGCAGTAAAACAAACTAAGGCTCCCGTCATCACTTCTATAGATGTTAAGATTGATACTAAAGTTAGCGGGTCAAAACCTAGAAGCAATGCAAAGAAGGATAGGATTACGCAAACTAAAAGTGATCATGAAAAGGAAGTGAAAGAACACCATAGGGACAATAAGTTTAACTTGAAAAAAAAGAATCGTGTTGGTTCTAGTATTAGCTCTAAGCTTATTGAAATTAATTCGAAGTCTTATGTTTCTGCAATACATGTAAAGAATGTCTATTTTCTGGTAATCATGATCAATGTGGTGTGTTATTTCTGAGGTCTAAGAATCAAAACCCAGTTAAGAAAGTTTGGAAAGCGAGACAGATTAAGCAATCCTCGGAGAAACTACAGGGAAGGTTTTTACCAATATAGGATTTCAGTGGAAGCTCACAAGTCGAATATTCACGCATGGCAAACCTTGCTCCTTAACTAGATCCACTATGCCTAGAGTAGTGCATGTTAAGGTTTGGAAGCCAACTGGTTGAATAATCCCATTAGGCACACGATGCCCTTTAACTAAGTCTGATGATTCTACTAGTTTAGCTCCTAGTGATAATGCCATAGAAACTAGGGTTTCTGCTGATTCAAAGATTGTTTGCGCTAACCAAAAGGAACCCATTTTCACATGGGGATCCAATGTTTTCAAATTTCCACCTTTTTATGTGCTCCAATGCAGGTCATACAAGTCATCTGTTGGTACTTGGATTAAGGCTGCTCTAAACAGATAAGGGGAAATGACAATGACGTCTGTTCACATCAGTTCAGGCCTCGTTCTTCAACACTATGGCGTCTATAGATAACACTTCAGGCCCCGTTCCTCAAAGAAAAGAAAAGTATACGCCTCAATGCACTTTATCTTTAGAAGAATAGAAATCTTCATTTTTATGACCATTCTCATCGACATTCTTCATCAACAAGCTTCATGTTTTTCCATGCTCATTCAATCCTCAAGTGGATCTACGTTCATTGGTGTATATTCTTATTCACTTGCTCAATCAAAAATGGCAAACTTCATTTGAAATTTTTGAGGGGGAGAAGAGTGAAGAAACTTAATGTCAGTCATCGAGGAATCTGCTTATCGTTGATCGTATTCTTATTCACTTGTTTAAATCAAAAATGGCAACTTCAGATGCAATTTTTAGGGGAGGAAGAGTGAATATACTACATGTTGATGGATGCTAAAATTATGGTCATACGACTCTCCAACGCCTAATGTTTCACTTAGTAAGGATAACTGGGATTTATTGTTTGGGAACCATTGTTTCAAGATATGTTTGATGAGTACTTCCAACCTCCAACAAATGTTGATCATCTAGTTTCTGAAGCTTCTGCTCCTGTTCCTACTAAATCAACTAGTTCACCTTCTTCAAACTCCATTGATCAAGATGCACAAACTAAGAAGTACAACTCAGACTACTCAAGAAATCTAATCTCCAGTTATTCCTCAAGGTGTTGATAATGACTATCATTGCAGTTGCACTCATGAATAATGATCCGCTCTTTGGTATTCCTTTTCCAAATCTTCACAGATTATTGTTCTTCCCTAAGTGTGCTCTGTAAATCAACCAAATGAACATTAAAAAGGAATTGATGTTGAGGAATCAATTTTCAAATAAAGGAAGAAGGAATTGATGTTGAGGAATCATTTTCTTTGGTTCATTTAGTGGATCGACGTACATCCGATTGTATGTTTATTCACGTGTTGGGCATTTGACACAAGTTGATTACTTCGGAGTTAATCATTTATCACTGATTTAAGATTGAAGTTGAATTTCACAAAGGCGTGTTCTTATTTGATAACTTGCTCGGGCCTTAAGTTGAAGACTTGGTTTATCTAGTTACCAGCTGTCGGGATGGATGGTTGAAGACCTGGTTAACTATCACTAAATGGAGTAACGTTGTTTTACTCATTGTCACACGTAGATGACGTTGTGGATAATCGCAAGAGGTGTTAATGTCTCATACTGTGGTTGAGTATTGAGTACTTAGAGATTTGCTTGGAGCATAAATTCTCGACACCGTTCTTCCAACTTTAGTGCAAGCTTAAGATGCAAATACGGGGAAATCTACTTCAGTTTCAAGTTTGGTATATCGGGTTTTTCTTCATCAGTGGTCACTTCAAATTGTCTACATGTGGGTTGGTTAAGATAGTCGGAGAGAGTTTCTGTTGCAGTTGACTCTCACAAGATACATTTGAGCTAATTGTGTTCTTCTCTATTTCAAGTATATGAGTGTATTATGTTTTCTTGATTCGAGGTATCAAAACCAGCAAGGGGGGAAGGAGACATACATCTAAACACACAACGAGTACATGTGATAAACTTGATAGTTCTTCTCTATTGAAGTAATCCCGGGAAAGACAAATGTCATAACCGTAGAGAAACTCACTGTTTAACTCGTAGCCTTTGGTGTGTTATTCCAACTATTTGGGGGAAGGAGGTATTATTCCAACCATTTGGGGGAAGGATATATTACTCCAACTACTTGGGAGGAAGGATGTATTATTCCAACCATTTGGGGGGAAGTGGTCTCTGGATACTTTTGGTATGTGTTAGCTCAACTATCAGTAGGAAGAAATATGAGAAGAATATTTGGAGCGTGAGATGATATTGCTTATCGACATCTTCTATATGGTTTATAATAAAGTGCTTCCGGTTATTGCTTCATGTACACAATGTAATGATGATTTCGATGAGATCGCAACCATCAAGAGAGAGATATGTGTACATCAGGGATGCACAACATGTTCACTTGATCAGGCTTAATCAGTTATTCCGGAGTTGACACTCGCAGAGATGATCAGTGACTCAACATGTTACTTGTATATCATCATCTCTAATCTTGTTGGGTACATGTGTACATTATGGGCTGATTGGTTATATGTTAGATAACTGGAATGCATTTGGTGTAATGAAGATGTTGATATATTGTTCTCAGGACAACCGCTCAAACTCGAAGAGTATTGTGTACCTCGGATTTACATGATCGTGGCTTAGCGTTTGATAACGAGATGATCCGTGTTAACTTGTTACTTGTTATCGTCTTCTTCGGCTTCTTGAGCTTCATTCAATTAGACTGTTTGCTTCACTTCATCTTCTGGGGGGAAATGGTCTTAAATTCGAAGATTGTCGATTTGGGGGGAAGCTACCAAAGATTCACATTTGGAAGGCTCATGTTCAGACGATTTTATTAGAAGCCTCGAATGCTTTGGTGGTGAAAGTTTAAGAGATGTTGATTTCTTTCTTCTACAACGTGCTGAATGATATCCTTATCTCGGTACTCATTTCATCATCCTCTTAAACTAAATTATCTTCTTGTATATATTTATTCAAAAAGCAAAATACAAAATTATAAAACCCACAAAAAGAAAATAGAAAAATACAAAATTTTAAAAATCCATAAAATTTTGAAAATTTTGAAAAAGTCCAAAAATATTGTTTTTAATATCATGTCATCTGGTTTCGATAACATCTACGGACTTTGAATTGTCATTCAATAATGACACGGGTCTTTAGATGAAGTTCGAACAGATGTAATAAACCTCTTAATTTGATTTTAAAAAAATGGGATGGAGAAAAATGATGGTTTATTGCCATTTCATGCAGTAACCGTTTTAAAAAAAGAAACAGAGCTATGCTTAATCTTATTTTTGAAACCTCATGCTCGATTCGAAAACAAATGTTTGTCGCCAAAAGGACAAATGCTTCCTTCACAAATATTTTTCCTTCTAAATATTCTTCTGAAAAATATTTGTCATTTTATGAAAACAAAATTGCTTTGAAAATAACTCAGACTATATTTTTGAAAATCATCGGGACTTATCATTTGTCAAAATCTCTAACACTCAATCAACAACTTATGTCTTTGATTAAGGGGGAGAATGATTTCAATCAAATCAAAAAGTCACTTTTCAAACAATTGGCACGTAATCGAGCAAGGTCTAATTTTGGATAATCAAAAAGAACAATGTTTTTGTACAATTGGATCCAGACCAAGGCTAATGTTGTGTTTTCGTAAGATACTTAAGCATGTTTTATCAGTTAAATGTTTTAAAAGTATGTCATATTTCTCTTCAAAAACTTTCAAAATTAATTTAAATCAACAGAGATCACAAATCTCAAAGGATTTGAAAATTGTGATCGAGGGAGAATTTGTGATTTCAATTGGATACAAACTGATAATTCGATAAGTGGTTTAGAAATATTATAAAAAGCTCTTCTCCCTACATGTGCCAAATGATTTAAAATTTTCCATGCACATGTTAAGGGGGATCATCTATCTTAAACCAAAAGGAATTGAAACGTGATTGATTTGTCTCTAAGTGCAGGTTCCCTCTAATGTGTGCAAAACCCTTTCGAATCTCAATGCACATATTGAGGGGGAGCAATAATGAGAAAACCTCATCCTTCCCAAAACTGTTTTATCCAAGGTATTTAAAATACTAGATTTGATCGGAAAGTGATGATGATCATTTTAGAAAAAGTTAATCAAAGATTGGATCTTTCATTCTCAATCTAAAGTTTCATACGTTCTCTTGCCTCCATATGCTAAAATAATTTCAAATACTTGAAGCACATTTTGAGGGGGAGCATTTCTAAAATATCAAAACAATTAAGGTACAAATGCTTGGATTATATATCACAAGTACCTTGATTGATTTTCAAATGGTTTTCAATTGGTTTCGAGGCGGAAGAACAATACCAAAAGACCGACCAATTTTACTTTACGCATGGTGATATAAGGATGGTTAGGTTAGGTATTCGTTCCCACGATCCCGCCAGAACCGGAGGGATCTACCCAGGGACAATCCACTAGATAGTGTAGAGTCCTTAGGTATATTGAAAAAGGAGAAAAATGAGAAATGGGAAGAGTGTCGACTGAGATTGAACTAGAACTGGAATAAACCCAACAAGGTTCTAGTAATGAAGTCTCGGTAGGCACTGAAGGGGTTGAAGAATGAAAAAGAATTGAATGTGAATAGGGTGAAATGAAATAGCCCTCTATTTATTCAACCTTAGGGCAGAAACCGGGTTCAATTCATGTGCTACTCGTGGTTACCAAGGTAACACCGGTATTGAAGACAAGACGTCATGGACCCAGTGACGCACTGCACTACAACTTCACAAGCTACTCAAGTTCCTCTTAAAATGACTTGTTTCATTCTCACGGGGAACCTACATAATCTATCAACTTTATCTTAGAGATTGTTGATATTGAAGAAGGAGACCCTCTCCCTAGTCTTCGACATAGGAACCAAATGTGCACTATTGAGTCTAGAGCCACGAGATCATCAATAAATCTCATTAGGACACAATCAATGAAGACTCACTGTTTCACACAATGTGGAAAGTGAGAATATATCTTAAGAATCCTACACATTATCCTTGTGGTAATTGCAAGAACATCCGAGTGATATGTAAAGTATTCATGATGAAGATGGAAATCCTTCTAGAGCCAACATCTAACAAGCTCTTGGTGGGTGACATGTTAGATCTTTCATAAGATCAAGCTTCGACAACGGATAGAAACAATGGGTGATTCAGTCTTGAATCAACCTTGGTCCAAGAATGGATTGACGGATACCTTTGAAAAACCGATCGTTGTGCTTAAAAATTATTTTCTGTAGCACATCGACTGTGCATTAATGTTTCAAAATTAAAAAGGGTATTTATCATTGATAGTTGATTTTCTAATAAAACCTTCGCTGTATTGCAAAACCCTTTATATTAAGCAATACACGATTGTTTTTCAAATCACTTTTCATCAATCAGTGAATCTTAATTCGCTGGTTCACTCACTCCGTGTTGTCTTCTTTGATACATTCGGTTTGAGAACGACTAGAGCATTTGCGAAACCCTGTCAAGGTAATTATTGAATTATACCGATCCAGGCATACTTGTACTTGATCAACGGGGAACCCTGGTTCTTGCAACCTATTCAACGAAGGTGATCAAAGACACTTTTCGTGCGCTTTATTGCTAATTGTTGTTTGCAGGAACACCCGACGTTGCAGCTGTTCAGAATTGAGGAGTCAATCCATAATCGCATGCTCACACTCACACTTAATGAAATCATGATACGTGCATATCTTTATCAACTGACTCTGATATTTTCAATCCATGCTTCTACTATGCTACTGGAAATATTATGAATCAACAAAAGCTTTCGCTACTCTGATAAGAAGATATCATGATCCAAGATGTGAGCATGTCGGTCCGAAAGTCACAACTTCACATTATGGCGATACAATAAAAGGATGAGTCAAAGATTTGTTGTTGCTGATGATCTCAAAACTGGCTCAAAACTCACCATCACGTGGATCAGTTAAAGACCTCCACTTGAAAGAACAAAACACGCGGAACTTGAAGAATCAAAGACTACGGACTACAGAGCAAAGAACTTAAACAAGAACATCCAAAATGTAATATCTGTTTGTAATCAATGTAAATTGAGGTGACCTCCCTTAGGGGGAGATTGTTAGGATTTAGAAAATCCAGTAGTTAAAGAGCCGATCACCTCAAGTATATGTATTCATTAGAAAGCTCGTAGTCGTAGTCATTTAATGTTAGTAAGTAGTTTATTAAGTAACACCGTGGAGGACGGACGGGTCTTTACCCATGTATGCCTGATCCACAGCCCGTAGGAGGCGTGTCTTGTAAGAAACTATAAATACCAAGGTAGAGGGTTGGAGCTTTATAATATCATTTTTCTTTGTCTCACTAAGTTCCCAAAACTCTTCCACTTTCTCTCTCTAAAACTCACTCTATACGCCCCATACTTGTGATTTGTTATGTGTTTATGAAATCCAATATGTTACACACCATAACTGTAACATCCCGCCTACTGATACACAATATTTTCCGCTTTGCCCTGATGGCTCACGGCTTTGCTTTTGTGGTGTTAGGATTTAGAAAATCCAGATGTTAAAGTGTCGGTCACCTCAAGTATATATATTCGTTAGAAAGCTCGTAGTCGTAGTTATTTAATGTTAGTATTTAGTTAAGTAACACCGTGGAGGACGGACCGGTCTTTACCCACTGTATGCCTGATCCACAGCCCGTAGGTGGCGTATCTTGTAAGGCACTATAAATACCCTCTACCTCCCAAGGTAGAGGGTTGGAGCTTCAATACCATTTTTCTTTGTTTCATATAGTTCCCAACTCTCTTCTCTTTCTCTCTCTATAACTTTCTCTCTCTAAACCTTTTATACACCTCTTTGAATCATGGTGTGATGTGTTTATGAAATCTAAAAGCTTACAATTGGTATCAAGAGCCATGGTTTGATCACTTATCTTTCATGCTCTTTGTTTTAGTGGATTGCATAAGGTTTTTGGGGTTAAAAGTGTTTAAAAGAGTTTGAATCATTTCTAGCGTTAAATTTTGGATTTTGATTGTACTTTTGTGTTTAGAATCATCACATGTGCTTAGGTTTTGAATTGGAAGGCTTGAATCATCGTGGTTGGGTTGCTTTTGGCTTGTAAAGTGGTTGTTTTTTAAAGTTGTCCTAAGCGAGTTGAGTCTCGTATAAAGTTTCTTGGCGAGTTGAGGTGTTGCCAGAAGCGAGTTGTCACTTCTGCGACTTGATAATTAAGCGAGTTGTCTCCTAAGCTAGCTTCTTTGAAAGCGAGTTGTCTGTTTCAGCGAGTTGTCTCTTAAGCGACTTGTGTTCTTGTGTTCTATGCGAGTTGTGCTCTAAGCGAGTTGGTTTTTGTGACTTGGCTATTAAGCGAGTTGTCCCTTTATGCGACTTGTCTATTAAGCGAGTTGACCTCAAAGCGTGTTGTTCACTAAGCGAGTTGATTAAGCGAGTTGATCTCTAAGCTAGTTGGTTAGGGTGCGACTTGTCTATTGAGACTTGTCACTTCTTCGTGCTACATTTTACGGTTGTTCTTTTGATTTTGTAAAATCCGTGAATGAATAAATTTCCTGGTTTAATCAAAGGATAGTAAAATCCCGTAGAATCTGTAATCATGTCTACCAACGTGCCTACAATCATCTCTTCAGTAGCTGAGGACGTTCAAGCAGCTGGATCGGATACTCGTCCACCTATGCCAGACAGAACGGATTATGACTCATGGGCTCAACGAATTAGGTTGTACTTCTTGGGTAAGGAAAATGGGGTTAACATTCTCAAATCAATTGATGAAGGACCTTATCAGATTGAGACTACAAGAGACACACTTGAAACTGCTGCAGATGGTACAGTGATCTTAGGTTTGGACAGACCTAAGACGTATGATGAGCTCAATGATAAGGAGAAAAAGAGATACGATGTTGATATCAGGGCTTCAAAAATTGTACTTCAGGGTCTTCCAAAGGACATCTACAAACTAATCAATCACAACACTGAAGCCAAAGCAGTTTGGGACAATGTCAAGATGCTTCTTTCTGGTTCTGAATTAACTAAAGAAGACAGAGAATCACAACTGTATGATGAATTTGAGCACTTTAAGATGAAACCAGGGGAAAGTGTCACTGAATATTATGTAAGGTTCCACAAGCTTGTGAATGACATGAGGAATATCAAAATGACTATGCCAAATATTCAGCTAAATTCAAAGTTTTTGAACAACATGAATTCCGAATGGCATAAATTTGTCACTTCTGTCAAGTTAACTAAAGGTTTGAGGAACACTAACTATGAGCAATTGTATGCATTCCTGCTTCAGAATGAGAGACATGCTATGTTTGAATGAATGATATTGGAAAAATTCAATTCAAATTCCAGTAATGCAAGTTCATCAAATGATTCAACAGCCTTTTACACCAATGTAGGAATGACCACCAAAGCATCTCAAGTCATACCAATGGGTAACGGTAACCACAAACTCATTCCTGATCCAAGGTTTAAGCAACATGATGCTGACGTAGCCATGGAATACTTTATCAATCAACTGGCTCTTATGGTCAAGCAAAATCTCAACCTCACTCCACACACTAACAATGACATCAGATGTGCATACAATCTACACAATCATGCTATTGTCAGAGATGGTAAGATCATGGTGCAACCAGTGCAAGGAAGACAGTATGAACAAGGAAAGGGTGGAGTAGGTGGAGGGTATGTGACTAATTAGAATCGTGGAAGGAATGCAAATCAAGGACAAGGAAAGCCAATCAAGTGATACAACTGTGGTGGTGAAGGACATATTGCAAGGAACTGCAAATCTCTAAAACGTCCTCAAAATGCAGAGTACTTCAGGGACAAGATGTTGCTAGTGCAAGCTCAAGACAATGGAGCGGTTTTGGATGAAGAAGAGTTGTTGTTTCTTGCTGAGGGAAATACCAAAATGTATGATGCTGATGTGGATGAGCAGCCAATTCAGGAAATAGGTCACAATCATCAAAATGCTTTTCAAGTTGCTGACTGTGATGCATTTGACTATGATGTCGATGATGAACCTACTGCCCAGACAATCTTCATGGCTAGCATTTCACCAATGGTCTCTCCAAAGGTCTCATCACCACAACAGGCTGGTCCATCCAAAGAGTCAATCATTTCTGAGGTATTAAAACTATACGATGAAATTGATGAGCAAAAGATTCATAACGAAGTACAATCTACTGAAGTCTTTGAATCAGATATTGAAAATATGGGAAATAGCAATGTTGTCCCATATGATCAATATGTGAAGCAAGATGAAAGTCTCATTGTACCAAGTGATGAATCTTCTGATTAACAATGAATGCATATCTGATGAATACTCTGCATATGTGCCTGACGACTCCTTGACCACTGAACTCAATACCTATAAGGATCAAGTTACCATATATGAATAGCGTGCTAAGTTTGAGCTGACCACTCATGAGCAGGAGATGTATATCCAAATGCGTACAATTATCAGAAAAAGTAATTTTAGGGAAGAAATATTAAAACAAGAGTTAAATTCCTTACAAGAAAAACTTAATAAAACCGCTAAGCAAAAACAAGAACTTCAAGAAAATGTGAAAGCGCTTAAGCAGGAATTTAATGCTAAGGAATCGAAACTTTTAAATGAATTTTCCAACCTAAAAACTTTGAAGAACAAACTTGAAAACAAATTGTACGTACAAGGAAACACCCTTCAAACTGCTCACTTGATCACTAAGCATAGAGTCTTAAGCGATAAGCATAGTATTCCCCTCGTAAAGGAACCCAATCCTGAGTATGGTAAAGTGGATAGAGAAACTCAGAAGGTAATATATGATGGTAATGAGATTCTCAAGCCTAGGCAAACACCATCATGTATTGGAAGCACGGAAGAGGATAGAAAATTAGAAAATTCCTCTAGGGAGAAAATGGATAAGAAGCTAAAAGATCTTGAGTGTGTAAAGCTAAACATAACGATAAAACCCCATAATTACACTAAAGAAAATTGGATTTCCTTGAACAGGTTTAAGCCTCAAACTCAATTAACCCCAGAACAAGTTTTTTGAAAAAAGGACATAGATATGCAAAAAGCTAATGTACTTGTTGAAACAAACACTCCCCTTAGGAAAATGCCTCAAGCTACTGAGTGTCCTCCTAATACACCAATGCATTTAGTTCCTAGAACTATTCCCACTAAGAGCAAGACCTTAATCAGCCTGTATGTTTTTTTATCAACTTTTCGTTGATTTTGAGAAGACATGTAAGAAAAGAATCACACCTACAGGGATAACTGAAGGGGAGAGGGGTTTCGAGCAAACTAAAGAATGCTATTTAACTGAAGTCATGCCTTCATTTAAACAATTAAAAAGTCAATTTGAGAGTCTTCAAAAGGGGATAGACTCAGAGATTAAAGAAATGGAAAAAGAATTTGATGCAATGATAGTTGAGGTCAATAATTATGAACGGGAACTTAGATATAATGAAATTGAAATAAAGAATCTGCACATCTTAAATGAGAACTTGATTTCTAGTTGTGTTGCTCAAGATGTGTTTTATACTGTTACAAGTATTCTATTACTACTTCTCAATTTCATGAATTATCTGTTGCTTTGAAAGTTTCCCATGATCGTGTCATTGAGCTTGAAAACAAAAACTCAAAACTAAATGAGAAAATTGACCAGGATGATCATGATAATTTAGTAAAACACTTTTCTAAGTTGGAAGTTGAACATTTTGATTTGCAACTAAAATATCAACACCTCAAAGAAAATGTTAAAACCTCAAACATCAAGATATCCTCGGATGTTCCAGAGTTTGATGCAGTTTTTGAAATAAACAAACGTGATGAACAGATTCGAGCTCACTGTAACACGATCAGAAAGTTGAAAGTCCAAATTTCACAATTAAAGGGTGAAAAGAACAATGTGACTGGCTCCCAAATTCCTCCTCCTTTAGATTCTCAATTTTCTCAAAACTTTCATCTTCAAAATATCATTAACATATTACAACAAGAAAATGAGAGTTTTCTTGAAGAAAATGAAAATGTCAAACGACACTTTAAAGAGTTATATGATTCAATGAAAGTCACTCGTGACAAGAACAATGAAAAAATAACTTCATTACAAAAGGAAATTGAGAATCTGAAGAGTCAGGTAAAAGGGAAAATACCACTTGTCTTTAATGAAAATGATGCATAAAACGCATCTGCAGACTCTAAGTATAATGTGAGTGTTAAATACATTCCTCCTCATCTTAGAAATAGCGAACTTGTGTTTCATAACTATTTTTGTCACCTTAAGGATAGTCTAGAATGTCTCCGTGAGATTGTAGAAGAGGATCGCATAAATAAGCCACTTGATAGTGAAATTAGGTATGCTTGCATATATGCCAAACGATCTCAGGAGCTGCTAGAATGTTTAAGAGCAACATGCCCTAAATCCTTATGTGAGAAAGATAAAGCTGTGATGCCTTGTTATATGCCTAGTGCTAAGTATACAACCCATTCTATGCCCAGTATTAAGAAAGTGAACTTTAATGTGCCTTCAAGTAGCTCAGATCCCAGTACTTCTAAACCTGAAATGCAAAAAGTAGCAAAACCAACTAATGTTCCCATTCCCTCTACAGGAGTAAAAGTGACACCAAACAAGCAGGGTCAAAGCCTCAAGGCAACACAAAGAATGATAGGACCTTGCAAGCTAGAAATGTTCAGTGGAAGAGAGTAGAAGATCATCTTAGGAAGAATGAAGCATGCTGTAATTAATGCGAATTTTGCTACTTTTGGCAAAACATGTAATGATGATTGCTTGGTTTCTATTACTAATCATGTATGTGGCGTGAATGATTTGATTAATTCTGTTAAATACCCAGTTAAAATCGCTAATGCCAACAATCATGTTAAGAAGGCTAGAAAGCAATGACGGAAGAAGGTTAGAAAACATTGGAAACCCATGGGAAGAAAATTTAGTAATATAGGTTATCAATGGATACCTACTAGCCGCAAATTTAATCTTAATGAGATGTACCCTAAATTATCTAAGTCAATGCCCATTAGGAAATGGACGCCTACCGGTAGAACTATTCCTTTAAGAAGTGAACATACTTTGAATAGGTCAAATGCGCACACTAGTCCTGCATCTATCCCTAATGATTCCATTGATTACGCTTCGATGTGGGTGTTTCAATCACTGTTACTAACCAAATGGAACCCATTCTTGCATGGGGATCCCAATTATCTAGTTATCCATTCTTGTATGTGTTCAACTGCAGGTCATTCAAATCGTTATGTGGTACCGGACTCAGGTACGTTCCAAGCATATGACCGGAGATCGCTTCGCGGCTCATGAACTTCGTGAGTAAATTCATCGGGACTGTTAGATTCAGGAACGACCATTTTGGTGCAATTATGGGTTATGGAGATTATGTTGTTGGTGACAGTGTAATCTCCATGGTATATTATGTTGAAGGTCTTAGTCATAACCAGTTCTCTGTTGGTCAATTCTGTGATTCCGATCTAGAGGTGGCTTTTAGAAAACATACTTACTTCGTTAGAGAACTTGATGGTGTGGAACTGTTAAGAGGAACACGTGGTTCAAACCTATACACCATCTCTATCGAAGACATAATGAAGTCTTCTCCAATCTGCTTGTTGTTAAAGGCTTCGAAAACAAAGTCATGGTTATGGCATCGTCGTCTCAATCACTTGAACTTCGGCACCATTAATGATCTTTCCAGAAAGGACCTTGTAAGAGGCTTACCCAGATTAAAGTATGAAAAAGATCATCTTTGTTCAGCATGCCAATTGGGAAAAGCAGGAAATATGCCCACAAACCCAAACCTGCAAACTCAGTTATGGAAGTTCTTCATACTCTTCATATGGATTTGTGCGGACCAATGAGAGTGCAAACAATAAATGGGAAGAAATATGTTTTAGTCTTTGTTGATGACTACTCTCGATTTTCTTGGGTTAAGTTTTTGAGGACAAAGGATGAAACTCCATATGTCATCATCAAACTTATCAAGCAGCTGCACGTTCAACTTAACAAGACTGTTAGAATTATTCGAACAGACAATGGCACTGAGTTTGTTAACAAAGACCTAAGTCAATTCTATGAAAGCATTGGAATCAGTCATCAAAGAAGTGTTCCACGCACGCCTCAACAGAATGGTGTAGTTGAAAGACGAAATCGGACCCTTGTTGAAGCTGCAAGAACAATGCTAATTTACTCAAAGGTTCCAATGTTTGGCTGAAGCCATTGCCACTGCTTGCTACACCCAAAATCATTCCCTCATACACATCACTCATGGAAAAATTGCATACGAACTTGTCCATAAACGAAAACCTGATCTCTCCTACCTTCGTGTATTTGGTGCTTTGTGCTATCCAACGAATGACGGTCAAGATTTAGGTAAATTAAGAGCTAAGGTGGACATTGGAGTTTTTGTGGGTTATGCATCAAACAAGAAGGGTTACCGAATCTACAACAAAAGAACTCGAGATATCATGGAAACTATTCACGTCACGTTCGATGAGCTGTCTGGGCAAATGGCTCCAGGACAATCAAGTTCTAGACCCGCATCACAACCTACATTAAGTAGTCCCATTAGTTCCTCTCTTGTACAAAATCCCTCACCAGCAACTCCATATGTATCTCCTTCGGAAGATGATCTGAAGAAATTATTTGATTCAATGTTTGATGAACACTATGAGCCTATTGCTAATGATCAGCCAAATCTATCAACAGAGGCTGCCCCTAACCTAGTCAACGTAGATGACCCTTCAATGTCTATGTCATTGAGTCAAGAAGCGCCTTCTGCAATTCACTCATCCTCATCATTAATTCCTCAATCATCAAGCGTACATCATGGAAATGTTTCTGGCACCTATGATGGAGATAACCCTTTTGCTAATCCCGAAGATGCTCCATTTGAAAACACTGAACCAACTTCGAACCATCTTCATCGGGAGATCCAAACTTTGCTACTTCAGTTCCTCAACAACAACCACGCAAACACCTTAGAAAATGGATACCTGACCATCCATTGGACAACATCATTGGAAACCCTTCTCGTCCAGTATCCACTCGTAACCAACTTGCAACTGATGCCTTATGGTGCTCCTTCAACTCAGTACTATCTAAGATCGAACCAAAAGACGTTAAAACTGCCATGAATGAAGATAGTTGGTTCAATGCCATGCAAGAAGAAATTCATGAGTTCGATCGACTAGATGTATGGGAATTAGTACCGCTCGGATGTGCTATGATCATTGCTCTAAAGTGGATCTTCAAAGTAAAACTAGATGAGCATGGTGATGTGTTAAAGAACAAGGCTCGATTAGTTGCAAAAGGATACCGTCAAGAGGAGGGTATTAACTTTGAAGAATAATTTGCTCGAGTTGTACGTATCGAGGCAATCGAATCTTCCGGCTAATGTGCAAGTAAGAACATGGTAGTCTATCAGATGGATGTAAAGACGGCTTTTCTTAACGGAAATCTTAAGGAAGTTGTATCGTCAAGACCCGGTTTTGTGAATCAGAGCATCCTACTATGCCTATCGCAAAAGGACCCTACTTTGAAGCAAGCTATGTACACGATCAAGATTTCTTCTATCTAATGATTCAAGCAAAGGAGCAGTTGATCGACATTGTTCACCGGCAAACACTTAATTTACGTTCAAATCTATGTTGATGATATTATTTTTGCCTCGACCGACCCCAATGAATGTGACCATTTTTCTAAGGAGATGGGCTCCAAATTTCAAATGTCAATGATGGGAAAAATGTCATTTTTCTTGAGATTACAAATTTCACAAAGTCCCGGAGGCATTTTTATCAATCAATCTAAATATGCTAATGAAATTTTAATGAAATTTGATTTGATTCTTGTGTTGACACTCCCATGGTGGAGCGTGATGAGGACCCTCGGGATCATGGTTTTGTAGTATGATTGGGTCCGATGTACCTTCTGCCAGCTTTTGTTGTATGCATGTGTGCTAGATACCGGCCAAGCTACCAAAAAGCACCTTGAAGCGGTTAAGTCAACATGGAACTTTGGTACCGGACACACCGGTATCACTATATGCCTGACAGTGTCAAGATACACGTCGAAACACGCCGAGGTGCTCGCGGTTTTGGGTGATAAGCTTGTGAGCGGTCTTCAAAGAAACAAATAGTACTTCTATATCCTCTGCATACATAGCCATGTCCTCTTGTTGTGCTCAAATCCTATGGATGAAATCCCAATTATCTGACTATGGCTTTGAATTCAACAAAATCCCTCTGTATTGCGATAACAAAAGTGCCATTTCTCTCTCATGCAACAATGTTCAACATTCAAGAGCAAAGCATATCGACATTCGACATCATTTAATCAGGGAGCAAGTGGAGAACGGTGTGGTGAAACTTTATTTTGTGAGGACTGAATATCAGTTAGCACACGACTTGGTCTAAAGAGTCTACAACCGGAAACACTCAAACGTCTTCAAGAGGAAGACGAGGAGTAAAAGTTTATCTTCATCCATCTCTAGTAAATTTTTATTCAAAAAGCAAAATACAAAGATATAAAATCCACAAAAGAAAATAGAAAAATATAAAATTTCAAAAAAATCCATAAAAATCAGAAAATCTTTGAAAAAGCTAAAATTATTTTTCCCATCTTTTCTTTTATTCGATTTCATCTACGATCTTTATGTTTTCATTCAAAGAGTGACACGGGTCTTTAAATGAAGTTCGAATGTACATAATTAAAAAAAAAAAAAAAAAAAAAAAAAATTGGCTACTGTTATTTCATACAATAACCTGTTTAAAAAGAAAGAACAGAGTCATGCCTTATTTTTATTTTAAAATCTCATGCTCTGATTCTAAAAATCAAATGTTTGTCACCAAAACGACAAATGTTTTCTTAACAAATATTTTTCATTCTATAAATTCTTCTGAAAAATATTTGTAATCTAATGAAAACTAAATAGCTTTGAAAAATAACTCAGACTCAATTTTTGAAATTCATCTGGACTTGGCATTTTTCAAAATCTCTATCTCTCAATCAACAACATATGTCATTGATTGAGGGGGAGAATGATTTCAATTAATTCAAAAGGTTATTTGTCATACAATTATGTTTAATCGTTGGAGTTTAAAGTCTCATATTTGATCCTTATCGGTTAAATGTTTAATGACTTGCTTTCAAAAAAATCTATAGAGATGACTTGAAGGATAAGGAGAATTTGTGATTTAAATTGGATTTTAAACTGATAATTCGATAAATGGTTTTATAAGTGATTAGCAAGCTCTCCTCCCTACATGTGTCAAAGTATTTCAAATTTTCCATGCACATGTTAAGGGGGAGCATCTATATCAAACCAAAAGGATTGAAACGTGATTGATTTGTCTCTAAGTGCAGGTTTTCCCTAATATGTGCAAAACACTTTCAAATCTCGATGCACATACTGAGGGGGAGCAAATTTTTGAAAACCACATCCTTTCCCAAAAATATCTTTAACTGTATTTAAAACACTAATTTGGATCGGGAAGGTGATGTCGATATTTTTAGAAAATATTGATCAAAGAAGTGAATTCTTCCTCTTGCCTCCATGTGCCAAACTGATTTCAAACATACGATGCACAGGTTGAGGGGGAGCCTTTTTCTAAAATATCAAAGACAATTCAGGTACAAAATGCTTTGATAATATATCACAAGTATCTGGATTGATTTTCAAATGGTTTTCAATTGGTTCCAATGGCAGATGAACAATACCAAAAAGACCGACCAAATTTACTGTATGTATGGTGATATAAGGATGGTTAGGTTAGGTATTGTAGAGTCCTTAGGTATGATGAAAAAAGGAGAAAAGTGAGAAATAGGAAGAGTGCGGACTGAGATAGAGCTAGAACTGGAATAAACCCAACAAGGTACTAGTTATGAAGTCTCCGTAAGCACAGAAGGGGTTGAAGAATGAAAAAGAAATGATTGTGAAAAGGGTGAAAAGAAATAGCCTTCCATTATTTCAACCTTAGGACAGAAACCGGGTTCAATTCATATGCTACTGGCTGTTACCTAGGTAACACTGGTATTGAAGACAAGACGTCATGGACCCAGTGACGCACTGCACTACAACTTTCCAACCTACTCAAGTTCCTCTTAAAAGGACTTGTTTCATTCTCACGGGGAACCTACATTATCTATCGACTTTTTCTTAGAGATGGTTGATATTGAAGAAGGAGACCCTCTCCCTAGTCTCTGGCATAGGAACCAAATGTGCACTATTGAGTCTAGAGCCATGAGATCATCAATAAATCTCATTAGGACACAATCAATGAAGACTCTCTGTTTCACACAATGTGGAAAGAGAGAATATATTTTAAGAGTCCTACGCATTATCCTTGTGGTATTGCCAGAACATCTGAGTGATATGATAACATATTCACAATGAATATGGAAAGCCTTCTAGAGCCAACATCAAACAAGCTCTTGGTAGGTGGCATGTGAGATCTATCCAATAGATCAACCATGTGACAATTGAACAGAAACAATGGAGCGATTCAAAATTATGAATCAATCCTGGTTCAGGTTATGGATTGACGGACATCTTTGAAAAACCAGTCGGTGTGCACAAAAATCATTTTTCTATTGCACATCGACTGTGTATCACATTTTCAAATATCAAAAGGTGTTTATGATTGAAAATTGATTTTTCATATAAAACCTTCGTTGTATTGCGAAAACTCTTTCTGATATGCAATACACGATTGTTGTTCAAATCATTTTTAATCAATCAGATAAATCTCACTTTCTTTGGTTCACTCACTCCATGTTGTCTTCTTTGAGACGTTCCGGTTTGAGAACAGCTAGAGCAACTGCGAAACCCTGTCAAGGAGATTCTTGAATTAAACGATCACAGGCGAGTACTTGTACGATCAGGGAACCGTGGGCCATGTACCTCAATTCAACGAAAGTGATCAAAGACACTTTTCGTGCGCTTTATTGCTAACTGTTGTGTGTAGGTACACCCGATGTTTGCAGTTGATCAGAATTGAGAGGTCAATCCAGATGTTAAAGTGTCGGTCACCTCAAGTATATGTATTCGTTAGAAAGCTCGTAGTCCTAGTTATTTAATGTTATTATTTAGTTAAGTAACACCGTGGAGGACGGACGGGTCTTTACCCACTGTATGCCTGATCCACAGCCCGTAGGTGGCGTATCTTGTAAGGCACTATAAATACCCTCTACCTCCCAAGGTAGAGGGTTGGAGCTTCAATACCATTTTCTTCGTTTCACATAGTTCTCAACTCTCTTCTCTTTCTCTCTCTATAACTTTCTCTCTCTAAACCTTTTATACGCCTTTTTGAATCATGGTGTGATGTGTTTGTGAAATCCAAAAGCTTACATGTGGCCCTCGTGTGAGACTTCCCGGTAGGTCACCCATACCAGTGCCACTCTCACACGAGCACACTTAACTGCGTAGTTCTTTGTGAACCCTACTCGCAGTGGACCACAAACAGCGTTGTGTTTGTTAAGGCGGTTGTTATTCTTATATACCCAAAGGCATCTCTCCGGACCTATGTCTATGTGAGATTTGCCTAAGGTGTTACAATCACCCTATTTTTCTAGGGTGTTACAATCACCCTATTTGCCTAGGGTGTTACAATCACCCCCCTTAGGGACTCATCGTCCTCGATAAGGTTTGCCCCACCATCCTGAATTGCTCTGGAGTGGCTCTGATACCACATGAAACATCCTGCCTACTGTTACACAATATTGTCCGCTTTGCCCTTGTGGCTCACGGCTTTGTTTTTGTGGCCCTAGTGTGAGACTTCCCGGTAGGTCACCCATACCAGTGCTACTCTCACAAGGAACTAGCAGTTAAGCGTGCTCGTGTGAGTAGCAGCTGGTATGGGTGACCTACCCGAAGTCTCACACGAGGGCCACAAAAACAAAGCCGTGAGCCAAAGGGCAAAGCGGAAATATTGTGTAACAAGAGGATGTTACAACAACATTCGCTCCGTCGACATAAACAGATCCATACACAACAAGAGACTCCATTAGCTTAGAAGCGAACATATATAGCTCGTTTGTTAAGCTATCTAGTAGGTCTACCACTTTGAATTCCTTGGTAATCAAATCAAATGACACAACAATATAATTTGTGGTAGATTCACTATCATCGACAAGCGTCTCCTCATAAGCAGCCCAATAGATAAACCTATCTATAACAACATGAGTTGATTTATTATTAAGTGTAATTGATTGACGAGGCAAATTATAACTTGGAAGCACATTCCAAACCCTCGAGCTCAATGCAAAAACTTCAACATGCCAAGGCTTGTTATGCAGTTGTAAAATCTTCAAAACGGTAGGATCTCTAGTGTCGGACGACTCGAAACCAAAAACAAGTTGTTTCCAAAAGTAAGAGTTAAAACTAGGGACAACAATACCAAATGATTTTTGTATTGAAAGGTTCCAAATAACAACCATCGTGTTATTGAAATCACCTCCATTATAACAAAACAAACACAGTAATCCATGACACATACCAACGAAGTCTGAAACACTATATTGTTTAAGCAAAGGAGACGGAGCAAATGGAGCAGACTCTTGTTGTTGTACCTTAAAAGTTTCAATGTTATCATCGTCTGCTAAATAAATGTACCTTAACTCATCCTCAGAACCCAATGATAATCCTAGAATGCGACTATGTGGCTGCGTGTGGCGGGCGCCGTAACATTTTATAAACTCAAAGTTGTCGATAAAGACTTCCATGGCTTCAAGCGGACTGAATCAAATCAATGACTTGACATAAAAAACTTTTTAATGATTTCCATTTGGATATCAAAAGGGATGTTGTGCGACATTGTTCAAATTTTTTAGGGTTTATGTTTCCAGCAATAAGAATTGAACTATTGTAATCAACGACATGAAATTTGGGGCGTTGCTTTTAGGGGTCTTTGTTTAAGCTTATATATTTTTCGGCCTATGTTTGCTCAATTTTCTGATTTATTTAAGATTTTTGGGCTTAGATAAGTTTGTTAAGGGATTTAGATATGGATTTGGATTTAGATTTGTGGGCTTGTTTGGTATTTTGGTATGGGTGGGTATGGATTGAAGGAAATGTCAAATACAGTAACTTGTTTGGTACCCTTTGATTCTTTGACCCCACTACTTTCAATGTTAGATACAATCAAACCTCCACTAGCCAATTTGGGTGATAGCATCTAATAGAATTTTATCTCTTTTATTTTATGGTGGAACCAAATATTATTATATCTTTGTTTTATTCTAAATAATTTTAAAAATATCTCTCTGAAAAGGTGAATGTTTTATTATAATTCAAGCTTGCTTATAACAGTTACAACCAATTCAGCAGTCATCAAATGGACAGACCCTATTAGGACTGAAATATCAGAGAACTAAGAATAGCTACAACAGAAATACTAGCTATATACATTCACCATTCTTCTAGTCTAGTACATTAGCAATGAACTAACATACTAGCCTTAGGCAACCATGGAGAAACCACACACCTTGGTTACATTTCCTACTACTAACACCCTTCCTAACTGCACAGAACCCATACTAGTAACAATTAGAGGCTCTTGTAGAAGGATTCACCAAGAGAATGTGTAAAACTCTCGTTCCATTGGGGATCCACAGCCAAAGAGCTACATTTCCATTTGAATGGCATCACTCAATTGAATGGACTTACCCAAAGATGCATCCCACCTAGACTACATTTCCCATTCCATAGCTAACTTAAAGACCATTGCAGCTACATCCTCACAATGGACTTAAGCAGCCATAGAACATGCATCATCTGGTTGGCACTCCACCAAATGCAGGAAACCTACTTTATGACCTTAAGTGGGCCTTTAACTATGTAGTACCATTCATGTAGTGAGGTGATACTACCAATCCACTTCAATACAGAATGGCCTGTCATAGAAAGGTTCTCAAGGCCAAGGTACAAGGCCCTCTGCATTCCTAAATGACCACCAATCAACATATACCCATGTCATTCAGGACCAACCAAAAACTAGTGAAGTTTTTAGTTGGAGTTGTTCATAAACAGTGTATCCAAACACCTCTTTTATTCAGTTACTATTACATTTATGCTCTCTGCACAACCATATTCATTTCCACTTCCCACTCTTTAGCAATCTTTAAAAGTTGGGATGACTTTTTCACTTTCAAAGTAATCAATTGCAGTTTAATCTTCTCAATAATAAGCTTCCATAAGACTTGCACCTCCAATTTCTCATCTTAAACGTCTTGTATTCCTTTCCTTCCAAATGTAATATCAGCTTGTAGCTAGCACAACCCTTGACAGAACACTTTTGATTGTGTTATCACATGGTGTTAGCATAATGAATAACTAAACTATCCCATGTGTCAGTCATCCAATCATGATTCATTTTCTGCTTAAGACTTCTCCAAATACTTTTTGAGTAATCACACTCAAAGAAAATGTGATTATGGGAATCAGGAACCTTCTTGCATAGGGAACATTTCATATCAGGGTCATTCTTCCATAAACTAATCCTATCTTGAGTCTATAATTTACCCCTCATAGTCATCCACAAAATGAATGCCATTCTAGGATTGCCTTGAGAAAACCATACCACTTTGTGCCAATTAACTATACTTCTAGGTTGACCGATTTCATCAAACACTGCTTTAGTAGAGTAATCAATTACCCTCCCATTAGTAGTCTTCCAAATTGTTTGCCCATTTACACTGCAGATGTTATCTTTAACCTTTTCCCTTAATTCAAGTAGAGACTTCCAAATACAACTATCATTATACTTCTTCTGAACCTCCCAAATACTTTGTCCTTTTAGCTTTACCACATTAACCCATTTTACCCAAAGAGATTATTTACCAAGAGCTATGCTCCAGATTCTTGATCAATAAAGCCTCATTCCAGGCCCCCCAACAATCTAAGACCTAAACCACCCTTACTTTTAGGACCAAAACAAATTCCAAGCTACTTTTGTCTTCCCTTTTCTCAACTCTCCTTTACACCATAAGAACCCCTTTAACACTCTATCAATATCATTGATGACTGTTTTAGGGATTAAGAAAATAGCAGCCCATTAAGTATTCAAAGAAGAAGACAGAACGGATGCTATCAGTTGTAACCTTCCAGCATAAGATAAATAGTTATTCTTCCAATCATCTACTTTGCTCCTGACTTTATCAATTAACTTCTTGCATTCTTTAGCCCAAAGTTTTTTGGAAATAAGTGGAACTCCCAAGTACTTGACTGGGAGATTACAAACTTTGAAAGGTAGAATCTTAAGGATCTCATTAGCCACATCAGTTTGGACATTACCAAAAAAAATGGTGCTTTTGCTCATGTTGGGAAGAAGACCAAAGATGCTGCTAAATTCAAATAAGGTCTTTCTTACAGTCTTTATTGATTCCACATTTCCTTTGCAAACCACCAAGAGATCATCAGCAAAACACAGACGTGTTAACTTTATTTCTTTACATCCTACATGATACCTGAATTTTTCATTTAGCTGAACATTCTTGGACATAACATTCTTGGACATAACGAGTATTACCAGGGTAAAAAGATAAGGTGATATAGGATCACCTTGTCTTAAGCCTCTTCCACTCTTGAAATATCCTTTCCTTTCTCCATTAATGTTTATTGTGAACTTGGCAGTGGTTAAACATGTCATAATCTAGTTAACCATTTTGTCATGAAAACCAAACTGAATCAGGATCTTTTTGAGAAAATTCCAATCCACTGTATCATATGCTTTAGCAATGTCTATCTTTAAACAACAACTTCTAGGTCTACTTTTCCTGTCATACCCTTTTAAGAGTTCTTGAGTGATGAGAATATTGTCCTGAATCACTCTACCTTGAATGAAGGCACTTTGATTTAAATTCACTAGCTTTTGCAGAACACTCTTGATCCTTTCAGTGAGAATTTTACTTGTACATTTATAGATCATATTGCAGCATGCAATAGGTCTATAATCAACAACATTACAGGGATTACTCACCTTAGGGACCAGGAAGATTAATGTAGCATTGACTTCACCCAATTACTTTCCTGTTTTGAAAAATTCTCTCACTGTTGCACAAACATTTTTTCCAACAATTGACCATGCTCTTTTGTAGAAGACAGAAGTATAACCATCAGGGCCAGGTGCTTTATTGTCCCCAATACCAAACATATCATTCTTTATCTCTGCATCCGTTATATCCTTTATCATATCCTCTGCTTCTTCATTACTGAGTCTTGTCCCAAACACACCTTCAGTATTCCGCTCCTCATTCGTGTTGGTAGTAGCACTAAGGAAACTTGAGAAATGATTAACAAACATATCCTCCATTTGCTTTCCTTCATATGAATTCCCCATACCATCCGCACACTAAAAAATTCTCGCTATTTTGTTTCCTACTTTTCTAACCTTATGAAAATAACTGTATATTCTGTCACCCATGCTGATCCAGTCCACTTTAGCCTTTTGAAACAATAGGTTTTTTTCATCAATGATAGCATCATTATAATCCTTTAAAGCATTTGATTCACACTGTTTAAGAACACTGTCATGAGGGTTGGTATCAAGGACTAGCTGAGCTTTCTTCAACTTCTCTCTGCAAAGCTCAACTCTTTTATTTAGTCACCATTTTGCCAGTTTAGCTTATTCAATTTACTCTTCAAACTTTTCATTTTCTTTACCAGTTGGAACATTTTGCACCCCTTAATCTCATTTTCCCATCCACTAGCCACAGTAGGAAGAAACTCCATTTTGTCCCCAACATAATTAGCAAATCTAAAAGGCTTGATTTTTTAGGAAAACACTGAGGGAATTTGACCACCACAGGACTATGTAAAAATATCATACATATTCCCAATTACATTTTACAAAACAAACAACATTAATACAATCATTCAATTACTTTTCTTTCAAACATTTCTCAAATTCAAATCCAATTCTAATCCCACTTACAACCAAACGCACCCTATATTTTGTGTAAATTAAAAAAAAAAAAAAGGAGATATAAAAAATATAAATAATATAATATTATATTTTAAAAAAATATAAGAAAAATAGTTAATTTCTTTCTTATAAAATAGTTTTATTTAGAATAATTAATTAATAATAAGTTGCGTAAATAACAAGAAGACCCACATAAAATGAAAAAACAAAAGTTGGTAGACTTTGTTTTAGAAATCCTGGCTCGATAGAGTGGAATGGTCTATAGAAAATAATTGGCATTCAAGCCATAGTATGAGCCTACATTTTTATTTTTTTTACTAAACAACCTTTTTTGATTCTCATACTACACCAACATTGTATAACCCATCAAACAAACACTTTCTAAGTTTATTATTGTCCACAAGTCTCAAAATAAGAAAGAAATTTGAGACTTGTGAAATATAAGCCAACACGCCCTTATATTTATAGAAAATCCAAAACCCTACAGCAAGTACAATGCTTTTAAAGCAAGGGTTTGAGAAATATGAAATTATGGTGTTTAAGTTGTTTATATATGAAATTGCCTTTTTTTTTAATCATTGGTATCGGATCCATTTATTTTGGGGAATATGGATGCGTCCTAGAGGTTTATTTCTTTCAACCAACAAAACATATGATCTTGTATTTACTTGGTAAGTATCAAACCCCGCATTTTTTTCTTATTTTCTTATAACGTCAACTAACAATCTCACAAGTCACAATATACAAACCACAAACGATCTCACACATGTCCTAAGCAGGACTTGAACTCACAATCATTTTGGTTTCGGAGCTTCTCACACAAGTAAGGGTACCATTGAGACATCATTCAAACACGCCTATTTGGTCCTTGATGAACTTGGTCCCAAACTGGCACAAATTTCTGGCATTTCCGTCCGACATGCATCAACCATTTATGGGAAACTCATTAGTTAGAACCGAGGTTTCTTTAAAAAGGAAGACTTGAAAACCGGCAACCGGTGACAGTAATGTCTAGTAGTCAGGTTGTTTACTTGAAAAGAAGAACTGCAAAACAAGATGAGGGTAGTTACAGTTTAACATTCGCTTACACTAACGCTTGGTGTATTACAACAATTAACTTCATACCTAAAAGCCTTCAAGACCAAAAGCTAAAAGGTACATAAAAGTAGCTCGTCTAAAGTAATCGGATTATTGTGCTATCCCTAATGCCACGAATACACAGACTACCAAAATAAATATATTCGTGAAAATAAAAAAAAGAATTCAGGGTAACGACTCGCCTACCTATTTTAACACCATACAAAAAAGTAGAATGCGGCTCTTCAGATTCCCATCAGAAATCTTCTCAAATCTATAACACAAATGCAGCTTGATCTTTATCATCGACAAATTGTAGTGCCCTTTCCGTGTCTAAAATCAGGTCAAGATGTCGTGCCCTTTTTTTCCATAAAAAATTACAATTCTTGGATTCAACAAGGAATCGCAGATTATAGGTTCACATTGCAATCAGTCAAGAAATGATTATCATTGTTGAGAAACTTTCTCCAGTGAGATTTATAGCTCAGAATGCTCAACTCAAGCCAGGGTTTCATGTTGCCATTGAAGTGTAATACAACTGCTTTGTTAATGGCTTCATTGACCTAATCCGGATAACACCCATGTGTTGCTCCTAGTGTTCCTAGTGTTGCTCCTAGTGTTGTTATTTCGCTCAATCGCCGTTCACAAAAGGGAAGGTGATTGTCAACACATAATGTAGCTATAACATAAACGCAAAGTTATTAAATGTCACAGAGGTGGGCACGCAGCAATTTTAACCCATTTACTTACGAAGTTTTAAATGGATCGATTCAGGTTATGTCTTATCTCTAACGGGTCAAAGGTATAAAAAGAAAAGATAATCACAATCATAGTTTTAAAAAGAGCTGTCTGAGGGGCCTCGGGCTAAGGCTCAAGCTCTATGGATTTTTTCGGATCCGTGCTCACGACATGCATGAATCCCATAAAAGCGCTGAGCCTTGGGGCTTTTTGCGCCTTTGTGCCTTGGGGCTTTTTGGCGCTCGGAGATGTAACAGTTATTGTGGCTTTTTTCTAAATATTAAGATAAGATACATGGGCCTTATAAGTTATATGGATGAGCTTTTTAAGTTATATCTAATAACCTTAATTTGGAAAAGAGCTAAAACACACAATTAAGTGGGGATTAATTATAGCTTATGATCATTTTACAAATTGTATCTCTCACGTCATAAGTTTATATCTTGAAATGATTTTTTATTGATTGTTTATTTTATGATTTGTTAAATAACTCATAAGTTTACTTTATCTTCAAATCACATCATAGGGGAGTATTTGTATGATTTGTACCATTGAATTGATTTTATGTTTATTTTATTGATTGTTAGTTTTAACAAGTTACTTTGTTTTATTAAGTATTTTCTTTATGACAGATTATCATGAAAATGTGTCATTGTGCCTTGAATATTAATATGTTGTTTGCTGATATTTTGGGAAATGTGAGCTTTGTTTAGATGTAAGTTTGCAAGTGTATGACACAAGAATATTTAGTGGTTATGGATTTTAATCTATATGTAGTTCATCGAGCCAA